>LR990868.1:5000-605000 GCA_905163395.2 Endotricha flammealis | reverse complement strand
TAGAGAAAATACATTATGAAGATCTAGCTGACGACAATGTGAACGAGGATGCGCAGGAGTTGAAGTTATCTAAGGTATGATTATTTAGTTCTGGTTAAAGACAGGAGAATGGGCGTCACGGGCTCAGTGGCGCAATTGACAATATGATGTTGATCCCAAGTTGACGTGGTTTTTATATGATATTTCGGAGAGCATAATACGAAATTGTCTTCAAAACATCATCATAATTTGTAAGCATCACTGGTCTTCAGAGTGTATGAAGTTGAGACATAATGTCATTTGAAAGATCTTAATGAGAGCATCATTTTATTATATTGTACCAATACTGGGGCACAAAGTTTTATACAAAGTTTTCAATGATTCAAAACTCATTGTTTTTATTCTGTATCTACGAACTAGTATTGGCTCGTAAATGGGCTGGCTTGATCGGGGCCGTATCACCCTCTCACAGAATATCGACGTGAAATAGCAGTTTCGTGGGATGAATTAGAAAATGGGAAGCTTTGTGTCTGTTGCCTTCCCATTCCTTTCTCGTTCTTTCATAGGTTACAACGCATCTAAGATTTATAGTTCGTTAGCTTGTTTGGCCTAAATGTTAGTAGTGTAAAATGTGGTTAATATTTCAGGTCGAACGGTATTTGTTAGGTCCCTCGTCGCAAATAAGCCAATCCAGCTCGTACTCGGGCAACCCGCCGCCCATCGCGGCGCTGGCGTCCATCTGCCAGGCCTGGAGCAGCGGCCAGGGCTGCCCGCGCGCGGCGCGGCTGGCGGCGGGCGCGGCCGTGGCGGCGCTGGGCGAGCTCAGCCCGGGCGGCGCGCTCATGCGGCACCACCACGCCGCCAGCATGGCGCGTACGTCATGAGTTATCATTACTAACCATCGAAATAATATTACTACGTATAGAAATGACAGCGCCTTCAAATTTTGGCGCCGTGTTCGGCCGTGAGGGGCGCGCCCCTCCCTGGCCCCGCCCCCAACCGAGTCATAGAATATGACATTACTACGCAGGGGCGACACTTTGTTTATATTCTGCCTATTGGACATCCAACTGATTATTTTATTTTATTACAATATTTTAGTTTACTTGATAGAATAAATTTAATAGAAAATAGGTATATTAGCTTTATAGGTAGGAAGCTACATTACATTTTTGTTCTTAACTTAATATTAGTCGAAAATAAACTGAGATTAAATCAAAACTAACTTAATAGTGAAGCTATTTATATATTGAAGTATTTTGTAATATATGCAATAACCAGGAGACGGTCGCCTGCCAGACAAGAGGAGTTGTGTTGAATGGTAACGTATCTTTACTCCGAAACTTGTTTGCCCGAATTTCACTTGTTCGAAAATGGTTGGTCGAAATTTAAAATGCTGTTTCGTTTTCCATCTTTTTGTTTTCTAGAAACTTATTTTTTATACTTAGTTAGTACTTAGTTAGTCCACATTTACGTGATTTACCTAGTATATAAAAATATTTTGGAAATATAGTTTAAAAAATCAATATTTTCAAAAAAGAATTATTAAAATCGGTCCAAAATTGAAGGAGTAATCGGCGGACCTCCAAAAAAAAACATAAAACCTCCTCCTTTTTTGAAGTCGGTTAAAAAAAATGCTACAAAAAATTCAGAAATACCTAAATTATATTATAAATTGACTGACGCTTAGTACCTACGTATCCTATATGTACGATTAATTTTTGATAATCTATGATTTTCACATAGAAATGGCGGATGCAATCATGATGCATTAGAAAATTATGAAAAAAAATTGTTTTGGTTGGTTTTACTTAATTTTTTGTATACTTAGCGATGATAAGTCACGCCGCTATCTTTCTTCCTTACTGTTGAACAGTTTTTACACGTTTTTATCGAACATGACGGCATTTTTCAATGTTTTTTTTTGTCATAAGTCCGAGGACCGATCGCGATGAGCGTAGACAAGTGACTAAACGAGTTGATGTCTATTGGCCTCAACGTATGGGGACAAAAATTTTGTTCGCGGTGTCCGTTCTATACGTAGTAATATTATTTCGATGTTACTAACTAAATATTGGACGACCTCCGTGGCGTAATGGGTTCGATCCCCGGTCGGGTCATGATGAAAAACGAACTTTTTGCTGATTGGCCTCGGGTCTTTGATGTCTATCTATATATGTATTTGTTATAAAATATAATATCGTTGAGTTAGTAACCCATAACACAAATTTCGAACTTACTTTGGGGCTAGCTCAATCTGTATGAATTGTCCCTATATATTTATTTATTTATTTTATTTATTTTGCTTTTTCTTATATAAAACCCCTTCCAGAACTAATACCCGGCGACGTGAAGCGCGAACTCCAAAGACTATATGCATCAGGAGGAGAATTATTGAGGGAGCTTTGGCGTTGCTTCCCGCAGCCCGGAGGAGGCAAACAGGCCGACGAGGACGCCGCTAGGGCTCACAACTTCTATGAAGCTTTGCTGAGGTTTAGGAATGTTAAACTGAGGCCATTTGAGGTAATATTTGTTATTTATTTATTTGAGACAAGAAATCGCATTATATTAGTATCAAAATTTTTAAACCACCTATTAGACATAAGCATAATCCCGGGTTCGATTCCTGGTCGAGTCATGATAAAAAACGATATTCTGATTGGCCTCGGGTCTTGAGTGTTTATTTAAATATGTATGTGTTATAAAATATAACATCGTTGAGTTAATATCCCATAACACAAGTTTAGAACTTACTTTGAGGCTCAATCTCTGTGATTTGTCAAAAAAAAAAAAATAGGCTTAACGCTAAATTGCCTTCTCTACCAGTCAACCATTGGGAAGTGCAGACATTCACGAATGCAGTTTATTTATACTATGTAAAAAAGATTTCTCTTCTGAATATTGCTCATACTGATAACCAATTAGTGGAGGTCTACGTCATCAAAATACTGGGGTCGTAATACAATATTTGAGAGTAGTTTCAGCAGACAAAAACCCAACAACTGAAGCTTCCACGGCTGAACAGCTGTGGTGCAATTATGCTTACAAAATTATGATGTAGTTTTGATGTCAACTTGACATTACAAACTATTTCGTTTTAAAGTGAAAGCACATCTATCCGAGCCGAACGCGTCGAACGACTCGAACGAAACGAATTTTACAATTCTTTATATGAAATCTCATGAAACCTCGCACACTTCCCCGCGTCGAATCCTCCGAATCTGGAAGAACCCCAGAAATCCTAGATGAATTCGGATGACGTCATCAGATTCGGCGCGGCTTATGCGATCGACTCTACCGATACGCTCACATTTTATCAGTTGCGTACGACAAAGCAACGCGTGAGTACTACTTCGTTATTGTTTTCGGTCGATTCTTTCGGCGCGGTCGATTCTTCTGGTGCGGATATGTGTGCGAGGTCTCCTCGACTTCGATTCGTTCGACGCGTTCGTCTCGGATAAGTGTAGGTTCACCTTTATAATACTACTAGCTGACCCGTGCCCACTTCGTTGGGCATAATGTTAATAATCCTTTTTTAGTACAGGCGTTCGTAAGAAACGCTTTTATTCGACCGTTTTTTCTCCGATTCCGAATAATGTGGCTTTCTACTGGTGAAAGAATTTTTTAAATAGGTTCAGTAGATCCCGAGATTACCCCTTACAATTTAACAAATATACAAACACACAAACTTTACTTCTTTATAATATTAGTATAGATTTAAAAACCATGTCAACTTGGGATCAACATCATATTGATATCAAAACGACATCATCTTTTGTAAGCATAATTGCGCCACTGATGGGTGGTCTACCGAGTCTCCAATAACAATAACAATGTCGCAATGGAGGCGTTTGGGGGAGGCCTATGTCCTGGAGTGAACTTCTTGTGGCTGAGACGATGATGATGATGACGTACAAAATGAAACCTTGTACCATACAAATAAATAAATAAAAATTGTATACTTTCCAGGAGAAAATGCTCCGAGAACTGACTCCTTTGGCAGCCACCCTAACTCGGCACATGAACCAGATGATCGACACCGCCTGCGCCAAGTACGCTATGTGGCAACAGAGGCACGCCAAATTACGGTAGCGGGATCGATGCTAATGGGAATTTTCCCACCAGTTCTAAACTAAAGGGAAAGTTGTCCCGTTAGTTCCGATTTCTGAAATAAAGTCTGATAGCTGAGTTAATTTTGTTAATTTCAGAATGCAAAATTGATTTTATACAGCCTCCTTGATTTAGATTTTCTTCCCCACTTGCTAATAATTAAAAATTTGTCAAAACTGACAAAAAACGTGTCAGTTTATCCGACGTACAGGTTACTAAAAGCGTTTTTAGGCTATGATTTCCTTTTAACGCCGTCGACAGCGTACAGCGTCACGCCGTACAGCGACATAAAGTTGTTATCACTTGTACCTTGCCACTTTTATATATAACTAGCTTCTGCCTGCGGTTTCGCCCGCGTGGCCTACTAAGAATTAGCCTATTTTCTTCAGAAACAAATTCCGGTTCGGTCCGGTTCGGCACGGCCCGGTACAGTACGGTTCCATTCGGTCCGATCAGGTCCAATCCGTTTTGGTCCGTACCTTATAAGGGCGGTTTGGGCTGTGCGTTGATATAGGTATAGTTAAGTCAGTCAGTCAGGACTTTGAATTCTATATATTTTATATAATTCTTACACGACACGGTACTACGTTGATCACATATTTATGCCGCTGACTGAACGTCGGCGTAAATACTTCGTATAAAAGACAATGGAAGTGTTTACGCTGTAGTACAGTCACCTCCATAAATATGTAGTCACTTTAGTACTTTGTCACTTTTGTATATCATTTTAATTACTTAAAACATTTGAGTGGACATGTCAACAATGTTATAGTGACAAGGTACTAAAGTGATTACATATTTATGGAGGTGACTATACATCGTCGCGAACGGCGTTTAGGAGATAACTGTCTTTTTAGAAGTGAGAATTTTTAAGCCTGCGCTATCCGGTTTAAAATGGGCATGGAAATGAGGTTTAAAACAGAGTTTCATATCAGACAGGGTCTCATACAAATTACGCTTGGCTTTCTAACATCTTCGGTAGCAGTCTATTTATACTGACATTTGGAGTTGGTATTAAACCGTCTAGCCGACAACGCACACCTTGCGCTGTAACCTTAGTTTCAAAGTTGGTATAAAACCGTGTAGCAGGCTTAAAAACTCACTAGTTAGCATTTGATATTATTGAGAAAATGGTCTGAATGCTATATTACATATGCCTTGTAAAAGTACAGAACTTTCTATGTAAATATCCTTTACTATGGCGGCCATTTTGTAATGTTGACAATAAACAAAATGGTGGAAAAAAGATGGCGGAGTTAATTGGGATAGTAACGGATAATGTATACGTTATTATTGTAAATCAGTGATCGGCAACCTTTTGGTAGGCACGGGCCATGACAAAATGACGCGGGCCGCTCTTGTATAATTTAGTATCAAAGGACGCATTCTCATATTTCGCTGCTTCAATTCAATACCACAAATAAATAAAAATTGCAAATAACAGTCGTAATCCTTCTTATTTTTATATTTGAAATTGACACCCATTGATTTTGCAATTGTGATTTGTGGTAGATTTAAATTGAAGCAGCGATTTATCTAAGTAAACTGTATCACCTTATCAACCCATAATCATCCCACTGCTAGATACGGGTCTCCTTTCAATCAAGGAGATAAGAGCGTACTCTGCCACTCTCCAATGCGTATTACCTGAGGCTAGTGTTTTCAAGTCGCCCGAAGGCCACCGACATACTTGTCGCGTACCGAGTGTTGCCGACCGCTGTTCTGAATTATCAATATTTACGAAGTGTGCATTCTTATGTAAAAAAAACTAATTGTACATAATAACAAAGTGCACTGTAATATAACGCATCTGTGAATACGAATGTCAATAGTTGTTAATCTTTATTTAGGTAAATGCATCAATGGGAAAATAATTTGGCACATTGAGAGCAGGCAGAAAATAAAAAAGGTTGTCCATTTCTGATAAGTTGTAGTTAGCTTGTCAGAAGAATTGTTGAAATTACTGGAACGTATCTTTCTGGGAATTGTTTTGATCGTGTTACGCCTACAAAAAATATTTTTTTTATAATTTATATTGGAAGCTATTCTGAAGATAGATCATATTAAAAGTATAATAACTAACTTGACCGGAAAAGTATCACTCTGTCACGGAATGTCGGCGTGAAGCAACGGCAGCACAGGCAATTAGGCATCTTAGCTATTGGGTGGCCAACACACAACAACAAGCAATGTGTGGCCCATTGCCGTATTATTTATATATGTAGACACATAATACATACTGAAATTATATGATTTTTTATGATAACATTTTGGAATCTTTATGCCAAATTAATTTCCCATGTATAGTTACGTTTTATTATGATAAATAATGCATTTTGTGTACCAAATCAGACAAACACGAGTCACTGATTTCATTTTACTCATTACCTACCTAATTTATTCAATTAATTTCATCTAAAGTAATCACCATTTAATAGGTCCGTTTTGACATTTGTCATCGTGGCGTATCTAATGATGTAACCACACGACTCGGTACTCGATACTTACGATAAATCGATTCAAGTTTGTATGAGGATGTAATCGATTTGATCATGTAGTCAATGTATTGTAAAGTGCATCGAATTAAAATACTGATTAATAAATTTAACTTATTACAATCGTTCGAAAGGTCAATTTGTCTTTAATTTAATATTTTTAGTAACAATTTTAATAGTGTTTTAGTTTTCATTTTTTTTCTCTTTAAATAAACGATGTATTATAGGGAAAGTGATCTTAATGGTGAGCTAGGAAGATTAGCGAGCTAAAAAGCTTTTCAATAAAGATTACTACACAATATCTAAATACTATTATTAAAATCGAATGAATTTGGTAAAATTCAGCAATTAAACATAGTTACAACACTGGTATCGAAAAAAAAAAAGACTGAGAACGCAACTGTTTATGGGACGTTTCTTAATAATTAAAAATTGTATGCTACTATAAATTAAAATACTCGTAATATTTTCTATCATAATTATTTAACGCGCACTGAAATATATATATTTTTTTAAACACTCCAAGTGTAGTGTAAGTGGCTTTCAGTTTCGTTCCAAGTTACATTCTAGGTTCTTCCTCAAGTGTCAAAACGGACCTATTAAATGGTGACGACTTTAAGGATTAATATTTGTAATATAGTTGCCTGTATGTGGCGACATGGTGGTCGTAAGACCAAAAAGTGATACATAAACAATATATCAGTTTGACAAAAAATGAGGTTTTTAAAATAGTTTAGGATGCAATTTCATTGACAACTATTGATTAGTAGCTAAATAAGTTCGAAAAGTGAAAAATTTGATAATACGTAGAATTGGTAGAACTCCATTACAGTTGGTAGAACTGCGGGTCTACATGATAAAAACAGTCAAAACCTAGTCTCAATCCCAACCGTAACCTACTGCTAAGGTTGCCTTGAAAAGATTGCTTTTTATCAATAAGGCTGCCTTGTTGCGGTTTCACTAGTGTGTATGTTGTGTTTATGTTCTGAATTGCAAATATTACTACTTATATTCTATCTATCTACCTTGTTAGTACAAAATATAAAATGAGATATATAAGCTGAAGTGGCAGTGGGCAGGGCACGTAGCGCGCAGAACCGATGGCCGATGGGGCAAGAGGGTTCTGGAATGGCGACCGCGTACCGGAAAGCGCAGCGAAGGTCGCCCGCCTACAAGGTGGTCAGGAAAGGCGCAGGTCGCACTGGAGACATTTGGGAAGGCCTATGTCCAGCAGTGGACTTCTTGTGACCGAGATGATGATGATGAGATGGCGCTTCCAATTGAGACGAGATTTTAACTGTTTTTGATACGAGAATAGCACTCATGCACTGTCATCGGCACGGCTAATTATGAAAATGTACAAAAATATGTTTATTATTCGAACAACTGTTATTTTAAAAAAACATGCTACTAGTTTATAGTATTCAATGAAACCGCGTCTTAAATAATCTTGGCTTTCTTTGCTTGTACGAATTTAAATATCAAGAACTGAAGCAATATATTCAATATTTTATATTTACTCGAATTTGAGATTATCACTTCCCATTTTATCATTTCAAATCCAATGATTTAATAATAATAATCATTTATTTCTCACCATAAAAATAGATAACTAAATTTATACAGATATTGTATTCAGACGACCACCGTGGCGTAATGGTTACCACGCCAGACCGCCACCCAGGAGGTCCCGGGTTCGATCCCCGGTCGGGTCATGATGAAAAACGAACTTTTTCTGATTGGCCTCGGGTCTTGGATGTTTATCTATATATGTATTTGTTATAAAATATAATAACGTTGAGTTAGTATCCCATAACACAAGTTTCGAACTTACTTTGGGGCTAGCTCAATCTGTATGAATTGTCCCTATATATTTTATTGTGATTTTGATACACTTATGATACTATGGTGGGTTGGCATCTGAACTAGAATAATTCCTGTATCTTAGGTTGTCAACCCTTGGCAACAATTTGGTTATTTTGCCGTTTTATTATGGGTTCTTTTTCACCCCATACACTTCCCGACTTGTTCATCAGTCAGTAAAGTACCCTGAAAGACATTTGCTGATCATTGATCTTAAGTGGTTATCATCAATTTCATATCTTTATAATAATAAATTAAATGTTATAAAAATGTTCTTAACTCCTGCCAAATGCATATAACCCCTACCAAAATCAGTTAGCGATAACGATTTTATCGCTACGCAAACATAATAATTCAGTGGTAGAAGGCAGGAATAAAAAAAAATGGTTTGTCCAAATAGTCAATATTAAAATGATATTATATTGAAGACCATCACACTGAGTGGATATATCTAAAATATACTTTTCTCGATATATTAAAGATATTTTTTTTAATTAAAATAAAATCCACCTTTATGCGGATATAAATGGAATGGAGGGATTTTTACAAGAACAACATATTTTTTTTCTTAGAAACATTTCATAGAAGGTCTGTTAATATTTATTTGGTAGGTCTATTCTCTAAAAGGTTAATCTAGTCTCAATGTCAAGCACTATCTTGCTTATACCACCTATAAAACGAGCGAGATTGCTAGAGATCGAGACAGGATATTATCCTGTTTTTATTAAGAGAATAGGCTATATGATTCTGGCGCTTCAAACGCTTAAAAATACACCGATTCAAGAACTTCACTGTCCATATCCGTCCGTTTGACGACCTCCGCGGCGTAATGGTTACCACGCCGGACCGCCACCCAGGAGGTCTCTGGTTCGAATCCTGTAATGTCGTCCATGATGGAAAACTAACTTTTTCTTATCGGCCTCGGGTCTTTGATGTTTATTTACGTATTTGTTATAAAATGTAGTATCGTTGAGTTAGAATCTTATAACACAAGATTCGAACTTACTTTGGGGCTAGCTCAATCAGTGTGATTTGTCAATATATATATATATTTATTTATATCCACTCAGTGTGGACGAGGTTCTAAAATAAAGCCCTATTCATTGTGTTCGTATCTTATGTTAAATTGAAAATGGCGACAATAATCGCATTAGTGTAAGTGAAAATCCAAAATTATTACGTTACCACATCGGTTAGATTAGGTTAGAAGTTTTCTAATTAAAATGTCGGTGTTTGTTTATGAAAAGGTGCTCCCAACACCGGTGTTATAAGTTAGCGAATCCCGCGCAACTTTGCGTATATCCCGCTTTCCCGTGGGAATTTCTGAAAGTCCTCGTATGTATTATAAATATAAATTTTCTTGAATCACTCTATCTATAAAACAACATTAAAATCCGTTGCATAGTTTAAAATATTTAAGCATACATTGGGACAGACAGCGGGAAGCGACTTTGTTTTATACCATGAGTTAAACAAAATATTATTCAGTAATACAGTTCCATATTCTGCTCCCACAAGTTAAATAACACCGGTGTGGGGTATCTAAACGTGGTATTTAAAAGCAATAACTTTTGATTTAACCATTGTAAACGTTTTGGGTGATTTCAATGTTAAAAAGAAAATCGTCCTACGATTTTTTTATCGTTGAACAACTATGAAAATGTCGTCGACGATAATTTAAACGTGTCGTGTTAAATATAAAAACAATATTCGCTTATGGTGAGGGTACGAAGAGATATGCTTATCCAAATACAGTTATAATAGTTTATTATTTGGTAATAGTCATCCCTCCTTCACTTTCCATCCCCCCTCCTTTTCCATTCCTTCATAGGTGGGCAACGCATCCAAGATCTTGTACTCGTGGATGTCCATGGCCAGTGGTGATTGCTTACCATCAGGTAACCCGTCGTCGTTTGTCTTCCTCTGTCATTAAAAAGTTATCCTGTAAAAATATATATTTTTGATTACTCAGCGCCATCTAGGGCATGATTATAGTTACTACAAACGATATAACTATAGTTACGACAATACCTTGTTTTCACCCAAAATGTAAAATGCTGTCTCCACAATAATTCTAGATCTCTATTGTATGAAAATGTTCCTCAAAATGTTAAAGCACTGTTCAGATTAAAATTTCGATTTGTGTAACAAAATTTATTTGTTGGATAGTTGATGCGATTTTACCAGCAAAATGCATGAAACCCGGGATATAAAACTATCCTACGTTTTAATGCAGGTTATAAACTAATACCAAATTTTAAGAAAGTTTTTAACTGTTATGGTGCTCCACACAGATGTGATGTGTGTGAACAAATTGTAACATTAAGTGTGGGAGCAAATATCATATGTTTTAAAATGTTAGCTAATGTTACAATTTGTTCAATAACGTTATATGTATAACATCGGTGTGGGGGCACCGTAAGAGTAACAAACATTATACGCATAATAGTAGGATTCATTATACAAAAGTAATAAATAGGTTAATAATGAAATTCACGTGTTGCAACATTATTTTTCATTTGTAACTAGCAACACTGGAATTTTCGAATGTCAAAAGAAATTTTATTACACAAATTAATCCTTTTTAAAAGCGGAACGGTGAATTATTTTTATTTTTTCATGTATTACATGCGCAATAAAACAATTTTTGAACGAATAACTGTTTTCATTGTCCCAATTCATAAATCCTAAAGAAACTGTGCTTTACAAAAAAATATAAATAAGTACCGGTTGTGGTGTGGCAGTGTTGACAAGCATTCGCCCATAGATTAAAATATCATTCGCCTGTAATTTTGCAACAAAGAGGGTTTTCTGAAATGACTCCCACTAGGCGGCAGCACTGAGACGTCAGTCCAGAAACTGTCAAGTGTCATAGCGCCTTTAATAGTGTCAGATTTGACGTTGACGGTTTTGACAGCGCGCGGACAGGGATGAGACCTCTTGCCGAAGTGGTGCCAGCTAGGCGTAAATTTTCGTGAAAACCCTCATTTCGAATTGTATCATAAAGGTGCTCCCACACCGTTGTTTATGTCTCGTACACATAAACACGATGCGACGTCGCATCGTGCTACGACACGACTTCGGCCAAGATACAGCCTTTTTTTTTTCCAAAATAATACATTTTTAATTTACCGCACGACCTAAGCCATGCAGAGCTTATCTTATCGAGACGGCCGGCTGGTCGTTCACATAGTTTTTTTAAATATTTTTCTACATTTGGCACCATTGCATTGAGAAAACGTACATTAATGTGTTCATCTGTCTCATTAAAGTAACTGTTTATTGTTTAAACAATATGAAACAAAGAAATAGGTAATGGATGTAAAAATAACCACTTTTCATTGTAATATGTTTTATATTGTCTCATTATAATGCAGATTATAAATTTTATTAAAGTAATATTTACATGAGGTTGAATAATCATATTTATAAATTAATACTCGTATTATAATGTAACCCCGGTTGCGAGGTTGACCGAGACGAAGTCTGAAGACAAAGGTAAATATACGTCGAAGTGCCTTTCCGTACTTCGCTTCCGTCAAGTTCGCGTAAGGGTGCTTACATAGAGCAGCAGGTTTCCGGCGCCGACAAATCCGTACGGGTCGGTACCGATCGGTGCAGGGTTAACTTGCATACAGTTTGTCGGCACCAACAGCCTGTTTTCTTTTATAAGTAATCGCTTTAAGATACATAGAAAATAATACCCGTGCCTACCCGCACCGACCGCCTTGACCGCCGGAAACCTGCTTCTCTTTGTAACTCTAAAACCAGAGGACGAAAATTCGCAAAGAAACCGCTACAATTTACTATATTCTTTCAAATCGAGACTATACATCGAAATATAGAGCGTAAGTACAGTACCACAAAGTTATCTATGCCGGTGGCCAAAACTAGAACTAATGGATACGCCTTGAATACTTTGACATATTACCTTCAATAGCTTCGATACTATTCGCCCCCGCCATCGGCACATAAGTTTGTGGGACTGTGTATCGCTCGATCGTGGATGGTAACCCTTCATAAATCCTATCATTTCCATATAAAAATCCTAACTATATTTAAGAAAATACGCATTTACATTAAGGCCTTAGAGAAGACATAAATAACTTAATACTTTTGTAATTATAAAAATTTGCTATTTAAAACTATTTTACACCTATTCCATAGAAATATTATGTGAACAAACACTGCAAAATATACGCGACAGAAGATTCGCGACGTAATTTCGTAAAATTCCTTTTATAGGCTATCTGTTGAGTTTCTTGTGGCACTTCTCAACAGGCCATTGACTAGGATTTAAAAAAAATCTGACGTGCAGTAATATTTCCTGTAAATCTACTTGCAAAAAAATGACTTAATTTTTAATGCGTTGCTAATGCACGTATTATCAGACAGATCTACTGTCGCGTATTTTCTATCTCACAAAGTGTTCAGTCATTTAAAAATAATAATAATGGAAATTTCCATTACTCATTCTGAAATGCATTTTAATTTTAATTCCACATTAAGTCTCAAGCTATCTCTGTCTGTGTGTGTAAGGCAAACAGATTTAATGTATCATTAACTTCAAAAATGCGTTTCAAGAACTTGCCGATCGCCAGGTATCACATAAACTTTAGAAGAAATTTTGGCACCGATAAAACTTAAAAAATTATACGTGCTTGTAGGACAAAATTAAGTATTGAGAGCAGAAAAGAGACAAGTATACAGATTAGTGAAATAGCAGTTTTACAGCCAGTCTATGAAACGCATTAAGCTAATGTCACATTAAATAGTCACTGTCAAACTAAAGGAAAGCCTTGAAAATACCTTGAAAAGATTGCTTTGAGCAATAAGGCCGCCTTGTTGCTTATACAACTTTTACTGTTTACTGTATCACTTGTTTATGTTTTGCAAATAAAGTTTATATTATCTCAAATCTATCGAAAGATATAACAAGCATACGGTCCCCCTTTTGGTAAACACCGTAGCCTATAGACGCTTGTAATGCCGAGGGTATCACTCCCAACCCCCCCAAGTGGAGCTCTGGAGACCTTACTCACCGTAGGAACACAACATGGCCGAGACCAAGGCTATTTGTACGATCTTCTGTAAGGTGGAGGTCCTTCCCCAGACGGGCTCCGAAATGTGGTTAAAATTAGAATGCGCTTCAAAAACTCGCTGTTAGACAGTCGTTTTTCGACCGCTTATTAACTTTATCTACACTTTTTAATTATAACAAGGTTTGACA
Source organism: Endotricha flammealis (assembly GCA_905163395.2). Taxonomy (NCBI): domain Eukaryota; kingdom Metazoa; phylum Arthropoda; class Insecta; order Lepidoptera; family Pyralidae; genus Endotricha; species Endotricha flammealis. The sequence continues at coordinate 591,323 of LR990868.1, read as the reverse complement.
CCAGCGGGTCTATAACAAAAACAGTTTCAATCTCGTCTCAAAATCACGCGCTATCGCTCAATTCTTTTTGTATGAATGAGACAACGCTTGAGATTGGCACGAGATTTTAACTATTTTGTTACAGGAGACCTTTAGATATGTTAGGAACGAGATTACACTTTTTTTACTACTCAGGTTGTAAACAATACTTATGCATTATGAATGTTAATATTTTTCTTATAAATTTTTATCTTAGGTGCTATAAGTTAAACCATAGTTGTGAATAATGCTCTTCGATGATATTTATTTATTTATTAAGGCATAGACAATGTGCCATTATTATTATAGACATTTAAACATTTTAAACAAGAAATTAACATTTCATTTCAATTAACGGTACTTTATTTTTATATTTTTCATTTAAAGACAGGAGACTTTATATCCCAGAAATAGTTTCCGTGTGATGTGACAATGACAATTTAAAGTATTATTATTATTTTAGTCTGAGTCGAATGTCTTTTCTATTAGTATTGTTATCATTTTTTATTTTTGTTTTCATTCTTTCTTGACTTATATTTTTATTTATTTTTTTGGATTAACTGTAATTCCTGCCGCACCAATTAACTTTTGTAAGCATTATTTCTTTCAGATGTTGCCTGGAAGAAATTGCTTAGCTATAACGCCGCCTTTTGTACATTTAATATTACTCGTAACTGTCTGTAATTAATGTAATTTTGTTTGGTGTAATCAAGAGTTTTGTATTGTATTATTGTTGCTTTGATAATTTTAATTTCAAATATGGTATAAAGACAACTAAACGAACCCGCGAACATATTAAGTAAATTGTCCATAATGTACCCTTATCCGGGATAAAAACTATCCCATATCCTTTCCCGGGACTCAAACCGTCTCCATCCTTAAAATCAGTTCAGCGATTCTTGACTAAAAACATTACTTTCAAATCATTTTTTTCTAGAAAAAAAAAAATTGTTAAAATATTTTTATCTTCGAATATTTTTCCAAACCAACCGTGTCCAGAAAGGGTGAATCGCGTTTCATCCATCGCGGAGTTGCAATCATCGTGAGATCGAATCTAAGATAAAAAGAGTTCATGAAACGTCGCCAACGTGCGTATAATTTGTACAGTCAGGAGCACGTTGAGCTAAATGGCTCATTTAGACGACTCCAGTTTCTTGCACATTCAAGAGCTTAATTGCATGCAATCTACTGAGAGCAATAATTTGTCTTTCAAAAATTGTAAGCAACTGTCGTTAAGACGATGCATCTCAATTATTGCTTTGACATTATTGTATGCCACAAGCAATAAATTGGCATGGTCTAAATGGGCCTTTATACTTGCAGTACAATTTTGGCTCTTATGACATAGAACTTAAGAATGGTACGAAGTCAGATATGTAAAGGTCGACATGCTCTTGAGTGTACATGGAAATATGTTCAAATTTTGAACAAAGTCCCTTACCACATGTTCAAAGTGATGCAACCCTACACCATATTCAACGCCAAATCTGCTGGCTCAAAGTCTTAACAAATTGAACATCGATTGTTATGCACTGAGTAATAAGTATGAGTGAATTTGTTTGATGACTGCGCGAGCCAGCCGCGTTGGCGACCAGTATAACGTCGTACTTTCCAGGTCACGAACTCTTTACAGACAGGTTTGTCCTGGGATGAGCCAGGATAAGTCGATGCCGTCCATCAGAGGCCAGAATTTATCGCAGACCTATTTGAATGCCTTTACGATCCACACGACGAACACAATGGCCACTATCACAGCGATGAGAATTAGGATGAACATCTTTCTGCGGTATCTGAAATTTAATAATAATATATATATATATATATATATAGGGACAATTTACACAGATTGAGCTAGCCCTAAAGTAAGTTCGAAACTTGTGTTATGGGATACTAACTCAACAATATTATATTTTATGACAAATACATATGTATATAGATAAACATCCAAGACACGAGATCAATCAGAAAAAGTTCGTTTTTCATCATGACCCGACCGGGATCCGAACCCGGGACCTCCTGGGTGGCATTCTGGCGTGGTAACCATTACGCCACGGAGGTCGTCAAATAATAAATATCTTTTAAAATAAGATAGTTGTAGAAAATCAATTGAAAGTTAAATAATTTATTAGTCGTTTATCGCCTGTCTTTTTTTTACATAGTAAATGAAGCTCCCTATGTATACTTAGATCTTTAAAACTACGCAATGGATATTGATGTGTTTTTTAAAAATAGATAGAGTGCTTCAAGAGATTTATATGTATAACACACTCCAAAATTCCTACGGGAAAGCGAAATACATGCAAACGAAGTTGCGCGGCTTTCGCTAGTTGAATATTTTACAAAGACTAACAACGCCATCTAGTCTCGAACTAAGCAAACCAATCAACACCTGAAAAGTCTTTGACGGGATTTTGCGGGATTATTAAGACGCTCTGGCGGGATTGGAACCTTTGGCCCTTGGGACAATCCCGTTCCTGTTCCTTACCTCCTCTGATGGTCTTCGGCCTTGGCGAGCTGCTCCCTGCCCGACTCCACGTCCGCCGCCGCGTCCGAGATGTGGCTCTCCACCGTGTCTGCACACATTGACAACATCTATTTAATAAAATCAATTCTACACAATTCACAGCGTCACCTCGTCTCAAAGTAAGCTAGGCTTGCTTGGGTTATGGGTACCAGAAATACATACATATTCTTGGACGAATCACACAACGCCATCTAGTCCCAAACTAAGCAACTAAGCTTGTACAATGGATACTAGATTGCTGATAAATACATATAAATACTTTTTTTGTAAATAAACCTAGGCCAAGGCAAACAGACATGTTCATGCACGCAAATGTTTGCCCTGCGCAGGATACAAACCCGCGGCCCTCGAGATAAAGTGTACTACACTATAATACATATTTAGTGTATAGATTGAGAGTTGTTGTACATAGGAGTAGGCTATATATGTATCACTACATAGTATAAAACAAAGTCGCTTTGACTGTCCCTATGTCCCTTTGTATGCTTAAATCTTTAAAACTACGCAACGGATTTTGATGCGTTTTTTTTTAATTGATAGAGTGATTCAAGGGGAAGGTTTTAAAGTATCATACATTCCAAAATTCTTACGGGAAAGCGGGATACACGCAAACGAAGTTGCGCGGGTTTCGCTAGTATCTAATAAAGTACATTCTGCGGATCTCCTTCACATTATTAAATGGCGACCTATCGTTATTGAATCATAAAAACAGAATAACTGACCGACAGTCTGCCCCTGCACATTCACCATCTCGGCCAAATCCTGCATGATCTGGTTGACGTCGAGCACGTCTGCCTCGATCTTGCTGATGTACGCCTCCTTTTCAAGCAGCATGCTCGTCTCGAACTGCACTAGACGAGCCTGGAACATAACACGCGTTTTTCACTAGGCACTAAGATTTTAATGATAGTACCACCGTAATTATGTTATTAGCATGTACCTGCGCCTGCTGGTTGGCGACCAGCGCCGCCTCCTCGTCATCAGCCAGCGCTTGCTCCTCCACAGAGCGGTTGCTCTTCGCCCGCACAGGCTTCGGCATGTGCAGAGCCATCTTCTCCGACACTTGCTGTGTGCAACATTTTCAACACTATTAGACGTGAAGATTTTCCATTGAATGCTCTGAGCATCGTGTGCAACAAGGCACGTACCTTCTGAACCTTGGCGTAGTGGTCCAGCGCGTCCCGGAAGGCCTGCGCCAGGCGCTCCAGCTGCAGCTTCTGCGCCTTGTCGCCCCTCCTGGCCGCGGCGCTCAGCCGCGCCAGCTCGCGCGTCGAGCCCGACACCAGCCCGTTCACGCGCTGCTGGCTCGCGTGACTGCACCCCAGACATACACGGGATTTATAATCCATACTAGTATTATACCGGATCAATTTGAATATATTATAAAAATTTCAAACGTATCTTGCTTTAAACACGGCCCATTGTTTAGTTACGATATTTACTTTAAGTTGACTGAAAAAAAAAAGTTGAAATCTACTCAATTTTCTATTCCGGTATAGAGATACAGTTTGCGAGTTTGTTGTTGTAGGAAATAATATCTGGACCTACAGAACTGTTATTTGTATAAAAGGCTATATACTCAGAAACGTTCATGCGGGAACAGCTAATTCATATGACCAAGAAAGAATACAGTATTTAATGTGAAATTCGTGGTTACTGCATAAATAAGGTAGTGCCAGTGGAGTAGTCCCATGTAACTGGTATTTTTCCCCCTAGAGATTCAGGAACAATTTGGCCTACATGGTCGACCCAGCTTTGTTTGTTTTTTTAAAAACGGAACCTATGAAACGTCTGGTATTAAAATTACCAGTAGTCCCATCATAACACTACTGGGAATACACTATAAATAATAAAAAATACTAACTATAATGTAAATAAAGTTTTTTTTTAAATCACTTTAAGTATTACATAGAACAGTCCTACAAAAGCAACGCACATACTACGTCATTACAAATAACCGGAAGCTAAGACTCACTGCTTGTTATCAACACAAAGTTACATACACAAACCATTATCCATCCACCACACTGTCTGTTGAGTTATCTTTCATATCCTATTAAGCCGATTTATAAATTACGAGATGACTAACATAGTGATTCATGTTCATGACACAGGCTGTGTAAAAACGTAATTTGGTTTTATTCATAACTAGCTGTTGTTCCTACGACTATATTCGTTGGATTTTCGCAATAGGCGTATTTTTAGCGGCTCTTATCTTGTTTTTCTAACCATTTAGCTGTCAAAATCGCCGCGTGACTAAATAAAAATAAAGATAATAGCTCTATGGGTAAAATAGGCTGCTCCTCCCCTGTCACACTCTTAACAAAAATGCATTGTGTATTGTAGCTGTCCAGTGTACCGAATAAGGTGCACGACGCGCCGCGGTTCCATCACGTCCGTGCACCATTCGCAGTACACGGTACCATATGTTATACTATGAGCTCTAATTTCGTGGACTTGCCATTAAGTTCGATTTTCCTGCTTGGACTTGTGAATCAAGAACCAATAAATAAATAAAAACAAAAAGTGGACATGGACTTATGGGGTTGTTGAAAAGTTTTGTAAGGGGACAGTTAACGTGTTAACTCTCCCCTTCCATGTATATCCTCATTCTCCAGAACATTACAACCAAAATGGCGCTGTGTGAACTGTGTAGAATTAATATAGGTGCTATTTCACTTACATTTTATCCCTCAACTGTACATTATCATTAGGCCCTCCAATCTGTTTCATCATCTTCTCCAACGCAAGCAGACCGCTGTTGATAGCATTGACATTATCGCCAATGCTTTCACTCAAATTGTACAGCTCCGTTGGACTGAAGTCTGAGAAACCAACCGCTGGAACTGCTGCTGTTGATCCATAGTCCTTACTTGAACCGCTGATAGGCTCACTCTCCGACATGTTTACACTGAAATATTGATATTGTAAAGTTGAAATGTAATGTAAATCTCAATGTTACAGGGTATTTTTTGGCAGTCACGGACCACAGTTACACAATGCATTTTAATGAAATAGCCCAAACGACTTATTTATATTATGTTTGTATAAATACAAGTCTACACTGATGATTTCCGAATCAAAAACAAAATAGTCACCAACAAAAAAACTGAAAAACAAGTCATTGATTTTTTTGACAATTTTGTAAATGAGAATGCTAGACTGACTGAACTCTTTATTGCTATAAATATTACAATTTTAGGATTTCGGTTGGGTCTTCATCTATACATATAATAAAACAGTAGACCCCGATATGTCTGTACATTGGACATATTTGGCAAAAATGGAGAGGGAACAGTTAGAGTAAGGTAATAAAAGCAAAAATATGTTTTTTTTTTTGTCTGTCTGTCTGTCTGTTTGAACGCGCACATCTTCTAAGTTACTGAACGGATTTTAATGCTGTTTTCACAGGAAGATAGAGCCTGGGATGGAGCAGAATATACACTTTGTTTCATTTAAATCGCATGTCAGGAAAAGGAGTTATCCTTATTTTAATTTCAAGTATGTCCATAATCACTTGAGAATATGCACTCACTTGTGTGTATAACTGCTTGGAGGTTTTCATTTATAAGTATTGTAAACTCATTCCCTCACAAAGATAAGATCAATATCCGCATTCACAAAGTATCAGAACCTTAGAAGCGGGGAAAACACTTTTCAGGTTAAATTTAATGGGACAGAGAAGTGGCTGGTATCTGTGACGGACGAGCATTATGAAATATTGAATCACACCCATTATGAACATACAAGGACATAATGAAAGAGATGAACCACCAGTGAGGGACACAATTTAATACACATCTCTTTTTGGTCAGAGAGTCGCGTCAATTGATTTAGATTAGACAATGCTGTTGTTTTAATATATTTACCTTTTTCATATTACTACAACTACCTAGCTAATACATATAATATTGCAAAATTTTACAATTTTACTTTTAAAAATATAACACAAAGACAGCATAAAGTAAATAGTAAAATAATACATATAGTAGCTAGGTACTTACCAAATTCAATAAAATATTAACAAATAGTAACTTTGCCACAAAAGCGACTCTCTAACCAGTTTTTTTACAACACAATAAAAATAATCTCATCACATCACAATTATTATCTTTTATTATGATTCACATATGTACGTTGTAATAATTATAAAAAAAAAATACAAAATATCACGATTCGTGAAAGCTAGAAAACGTGTTACTCATTTAAATGATTTCTCTTTACTTCGCAGTAGGCACTAAAACTGGACTATTGTATAATAATTACCTGTATTTTGTGGGAATGTGAAATAGAACGCAATTTACTCGCTTTAATTATATTTTTTTGCGCTTCAACAATACAATCCAATCGAAATACAGCTTATGGGTTGGCAAAATTATTGTATTGTGTGAGTGACGTTTCAAAATGTCAGTGTCATGTTTGAAGTTTGTTTACTATATCAGCTGTCATTGTATGATCATGTTACACAATAGATGGCGCTATTTGAGATAAGCAAGTTTCGTATATATTCTAATAGATGTCACTAATAGTTTATTTTAACTCTGAGTTTTGACTTCCCATTCATACCCCAAGAAAATTAAGCTCAACACTGACAAATAACATATGCAATTTTCTATTTTTATTTATAATTAGATTTTGAAAAATTAAATATTTTAAAGATCGGCGCGTCTATGCAAAAAACTGAAAAACTAAGTTTTTACAGCATAATAGGTTCCTACCTAGATAACTACGTCCAAGTACAAACTTCTGTTATGTTATAATATGTTGCTTGAATTCCTTTTAAAGAAATAAAAATTAAACTAATTATTCAATAGGTCTATTCATAGTCTTGTGAACTAAAAAACTTTTCCCATGGGAAAGACAATAGGATTGATCGATTTACGAGTATTATGTACAACAAATAAAATGATTCATTTGGTTGGTTGGAGTAAGCTTTCAGAAATGCGAAGTTAATATTTATTGGTCGCCGGTGTTGAGCTGACGAAATGAAATATCTCCTGCTATTTATGAAGGGATAATGAACTTATATTTGTACGTAAAAATAGATATAAAAGGCATAATGAGGGATGAGTAAGTGACGATGTTAGTTTTATAATATTTTTTCGAATTTAATGAAAATATTTCGCACAGAGTGGTACAGAGTCGTAATTATGTTATGAGTAATTTTGTCTGTCTTTACTTTATTCGCGAAGTTAGACGAAGTTGGAAGATACTTAACATAGTGATTATTGTATAATTTTTTTAGTAGAGTCTCCTAGTTCAGGCACATAGAAACCTAATACTTTTACAAGACTTAGTTTATAATATCGCCAAATTATTTGTATTAGCTTTAATTCACTAATAAAGAATTTTATTATTTTGCCTCCCTATGCGTGTTCTACCGGCTGTACAATGGGGTGTGTTCTCAGGAGCTATTCGACATGATGCCAACGTCATCTTTCTATCATCGCACCGCTCGCCATCGACAGGGAATCCATCCTCACACGCTGGAACCAAACCGGTCCCGTACTACGCGATTCCAGAGGGATTTTCTTCACCGAACCCTTAGGTTGTGGAATGAACTCCCTGTCCATGCTTTCCCTGTCGATTACAGCATGGGGTACTTCAAAAAAGGGTGTGAAGAGGTTCTTACAGGGTCGGCAACGCGTTAGTAATGTTCCTGGTATTGCAAACGTCCATAGGCTGCGGTGACTGCTTACCATCAGGCGGCCGTATGCTTGTTTGCCACCTTAGTGGTATAAAATAAAAATAAAAAAATATTTTATTATAGGTATAAAAAGTTTGGGCGAAGTCAGACAAAGTGTCCTCGAAATGCATTGCATACTCCTCCATACACTCAAACCACCGTTTTTCGGTCTTCCCAAAATTCTATCGACTTGATACAAAATGAAACTAGCGAAACCAGCATTGCGTGTATCTCGTTTTCCCGTGGGAATTTCGTAAAATTACTTTACTTATCGGATGCTTACGTCAAAGAACACATCCACCAACCAACTTTCAGACACGATGAGTAGTTTAGGATGTGGGTTAATCTGTTACTCAGTCATTTAGGCAGGACAATGCATTATAAATGCACTTATAGATTATAATCTTTTATCTTCTCATAGACAATCTTACTATTTATAAGTACGTACACAGAATGGATTAAAGAGAATCATGTTTGCTTTAAATTACAAAGCGGAAACCATGAAGAAGCTATGAACTGTTAGTTTGCTCTCCATTAATCGTTTAAAAGCTGTAAAAATATACAATCAAAAGTAGGAATTGTTTGGTTTTGTTAGAATGAATACATGCATTATTTAGTAAAGTATTTTTCGTTCAACTAGATAGCGTACAAGGTGGTACGTATATTACAGACACGATAATTGTTAGGTGTGCCCGCGGATTTGTTCGTGTACATAACGAACTGTGCGAGTGAGTGATTTAAATATTTCGGGAATAGTCAAAGGTTTATTCATGCAGACATATTACTATTAGGCTCTTTCAAATCGTCGCAAAACTCGCGCAACTTCGTTTGTATGCATTGTATTCGTCTTTCCCGTGGTAATTTTTTGTACTGCGTTATAATCTGTTGAGTAGTGTAAAAGATCTAAATTCTAAGCGAACAGGCAGCAGAAGCGACTTCATATTATGTAAAAATTATATGAGTACTAAGATTAATTAGATATGCATTATATAGGTAATCTTTTCTTTATCTTCGATTGATTTATTTGTCTGAAAAGACAACCAACCGTTCCTAGAGTGTTCTCATAAATTTCTAACTTCACAAAATGTCCTAAAGATGTCTAAATTAACACTATTTATTGCTTAGTTCTATTTGCAACTGTGAGTTAACTCGAAATATATGCGAATGCCTAATTAACCCTCAAGTCATGCTAACTTCAAACGAAAATAGTCTTTAAATGAATGTAAACATACACATTTCATGGATAACAACAGATTATAAAAAAAGTCTTGCTAGCTTCATCCAACAGACTTTACATCGAAGTGCTAGAGAACATGCGTGCTAAATTCCTATATAATACCTAGATCTACTGGCATTTATTTATAAAAGCTAGCCTCTACTAGAAATAGAAACCTCTAGTATGGCTTGAAAAATTCTTAGGTAATTAAAAGCCCTAGTATACTGCAATAAATGCACTTAAATACATGTAATATTTCACAAGTAGAATGCATTCTAAGGATTCCGCGGTGAGAATGTGCGAAAGTCCGCCGACACTAGTTTTTATTATTACAGTAATTACAGAAAACTCCACCTAACCGAGTCCACGTTGGGCTGCTAAGTACAGTCGCCTCGAGGATAGCTGGAGCATCTTTAGGATGATTTTTGGTTGCAACATCCAACATCCTAGTGGACACATGTATATCTAATAAACTCTAATAAACAAAAACGTGCAAAAACTCTGTTTGGTAACAAAGAAAATGACAGAGCTGAGTAAAATCCGCTTACAAGATATGCAAGCGATTTTTTTCTAAAATGATCCTCCTATCTTCGAGGCCACCGTACATATATAATTTATTATATGTTTGTATCATATAAACAAGATTCTATTGATAAGTAGCTAATAAATATTACTTAGATAATATTTAAAACATACTGAAACAATAAAATAAAATACTAGAGGACGTGTCTGTGAAGGCTGTAGGAATTGGTCGCTGCGTGCGTCGACAGTTTTTGGTATTACAACACTTTTGATAGAATTCGTCGCTGTACGTGCGTCGAGTTACTGTCGTGTCGACGCACGAACGAACGAACACAACCAATTCTGGTAAATAAAGAATGGCCTACTCTCAACTCTTTGGGAATGTTTTTGATTTTACAAATATTTACATAACAGCCAGTTGCAGTTCCACAATAAGTCTCAAGTTGTCTCTTATCTTCTTCTATGATTTGATAGTGGCGGCTGCAGCGGCATAATTTAAAGTGTCGTTTTTAAAATGTTTTTTGACAACACACCGTAAGGGTGCATTTAGACAATGCGAAATTTTTTGGTGCGGCCACTGTTCGCTTCGTTAAAACGTGCCCTAAATGTCATTCTTTCTTTGTTCAATTCAAATTGCATCTTATGAGAATTACTTAAATAACTCGCTTTCTCATTCCACTACTACCACAGAATAAATGTACTACGTACCACTACCCTGCTTTTAATCAAATGCTATGTAGATGTAGGTTTCTGTTAGGACTCGGCGTTTCTCCATGAACTGGCCGGAAGTTTACGCGCATGCGCGCCGCTTCCTCGTTCGCCCAGGATGTTTTGCGCACTCCACCGGCCGCTATTTCTGCAAATAACTGTTGGATCGGTAACTTAAATAACAATGTTGTTTAACGAAACTTATTGTTTGGTCTATTTTTATTATTAGTCCCGTTATACCCATGAGAATTTCTGTCTTCTCTCTCAGTACTGACTTACATAAATACGTCATCTCAAATTACGATTACTGCATCATTCCCGGTTTTCAATACTTCATATACAAAAGGGATACGGGTCTCTCTTCAATCGAAGGGGATTAGAGCGTACTCTGCCAAGCTGCTCCAATGCTCATGCCTGATTGGTGGAGGCCAGCTTTTTCAAGCCGCCTGAAGACCACCGCCTTGGCTACCGTCTAAATCTTTCTGATTTAATTCGTTATAAGTTCTAAGACTTAAATCTTCACTGCTTATTTTCAATTTGTGGTTGCCGTTATGAATCCTGGCTTTACAGGAGACACTGCAGGGTTGTGTGGCACATGTGTGGTTTCTTTTATATTTCTCTATTTGTTTTACTAGCGAAACCCTCGCAACTTCGTTTGCGTGTATTTATGCACAGTAGCGCCATCTATTTTATAAAGCGTCATGTATTTTTCGGGATAAAAAGTATATCTATGTGTTAATTCAAGGTACCATTTACCAGCCGAGGGAAAAGTGGAGGAGGGAAAAGTGGAGGAACACGATGGACAGACCTCATTAAATCTGTGACACGATGTCCCATAAATGAGGGCTCACACTCCTCGAGGCATAGAGCTGCATGGCGTCGCATCGCGAGAGAGGCGGTGACGGGGGACCCGACCTGGATATGACCACGACCACTCTGTCAAGAGTGCACGGCTGAGAAGTAAGTAAGTAATCATCTACAATACCAAAAATCATATAATTGGCTTAACATTTTGAGCGTGAAGAAGTACTTAACAATCATACTCACAAAATTTCGCCTTTAAAATATTAGTGGGTTTTGCAAATCGGTAAGAAAAAATACCTACCTTTTTTCAGATCCCATCTTATAAAATAGGTTAATTCATAAGTAAACCACCAGGAAAACATGATCGGAATGAGGTGTACCGTGCAATAACAGCGGAGTGAATAAACTCCAAAGGTTAATTTCCAGATTCCATAAACAAATCCCGCCAGATGGCTCCACAGTCACCCTTCACTCAATTCTGAATATTGACTTGGTTTTGATGTTAGTGAACGTACAAGTTAAGCATTATTGACCGCTGTCTGCTTTTAGATGGGTGTTGTAAACGGAGTCGTAATTTTGACTTTATATGTGAGCCTTGAAACTTAATTTAAAGCAGTTAGAATATGAGCATGATATTTATTAATGTTGAGTTAAGGTAACTCCGCCACGCTGTTAAAAGATAGTGATCTCTGCCTAATTCTGCCTCATTGGAAAAACAGCCAGCGTAATTATTATGTTGATTTGCAAGACGGTGTAGCATTAGATGGGACACGGCATTTCTTAATCTTTTCTTTGTAATATTTTCTTATCTCTTCTTCATAGATGGGCAACGCATCCAAGATCTTGTAGTCGTGGATATCCATGGGCAGAGGTGCTTACCATCAGGTGACACGCTAGTTCGTTTGTCTTCCTCTGTAATAAAAAAAACTAAACTCTTCAACTTGATTATGTTAATATGATAGGCAGCAAATAAATGTGTCTCCCGAGTCGCGACGCGACAATATCCTGTTGTTAAAGTGCCAGATAACTTCTGAGTTTAATCTATAACGCTTAGTAAAAAGGCACTTTGCATTTTTAATTCAAATTAACCACTTGATTGAAAGTGCATCGTAAATAACAAGCAAACGGATGTTTGATTTTTACTTATTAGTATCGATTAGAATGAGCCCCATCACATCAAATATATAGGAGTGGTCGAGTATTTATAAAATGGACTAGCTCGATCAGTGAAATACCACCCTCTCACAGCAGTAAAGCAGCAAGGCGTTTTGTTTCCGAAATGGTGTGAGTTTATAGAGAAGATTTATTTATACAAATATTATTTGTACACTTCGACAAGAGAAAGTACGTGTGAGGGTCTAGACTCTGAAAATGCTATTATCGTATCTGCAACTGAAATCCGGAAGACCAACTACTTAAACGTATTTTTGATGGATCAGCGATAGAGTACCCATAGTACAAGTTTTGCTTAGTTTACGACTAGATGTATGATTCGTCCATTTATTTATTTCCATTCCCTTCTCCATATCCTTAGATCTTCTCTTCTTATTCTTAATCGAAATAAGTTCTTGACTCTTTATTAAGCACCTTTGTCAAATGAAGCGGAAAGCGCAGCGTAGTACGGCCACAAGGTGGTCAGACGACCTAAGGAAGGTCGCAGGAAGCCGCTGAATACAGGCCACTGCCAACAGGTCGCATTGGAAACTTTTGTCCAGCAGTGGACTTCTTGTGGCTAAGATGATGATGTCAAATCATAATAAATTAAAAGTAAAAAAATAATATTTAAAAACAAGCTTTTATTTAATTGCGCTAAAAAGAATAAAATAAACATTTTTATTTTAAAATTTTAACTATCAACTTATAACGTCATTACACAATTTATATGACATAAAAGCTTGTCGCGAGATTTAATTACTAACATTTACTAGTAGTACGAATAAATGTTAGTTCGATAATTATGTTTTCCTAAACAGGTAAATCTCGCGACAAGCTTTTATGTCATATAAATTGTGTAATGACGTTATAAGTTGATAGTTAAAATTTTAAAATAAAAATGTTTATTTTATTCTTTTTAGCGCAATTAAATAAAAGCTTGTTTTTAAATATTATTTTTTTACTTTTAATTTATTTTTTACTTTTTAGTTATCACTGGACAGGTTTCACAGTGCCATCTATTGCTGTGCATCATATCCCACTGCTGGTCTCAGGTCTCCCTTCAATCGAAGGTGATTAGAGCGTACCTACTCTGCCACGCTGCTCCAATGGGGATTGGCAGAGGTCGGTGTTTTCAAACCGCCCTAAGGCCACCGACTTGGCTTAATGACTGTCATCTATCGACAACAACCGGGACCGACGACTTAACGTGCCCTCCGAAGCACGAAGAAGCTCGAGATAACGAAACCCATCTAAACGCTGGCTAGGGTCGCCGTCGCTTAACTTGTGTTTTCATATTAGAGTGTGACACACAGCGACGCCATCGAGCTCCTCATACTAGTCATACTATCATACTAATATTATAAATGAGAAAGTGAGTTTGTTTGTTTGTTATTCCTTCACGGCTTGACTAATCAGTTGATCATTATGAAAATTTGTATATGTCAGGGGTACAGAGCCCAACATAGGCTACCTTTTTACCCGTGAATCCGTATGTCAATCCAAAGGGAAAATATTTTTTCTACTATAAAATCCTATCGGCCAACAGATGGCGCCACAAGTCGCGCTATGGGTTGTTTTGTTGTCAAACGAGATCTATGTCATAAAATTAACGCAAGCGAAGTCGCGAGGAAAAGCTAGTAATAGATAAAATACATTATAATTCATAACCGGTATAAAAAGAGCCATGTACCAATGTAAAATGTACCAAGTGTAGGGTCACATTATATTGGTTGTTTAAAGAAGAAGAAGTAACTACAAATTTACGATTTTCAGATTTATTCCTGTACTTGTACTACATCATCTTGCTTCTTGCCAAATTTCATGATTCTAGAACAACCGGAAGTACCCTATAGGTTTTTGGTCGGAACTGTTTTGTACGAAAAACGGAACACAAACGGCTGTATCGTAATTTTGTTATCATAATATTGTATTGTCATCTGATCTACAGTTTTAAGCAAAATTTCAGCTCAATCGGTCTTCGGGAAGTGGTTCAAATTATCGTTCCAAGATTCCACCCTTACATACATACATACATACATTCATACATACATACATACATACAGGTCAAGTTAAATAAAAGCTTTTAAAAAATACTATACGTTCATCGAGATTTAAGTAGTACGATGTATACGTTCCACCATTTTAAAGAGTCATTATTACGCGTCCGGACGGGTAGTAGTATGGAATTGAGTTACTGTGCCATATAATAATTATGTTGCAGCAATTGTGCGCACATCCGGCGAACTGATCATTAACAAATAAGACACGACGAACCATGTCTGCCTGTTTGTATGTCTATTGCTTAACCAAGAATAGACAGAAAAATACAGCGTAATATGGATGGTAGGAAAGCTTTGCTCGCGAAATCCCGTTATTAAAGTGAGGTAGGGCACAGCGGATAATCCGCTCAAATCGGAGCAGCCCGTCTGAAGAAGGACCTCCACCTTACAGAAGATCGTAGCCAAATAGCATTGGTCTCGGCTATGTTGTGTTCGTCGGTGAGTAAGTTCTCCAGAGCTCAACTAGGGGGGTTAGGAAGGTTGGCAACGAGCGAGTGATACGCCCGGTATTGCAAGCGTCTATAGGCTACGGTGATGCTCACCATCAGACGGGCCGTATGCTTGTTTGCCACCATAGTGATATAAAAAAAACCGTTCCCGGAATGATATCCGAGATGAAAACTATCCTAGGTATTAAAGGTTATAAACTTCACCCGTCAGGGTTCAAAATTGTGACAAAAATTTTTATATAATTAAGACCATTTTGTACACATTTTGGTTGCAATAAACTTTGACTGTGACCATTTAGGAAACAAAAGAAAATGACCACTATTGTTTTAACATTTGGAATGAAAAGAAATGGTATATGTATGTTACATAGGTTTTTTTAATTGCATCTCGGACACAAGTGTTGTACTTGGTCAGACAATCGCTGACGACTTCCGGGTCACTGAACTCCATTGTCAAAAGTACAAAAGTGAATTTAGAAAACAATATAACTTAATGAATTATTTATTTTACAATTTCAAAACACTTATTGAAGTAGGCGGTAGGTATGGTAATTGATTTACTTTCCAGAGTAACAGTCGTAAGTCAACCTTTACGTCCGAAATGGTAATAGTTTATAGAGTAGATTAATTTATATAAATCATTTATTACTGTATACTCTGACAAGAGAACGTGTTTGTGAAAACCTATTCTCTGAATAAAAGTTTTGAATTTGTTTTTAAGTTTTATCATATGTCACAGTATTATACTGTGTCTATGTCAATGAGTCATATAAGAGCCAAAAATTTTTAGGGGTCCGCAATAAAAAAATATAGCAAATTCCAACGGAACCTATTCAGGTTTTGCTACTTGTTAACTATCTATCTATCTAGAACTTGTTTACCTTTCTATCAGTGGTTGTCTGTAACTGAATGGTTTCATACAACCAGTGATAGATAGGTAACCAGGGTAAATAACTAACAACAAAGATATTGACGCTAATAATGTATTTTTATGAAACTACTAGCTGACCCGTGCCCACTTCGTTGGACATAATGTTAATAATCCTTTTTTAGTACAGGCGTTCGTAAGAAACGCTTTCATTCGACTGTTTTTTCTCCGATTCACTTTGCAAAACCGACTACCACATAAAATCCTTTTTATTTTTCGGTTTTTTATATAACCTATGACACTCCGCAATAATGTGGCTTTCTATTGGTGAAAGAATTTTTAAAATCGGTTCAGTAGATCCCGAGATTACCCCTTACAATTTAACAAATATACAAACACACAAACTTTACTTCTTTATAATATTAGTGTAGATGTAATTACATAGACTTAAGAACACTATCCCATACCCATCCCACTAATAAATATTATAAAGGTGAAAGTTGTGAGTATGTTTATGACTTCCTCACGCTTAAATGGCGGCCAATTTTTACGAAGTTGCGCTGTTTTCACTAGTAGTAAACAAAAATTCGCGTAAATCCCTTTAAGCAATATTTGAAAAACTTTAATGATATTTACGCTCCTGGTCACCTCTTTCATTGGCCGACTTTACATGTGGTTTTATTACAAAATTACAAGAACAATATTATGTATTATCCAAACGCTATCTAACTGATTTATGGCCTATGAAGTGCGTCTGATTTCTGAACTAACCAGTGTGTTCACATTTGGGCTTAATATCGTCTCTACAAGTCAGCTTAGTTTTTTAAAAGTTGTCTGTTTTTGTAAAACAACATTAAAATGAGCTTCATAATGCAAAAATATAATAATTTCTAATTTGTTCTACTAAAAAACCATAAAAAATCCTCCATACAATACATTAAATTTGTTTTTATACTTGGTACGTTTATAATTTTTTTTTATGACAGAAGAGGACAAACGAGCTGGCGGGTCATCTGATGGTAAGCAACCACGGCTGCCCATGGACATCCACCACTACAAGATCTTGGTAACGTTGCCCATCTATGAAGCAATGAAAAAATAAGGACAGCCGGAAGGAAAGTCAAAAAAGGAGTAGGAAGCAGGAGGGGTATTAGATTTCTGTCTCTCTCATTCATCTAAGAAAACATAGCGACATATCACCCCTATTTCACGTCGATGATCCGTGAGAGAGTGATACTCCCAGATCGTAGCCCATTTACGAGCATTTAGAAGGTTTTGCAATATATATTATTGGAATCAACATAGTAAACAACAGCTCATAGCATTAGGTCCCAATAGTAAAGTAACAATAGACCGTGGTGCTCGGCATTCGAGCCTCACTTGATTTGCCATCTCTTTAGGCCTACTGCCTTTTGCTTCAAATTGCTGTTTCTCACGTAGTTGTTAAGGAGGGAAGTCCTTTCAATATCCCACTTTCTTCTTTCTGATTAAATTCGTTGTGAGTTCCAAGACAGCTGTAGTTTTCTCCCCCGGGACGTCAATAAGCTTCATTGCTTATTGTCAATCTGAGGTCGCCGTTGTTGATCCTGGCTACACAGAAGACACATCGGTGGGAATGTGTGGTGGGCTTGTCCCGATTACGAGCCACTACCAGTTCATAGTAATGACTACTACTCTAAATTCCTAGAGAAAATAGAATTACGTAGACCATGGTTAAAATCGTATGGTGTAATGTTTTAGCAGTTGACAGTACAATACAATTGGCACGTTCGCACAACCATAAAAACTATTATAAATCCTTTCTTTGTTAAAGCTTTGTTTAAGTGAATTTACTGCATTTTGTATTCAGCATTCCAACGCTATCTTTGTGGCCCATAGTCACGCTCAACATGGAGACATTCTTTTAAAGCCAATTAGCAAATGCTAGTCTCGCGTGAATGTGTTATTCCAACCACTTCTTCTATAAGTAAAATCGTCTCAAAACTAGAAAAAAATAATTGTGTAGAAAAAAAGGTAGCGTAATGTGGCAAGCAAGTATAACATTGTTCAGTCTAACTCACCAGAGTCAAAGTCATATATTTTTTATTTAAATAGGCCATATATAATATTAGGCTATTTTTATTTTATGGGCTCTTTCGAATGGATTCAATTATTTCCTACCACTTATCACCACCATCAAAGGTTCAAACGACAGATTTGTACTTAGAACAGGTAAGAATTTATGCACTTACACCTTTAAATTGATATAAATAAAAGTTACAACTACAAATTCATATCAGAGAAAATTTAAAAAACGACAATTTGAAATCATAAAAAAATATATATTTCTTATATGAATATACTGGAATCTAAGAACTTCGAATGTTCTGTGATGAAACACAAGTTTCGAACCTACTTTGGGGTTAGCTCAATCTGTATGGATTGTCCCTATTTATTTATTTATTTATTTATGAACTGATGGTACAACTCGGCCCTAAGTGGAATCACCAGTGGGTTAGATAGAGGCATCGTTTAACTGCCACGAGCGATTGTAACATTAAGATTTACTCGTAACATATTATGTTAATGTGAGTGTTGCATTAAATTAATTCGCCATTTCAATTAACTTTGTATTTGAACAGCGCCATCTGTTGGCCATAAGTAACATGTCATATAAATTTAATACAAAGAAATTGTGCATATTTTTTATTATGTCGTTGCAAACTAGCGAATAAGTTAATAGTAGAACAAGACAACATTTGCTGTGATATAGCAGTCAGAAATCTATATATAAAAGAAGAAGCTGACTGACTGACATATCAACGCAGGGCTTAAACTATATAAGGGTTAGAAACTTGAAATTTTGCACAGGGGTTCCTTTTATAACGTAAGAGAGCACTAAGAAAGAAGATTCTTCAAAATTCCCACGAGAAAGCGAGATATACTCGTACGCAAACGAAGTTGCGAGGGATTTACTAGTTTATTTATAGAGAGCAAAAAAGTCGTTTAAATACGTCTCTACTTCACCAATGTTTTAAGAGAAAGTGGTTTTTTTACTGGAGTTCAGATCAGTTGATAGACAGATGAACACAGGAAGCTTACAGCTCTGTTAGCAGTTACATAATATTTTTTGAGCACTTGATCACTGAACGAAAAAAAAATTACAAGCTGACAGAAAAATAGACGGAAAAAGCTTACCTAGAGAACAATCATTTGAGGATGCCTGCCGATTGATTTTTTTTACATTTTCGGGTGATTTTAGGAATTGTATACAATGACGGATTACATACATTTCCGTTAACATGTATAAACATATTCCGATCTTGATGTCTGCATATTTATTACTGCATTGTGCATTATCATGTGAAGTCTATGTTATAGTATCTCTCTGTCAGTTCATCGATACGCCCACGTTGTAGTGTGTCATTGTACATTGTAATCTCCCGCCATTTCTTTATTTATTGCTTTAAAGGCGGACATATTGTATTCTATAAACACAATAGTCTATTCATAATTATATGCATTGTAAACATAAAATATCCAGGTTTTGCCCGCGGCTACATTGGTTTCACACATCGAAATAATATTACTACGTATAGAACGGACACCGCGAACAAAATTTTTGTCCCCATACGTTGAGGCCAATAGACATCAACTCGTTTAGAAACTTGCCGACGCTCATCGTGATTGGTCCTCGGATTTATGTCAAAAAAAATATTGGAAAATGCCGTCATGTTCAATAAAAACTTGTAAAAACCGTTCAACAGTAAGGAAGAAAGATAGCGGCGTAACTTATCATCGCTAAGTATACAAAGAATTAAGTAAAACCAACCAAAACAATTTTTTTTCATTATTTTCTAATGCATCATGATTGCATCCGCCATTTCTATGTGAAAATCATAGATTATCAAAAATTAATCGTACAGATGGGATACGTAGGTACTAAGCGTCAGTCAATTTTATAATATAATTTAGGTATTTCTGAATTTTTTGTAGCTTTTTTTTTAACCGACTTCAAAAAAGGAGGAGGTTCTATGTTTTTTTTTGGAGGTCCGCCGATTACTCATTCAATTTTGGACCGATTTTAATCATTCTTTTTTAAAAATAATATGTAATTTAAATATTGATTTTTTAAACTATATTTCCAAAATATTTTTATATACTAGGTAAAATACGTAAATGTGGATAACGTTACTAACTAAGTAAAAAAATAAGTTTCTAGAAAACAAAAAGATGGAAAACGAAACAGCATTTTAAATTTCGACCAACCATTTTCGAACAAATGAAATTCGGGCAAACCAGTTTCGGAGTAAAGGTACGTTACCATTCTTGAAATTTAACACAACTCCTCTTGTCTGGCAGGCGACCGTCTCCTGGTTATTGCATATATTACAAAATACTACAATATATAAATAGCTTCACTATAAAGTTAGTTTTGATTTAATCTCAGTTTATTTTTGACTAATATTAAGTTAAGAACAAAAATGTAATGTAGCTTCCTACCTATAAAGCTAATATTATACCTATTTTCTATTAAATTTATCTATTATGTAAAATAAAATATTGTAATAAAATAAAATAATCAGTTGGATGTCCAATAGGCAGAATATAAACAAAGTGTCGCCCCTGCGTAGTAATGTCATATTCTATGACTCGGTTGGGGGCGGGGCCAGGGAGGGGCGCGCCCCTCACGGCCGAACACGGCGCCAAAATTTGAAGGCGCTGTCATTTCTATACGTAGTAATATTATTTCGATGGTTTCACAATAACGATTAACACCATAAAGTGAAATATTTTTTATTCAAATAGGCCTGTTAGGCAGGTACAGTCAGGTGCACGTCGAGCTTCACACTTGCAGCACAATATTGGCTCATAAGAATGGTATAAAGTTCAATATGTAAAGGTTGGCTGCTCTTGACTGTACAGGCTCTTTCGAATCGACACATTTTTTTTCCTACTACCATTACAGAC
The DNA here is from genome assembly GCA_905163395.2 of Endotricha flammealis. Taxonomy (NCBI): domain Eukaryota; kingdom Metazoa; phylum Arthropoda; class Insecta; order Lepidoptera; family Pyralidae; genus Endotricha; species Endotricha flammealis. The sequence goes on along the minus strand of LR990868.1, from coordinate 570,363 downwards.
GGCAGATTTGTATTAACTACATATTAACTAAGATAAAATGGCAAGAAACTTTAGCACTTGCTCTTTTAAAAGGTACCTACTAAAAGTGCTAGTGCTATTAATAATACTAGTTCTTGGAGTGGTAGAGCATTTAATATCTTTGCGGACGCCGACAACGCATTAAGATCGATAACAGTGTCTTTTCTTCGTGGTGTACCTTATCAGCCGGCGTTCCGCAGGGTGGCGTATTATCTCCGTTACTTTTTTCTCTCTTCATTAATTCTATTACTTCTCGCCTTAGCTCCTCTTATCACCTTTATGCTGATGACCTACAGATCTATCAGCAGGGTCACATTAACGATCTACCTGCAGTTATTGGTGCGATAAATTATGATCTGCAAGCCATTTCCGATTGGAGTAAAGCCCACGGTTTGATAGTTAACCCCTCTAAATCTCAGGCGATCATTATTGGCAGTTCCCGTTTTATATCCAAAATTGACTGGTCTAACATCACACCAATCATTTTTGAAGGCGTGCATATCCCTTTTAGCGATAAGGTTAAAAATCTTGGCATCCTTTTTGATACGACCCTTTCTTGGTCTCACCAGATTAGTGAGGTTAGTAGAAAAATGTTCGCGATCACGAGCTCCCTACGTCGCTTTAAGTACTTTATGCCAATGGAGACTAAAATTTTGCTTGCGCAATCGCTACTCCTTCCGGTCCTTGATTATGCGGATTGCTGTTACATTGATCTCTCTGAAGCGCAGCTTAATAAACTAGAGCGTCTCCAAAATCTCGGCATTCGCTTCATTTTTGGCCTTCGGAAATATGACCACGTCTCCCAATACCGTTCTCAACTCAAGTGGCTCCCTGTCCGTTATCGCAGAAACCTACATATTCTTTCCCTACTTTATTCTATCCTCTTTAATCCTTCTACACCACCTTATTTAAAGGAATGCTTTGCTTATCACAGCAACACTAATGGTCCCACTCTTCGCAGCAAATTTAATCTTCGCCTTGTTACCCCTCCACACTCCACTAACTTTTTCACAAATTCCTTTTCTGTCCGAGCTGTCAGTCTTTGGAATTCCCTTCCTCTCAATGTTCGACAAGCTCAGTCGCTTCATTCTTTTAAAAATTTGATCAAGCGTCACTATTTGTCCACATAATTATAATGTTCATTTTATTTATCTTATATTTTATATGTAAGTATATTCATCTATATTATTACCTTATTTTTGTTTTGTTTTTCCCTTTCTCTTGTTTATATGTAATTATTTTTCTTTTTAGTATTGTTTCGGTACTACTGCGCCACCTACCTATTTCTACCTCTTAATCCTTTCTCTCAGGTTGCCTGGAAGAAATTGCTATGCGATAAGGCCGCCTATTGTATATTTCACCCGATTTTTTTTTTGATTTTGTTATTTTTGATAATGTTTTGGTGCAATAAAGAGTATTATTATTATTATTATTATTATTAATAATAAATAAATAATACAAATCATTAATTTTTCTCTTCACTGGTTTCGTTCATAAAATAACAATTACAAAATCCAAAGAGTCAAAAAGTGAAGAGAAACTGGTGTCCATGCTAGACTAGGGTATTACCCTGTCTGTGTTACGGATCACCAGGCTCTCTCCTTTAATACAACTGTTTTATTTTATTATAAAAATTTAGGTAAATCAAGTATATAAACAAAACTGATGTTAACTAGTACTAACTAAGAAAACATGAGACATAATATCGAAAAAGTGTTAGCGAGTAGGAGTGTGTCTTGTGAATGGAGTTTAGAGAGAGAATTTATGACAGGCCTGGTGGTAGAGTGGCTGGCAAACGTCAATTTACCTCAAGGGCCGCTGTTTCGAATCCTGCACAAGGCAAACATTAAATTTGTGTGCATGAACGAACATGCCTGTTTGCCTTGGTCTCAAATATTAGGACTCGGGATAAGCTGAAGAAACGTGATAGAGAAAAGGCCGATCTTTCAAATGATCTAGATCTAAAAGATAGGTATTGTCCAGATCAAGAACGCGTCTTAATAGCCCCAAATTGCACTTGACCGGGTTCCGTCCTCTAAAGACAGGCAGTCCCGTATACACTCGACCCCATCTATTGTGTGTTTTGTGCATCGATAAGTGCCCTCTATGTAATAGTGTTGGGAATTTTATCGATATTTTTAAATTATTTTCATAACGAGATTTTTTGTCGTGCCAATTGCGTCGGTGTACTTTTGACTTTGGAAATTTACACAATGTTACCTTCCACTTGGATCCATTGCTCGATCCATGCAGTTAACTGAAAACTATTATACCTGCCCTGTGGCATTTTCAATTTGTAATATTAGTTTTGTTTTATTTTTTATTTTTTAATAGGTAATTATTAGTTACAGACAAATAACTAATTATTAGTTCAATAATAATATAAAGAATATGTATTATTATTATTGAACTAAAAACTAGTTATTTATTTTGCTTGTTGTGATTGCATCAAAATATGTAGATATAAAAAAAAATGTTGCGGATAATGAGCTATAAGTACTGTACTGTACTTATAACTCGATGGTTATGGGACTTTTTTTAATCGATACGGGTACAACACTAGTGTCGTTCCCCTGCCGTGTGCGCATTAAAATCGTTATTCAATTGTCCATCTCGTATTGTGGTCCAATGACGGCGGTTTATCTAAGTAGCCGACATTCGGGCAGTCGCAAATGACGGGCAGTGATTTCGTTTTGACTGTCCTGTTCGTTGGCTTTTAAATGGATAAATTAAATAATGATATTTTTTGAGTAATCCTTAACTCCTTACTTAAAATTCTAAATGATAGATAGATTAGATTACATCGATAGTAAATCTGTCTGTGTGTTAGCAATTACGCCTAAACTACCGAACCGATTTAAAAGAAGTTGTAAAGGACAGGCTAGTTGTTGATGCGCAACACACATACAATTCGGAACGATACGCGACCGGGGTGCAATTCGGAACAAATTCGAAATCGTCTCGTCATTACGGCTCTAAACGCGAACAAAGCTTGTACAAAAAGTCTAATTAAAATACGTTATATCCTGTTCATCTTGTTTCATTGAGGACGGTCCTGAAGATTCGAAACCCCTACATATCGAAACCAGCGACCAAAATACGAAATTTGGAAAAATCTACACGTACACGAAAAAACCGTTACGAAACCTGGATCATCTTCTGAAGACTCAACAGCGGTAGTAGTTTTAATGCGAAAAAAGGGTTGTAAACGTTTTATATTTATTTATTTCCTAGAAAAGTATTACTTAATGTTCAAGATACATAATTATGTCATACTGCGACACAGTTTGTCGGCAGTTGTTTCATATCATACAACCACTCAGAGATACAACATAATGATCAATCTTTACATATTTGTCGTCGTTGGTTTTGAAATAGGGGATGTAAGTTTGTATAAAAATCAAGTATTTTTAAAACTAGAAGCTTGATGTGCCAAAATTAGTTGTGCGTCGCAGTTGGTCCAACAGGAAAAGGTGGTAAAAATAGTCATTTGTAAAAAAAAACATTTCTAAATAAACGAACAAAATAAAAAAGAAAATTCTCATTTTTCACTTTCTTTTGTAAAAGACACAAATTACTTAATACATTCTAGATTTCTAGTGGTATTTTAGTAAATTAGTAAATAAATATTACTTACTAAACAGTGTTAATTGAACAGACAGTGTGCGGTTCATACTAATTGTATGTACAAATTAAGGTGAACCTCGGTGTAACGGTGTAAAATGTAATTTACTTGCTACTAATTAATGCAACTATCCAATAAAACTTTCACATTTCATTAGTAACGAATTTTTTTAGGTCTTCTAAAAAATACTCGGATCTAAAACAGCTCAGCAGAGAAGTAAGAGCATAGATGGAGTATCATATCGGTGCATTTGTAACTCGCCTTTGATATTAGTGAAAATCACTAAATATTGTTTCAAAGTCAAAAATATTTTATTCTGTACGAATCAAATACTTTTGATAATTTTTTTTTTTAATTGAATTTTTTTTTACTTTTGATATCTGTCATAGTCTGTGTTTTTTTTTGGATTATTTTTTAAATTCAATTATTTTTTTTCAAATAGTCAAGGGATTCACAGAATTTTTTAATTATAATAGTATTCATATTGGACTATGTTATTTCAAAGTTTCTTAACTACACATATTTTTTTTTGTTGACGATGTTGTGCAATCTAGTGAAGCGCTAACGGGATACGCTTCACCAGCAACATTGGTTTTACGTGGGCGAGGTGTCAACCCGCCGCACAACCCCCGAAATGCTGGAGGTCCACACCCGTCGTTGGTCAGCGAGTCCATCGGACTTAGCCGGTTAGTGTAGCTAGGCTGTACTACCGACCATTCCCCTATCCGCCACCTTGGGGACGCTCCCCTACGCTGTTAGGGCCAGCGCGGGGTAACGACACATTTATAAGCATCAAAATTTTGTGATTGGTCTCTATCTTGTATTCTTTGGCCTTTCTTCCTCCAGCTCCTTCCTAAAAATGTGTAAATCCCTTCACGCAATAGGTATTTAGAAAACTTTATTCATGTTTACGTCCCTGCTCAGTTCTTTAATTGGCTGACTGTTCTATTTATCTATTAATCCAAAATTATTTCATTATTTCGTTTATAAGTTTGCATTTTTGATATTTTAAATTTAATGAAAAATATTTTTTTCACAAGATATAAGTAGGTACTTAAGTAAGTACTAATTACGTTTTTTTTATTTAAACTAGTAACTTTTTCAATCAGCCATTTGTGTCCCACTGTAGGGCAAAGGCCTCCCCTCAACTTCTCCAATTTTCTCTCAATAGGGCCTTTTCCGGCCAATGCAACCCTCTAAATAAGTGTCGAGCTCATCTGGCCATCGCCTTTTTGGTCTTCTGCCACGACGTTTAAACTAAATTAACATGAAAAAAATATTTGTTTTTTTTAAATATTAATTCAAGAAAATCTTCAAAATGACCTAAAGCGGATACTATACCAATAAAACGACTATTTAACAAGCCTTCAACTCTTTCTGTAAATGTTGCCGAGAGATTTACTAACAAACTGTTTGATCGTTGCTAACTTAACTATCACACGAAACACCACGATTATAAACTCTATTGGTTAACGATTAAAAGTTATTTTAACTGTATTTGTAAGTTGGTATTTTGTAACAGTTAATTATAAAGTGAATTTCTTTTGTTCGGCTTCCCTTTGATTTGGTTTGCGTATTGTTTTTGACTACTGTTTGACTGACGGGTTTGTTTCGGATTAAAAGGAGTTCTTTGTGGTTTAGATAGCTTCCTGAATTAAATTTTGCGGTGAGAATTACCATCAAAGAACATAAATATCTTATAAAGCTGATTGGGTGATGAAATATTTTTTATACATGTAACAGATGAAAGCTAGGGATGAAGGGAGAGAAATGGGAACAAGAGCGATCATGGTAAAATAGAAAATATAATAAAATAAAATAATACAGACCCAAGAGCAGATATATACTTAAAGAACAGAACAGAAGCAAATAAAGAACGTTGACTTTGAACAATGAAAAAAAAAACAGACTATAACAGATATCAAAAATACTTGATGGAAAGCGGCAGTGACCGCTTTCCATCAGGTGGCGCGCTTGCTTGTTTGTCTACTGTATGACATAAAAATAATAATATAAAAACTACAATTAAAAAATAATTTATCAAAAAGTATTTAATTCCTAGCTTGATGGCTAGACTACACTACATGTACCGATAATACCATCTTTTTTCCTTTAAAATTCCTTCACTAGAATACGGAGGAAAAAATGTATAAAAATCCATTACTGCGCTGCACAGACGGAAGAAAAAAATGTATGATATTTCGTTACGTTCGTTAGTATTTTTTTAATTTTGAGTTCGTCAACATGAATACTTATTATGACATGAATTTTGATACCGAATCACGTTTTAAATATAAATACATTGTCCAAAATGAACCTAATAAATTCCATTGGCACTTCATACATGTAAAATTGCATATCATGTATGCACTCAGCTTGTCAGCTATCAATCCACTTTGGGCCGTCCATGTCGCGGTCGACGCATTGTTTTGCATAAACAGTCCATGTGTGGTTTAATATTGGTGTTCCTTGCGTGATAATCCTTATTATACAAGTCGCCAACACGGCTGAGTCGCGCAGACGTAAAATGAAGTTCAAACAAATACACTCCCTATTACTTAACTCAGTGCATAACGACAATCGATTTTCAATTGTTTCACAAACTGTGAGCCCAAATTTTGGCGTGTACTAAAATATTATACTTAAATGCGAAAAGGAAACAGCAAAAATATTCTTATTTTGTGATTGGTTACGAAACTTTAGTTACCAAAGTGGAATAGAGGCAGAAAAACAATCGACAACCGTTTTTTCTCCAACATTTTTTTAAAACATCAACTAATGAGGTGTCTCATCATTAGATTCTAGGCGTTCAATAAATAATGCCGAATTGTCAGCACTTCCATCGACTCGACCCGCTTTTCCTTCCTCATAGTTGACGGAAATAACTGTGAATGTGTTTATTTTTCTACTAAAATGTGATAATTTTAATTTCAAACCATTTATTTTGCAAGATACCAAATTAGCCATAATACAGTTCTTTAAAAAAATTATAAAAACTAGTTTTAGTTTAATTTTTAATGTTAGTTAAATTAAAAATTAAACTAATATTCATGTCTTTTAAATTTTTAATATTAGTTTTTTTAAATATTTTTTGTTTCCTTTTAATAACTTGAATTCTGTTATTGGTCCATGGCTGCAAAAAGTGTAACCTTAGTCTATACCCAATGATACCTCTTGTCAATTTGTTCCCATACGGTCTGATTGGTCTCCAGCGCTCCCCGTCGCGAGGCAAGGCCAAGACAATTGCATTCGATTAAGTTGATTACAAGACAATTGATAATGTAACATCAAGTCTTCTTTCGGTGCTGTATATACAAGCAAATTTACCAACTCATATCAATCAATGCTCATCTTACTGCAGAGATACGTGTCTCCCTTCAATCGACGGGAATTAAAGCGTACTCTGCCACGCTTCTGCTCCAAATGCGGATTGACGGAGGCCAGTATTGTGCGGAGACGCTCAATACTAAAAATCTGTGATTTTGCACGTCTACACATATTAAATATGGTAACAAAGGGTGTGTGAACAAGATTACTGTGTGATGTCCATCACGGTAAACTATCACGGTTAAGTATGCTCTATTAGTTGACGACCTCCGTGGCGTAATGGTTACCACGCCAGACCGCCACCCAGGAGGTCCCGGGTTCGATCCCCGGTCGGGTCATGATGAAAAACGAACTTTTTCTGATTGGCTTCGGGTCTTGGATGTTTATCTATATATGTATTTGTTATAAAATATAATATCGTTGAGTTAGTATCCCATAACACAAGTTTCGAACTTACTTTGGGGCTAGCTCAATCTGTATGAATTGTCCCTATATAAAAAAAAAAAAAAAAAAAAAAAAAAAAAAAAAAAAAGCCGACGAACTTATAAAATTTTATTTAAGTAAATAAAACTTACCGTGGAGCCAAAACTTAACCCGAAAACCGCATGCCCGGTTTTTGTATTATTGTGAAACAATTTCCCTGATTAACGAATTTCAAGAAAATTGTAACCCAAAGATAAACCAATAAATCTTCTCATAATATTAACGATTCAGATCATTGATTTTCTTTAAGTATGTATTTATAAACGTTTTATCGACGACATATATTCAAATAGTAATTTACATATCCGCCGAAACTCTTTGCCAAACTATATTCCCATAGTTTATCGATTCTTTATTCGATTCGCGGATGCCATTACGCTGTATTTCGATGCACATCTCGGCTATCGATTGAATACTAATATCGATTACAATAGCATTAAGTTTTTACATTTTTGGATACAGGAACATTTTTATAACCGTTTTTTTTTAATACAATTAATTTTGTTATAAGTACGTATATTGTTGTCTGGGATGAATGCATTGTCGGATAAGGCGAGAACAAACAACTTGTTTTATTAAAATTTTGTAGTGACCATAAATAACCGGTCGGTACCAGAGGGAGTGGGTTCGTTCCCCGCATGAGTCAAACTTTTGTGATGAGATGAGCATTTGTGTTTGACTCGAGTCTAGTTTATGAGTCCTTACTAATATTATAATTCAATACTGTATGTATTAAAAACATTGAAAGAGAAAAAAATTTACAAAAAAGGCCGTAACTGGGTTTCCTTCACCAGTGGTCATTTTGCTTTATTTCCGAAATGGTGGTAGTTTATAGAGTAGCTTATTTATTTAATTCAGATTCATTGTAAGTGACGTGTCAAAGTGCCCGCTAGCCTACAGAATAAAGTATTTTTAGTTTGTTTTTTAGTTTACGAGCATGAATGTATGGATGTTACTCTTTCACGTAAAAACGCTAAGACAGATTTAGTAGTAGTTCATAACCTGGATTAACACTTAGAATGGTTTTTATTACGGATATCAGTCCGGAAACGGTAAAAACAGGACTTCACGAGTAAAACAGCGGGCATCGGCTAGTTATATATAATGCTTTGGACGCTGGTCTACAGCCATTCGGTCCCAAATAACTACAGATGTTAGTGCGCAAGACATGATCTAAAATAACTTTATTAAAGAAGTTTAACATCAAATATATCGTTTCAGGAATCTTTACAGCAGTTTTTAATGTTCATTTAAAATAGAAACTGCATATGAACCCGTGCCGCCTGACGCTAATGACGTGTTAGTGTTGTACAACAGAAACTAATGGGAATATGTTAAGTTTATAAAACGACAGGAGGGCTACTACGAAACGTAAATCCGATACTTCGGCCGAAGTATCGAAAGAATTTTAACCATGAATTACCAGGTATTTCATAGTTATTTTAGTAATTCCTTGAATACTATCCACGAAATACCTTGTACTTTATGATTATTTTAGTAGTTCGTTAAATTATAACCACGAAATACCTTGTAATTCATGGTTAAAATTCTTCCGATACTTCGGCCGAAGTATCGGATTTACGTTTCGTAGTAGCCCTCCAGATTTGCTAAAACACCCACCGAATTAAATAGACGACAAAATGTCGGAGAGAATATTTTCTGCACAATAAAAATCGTTGCTTGGGTTATCATTTAGTTTTGACTCGCGGAAAAATTTTATCGAAAGGAGAGATTTTGTTTTTAATCTTAATGTACACACGCAAATCGAATAAAAAATTGCTTAAATAGAAGAAAGGCAATTTTCCCAAGTGGTACAGAGGCCCAAAACAGACGGTGAAACCCAAATGTGATGAAACTGAAACTTCTTCTTACTTTTGAGTGGCATTAGAGTTTCTGTCACTCCTTTGACGGACCACACATGACGCAACCTTCTTGAAATCGGTTTGAAACGCGTTGCAAACTAGTTTCATTGAAATTGGCATGCGGGAAATGTAGAACAATTGAAACTCACAATTGCAAAAGTCTGTAATACTTTTTATAACATGAAAATGAATGAATGAATATTTCACAATTCGCCATAAGAAAATAACATTACAACAGCGATGGAGATAAATAGATCATCGCCTACAAAATCACATCAGAAATATTTCAGCCATGTTTTAAAAATGAAGACCGGAAAAACAAATTGGTACAGAAACGGACATCCACTCCTTAACACCTAGGAAGCAATGCAAGCAGGAAACGATTAATTGTATGTGAATGATAGTTTAAGTTCACGCGACACGCGCGCTTCCGCCGCGCGACTTTTTTCCCGTGTAAAAATAGACGCTGCGTTTTTAAAGGTATCCGTTAAGTCCGATACTTAATGATGTCCTGTGGAACGCTTACTATGGAGCACGCTTTATTTTGGACTCCATAAACAAGTGTTTTTATAGTTGTTAGTCATTCTTATAAAAAAAAAAACAAATAGGAATAACTGGCAAAATTTGAAGCAGGCCAACATCCGAAGTATTGAGAAAGGCTAAGAATAAGAAGTAGAAGTAACAAGAGTGTATCTTGATTTGGATGATTCCTATCAAAATCAAAAATACTTTAGACGCTTTTTTATAATGTTATTTAAAAAAAATTATTATTTCACATTTCGAAATGACTACTGACTTAAAATGAGTGAAGTCGCTTTCGCTGTCTGTTCGGTTAGTTCTTTTAAACCACTCAATAGATTTTAATGCAGTTTTTAGCGGGATACATGCAAAAAAAGTTGCGCGCGTTTCGTTAGTTGAATTTATAAAACAGTCCACCTCCACATTAATGTATCACATTTGACAGATCTGTGCACGGTGTGACAGACAAACGCACAGTGCGAGGAAGTCATTAGTTACGCGTTACTCGACCATTGCAATGCACCTATCCTATATTTGTTACTATTCATCAAAAACAATTTTACCTAATTGAATTCACATCTCATTTTTAGGGTTCCGTAGCAAACTACAAGGAATCCTTATACTTAGTTTCGCCATGTGTCCGTATGTCTGTCCGTTCGCTGTCTAGCGACTAGAAAGCTGTAATTTGGTATGTATACACAATATGTCATATTAACGGCTAACAAAGTGGTGGAACAAAATTTTGAAAAAAATATATTTTTTTGGGGTGCCTCCCATACATGTAAAGCAGAAATGTTTTTTTTTTCGCCTACCCTATGTTGTGGGTTAACGTTAATTCAAAATATTGTGTTGCATACCCGTGCACTTATTAATGAATCAATTTGTTACAAAAATGGTGGTTAGTAACGTATTGTTATGCATTATTGTATTGCACCTTCAACATACAATTGTCAGTTAAATTAACTGCATCCTAGGCTCGTTACTGAATTGTTAATGCAGCTGGTTTAGGACCAACCTAATGTCGGCTCTACACTCTAGTGAAGTTGTGGGCTCTACATAATTTCTTTTCATGACATGGAAGACAAACGAGCTGGCGGGTCACCTGATGGTAAGCAAACACCGCTGCCCCATGAACATCCACGACTACAAGATCTTGGATGCATTGCCTACTTATGAAGGAATGAAAATGGCGAGAATTAGTCGCGAACTACACAGATCTCCGCCAATCTACATTGCAGCGTGGTAGAGTACGCTCTAACCCCCCTTCGATTGAACGAAGACCTGTAAGTATCCATGCAGTGGAATGATTATGGGTTGATATGATTATGATGACATAAAATGGCGTCTTTCTCATATGTACAGACAGGGACTAATCACACCTTTAAAACATTCTTGCAACTTTCTTGCAGGTTCTGTAAATAAAACTAATACGAATTTGCCTAAGGATGCCTAAGGCACCTTTTAATGTTGCTTTAAAGAAATGAATTATTTAATTTATGTAATGAATGACTAACTTTCAATCGATATACACGACATAGCAAAAATAATGGGTCACTAATTACAAATATTACAATCAATATGATCAATCTGTGGATAAACCTGTTTTATTTTCTCGTCTTAAACTATAGTGCAACAACAATAACAGTTTAAGGCGAGTTGTTAGATGTTATTCAGTATATGTAATTTTCGGGACTATTTTGTCCATGTTGTTGTCACTATGTTGTTGTTGTTTGTGCCAAAATAAAAGAAAAAAATTCACAGATTTCGTGCCTCACACGACTATCGTGCACATTGGAAATGAATTTATGGAATTCGAAAAAATATTGTCGCTGAGCGACGAGGAGCTCGATGGCGTCGCTGTGTGGTCTGTCGCACTCTAATATGAACACGCAAGTTAAGCGACATCGACCCTAGCCAGCGTTTGGATGGGTTTTGTTATCTTGAGCTTCTCCGTGCTTCGGAGGGCACGACCCGTGGGCACGACCCTTTCTTTATAAGGCAGCGGGAATATATTTGTGGCAACAAATTGTGAATTTTTTATCTAGGAGTTAAGAACGGACGTCATAATATTTTTTTTATCTGTGACAGTTATAAGTTTAAACTTAGCAGTCCCCCGACGTGATGACGCTTTAGAAGTATTATGACTAACTACACACATCAAAAAAGTCTAAGCAACTTAAACTGATTTGAATTTTAAAATGGTTTTTCAAATTAAAACGTTTATATTTTATTATTAAAGTAATAATTAGAGTACTAATTGATGTAAAAATAGCAACTGTTTTTTATTGTTTTTTTTTAAGAACATAAATTAACAATTTCATGCTTAAGCTGTATCGTACGTAGTACTAACCAATTAAACGTTATTAAAACAAAATGAAACGATATGAATAAAATCAATTGTTTATAAAAAAAAAGGATGGTTTAATACAAAGTGTGGCCTCCTCTGTTGTTTAAAACTTGTCGGCACCGATTATTCATAGAATCAATGAGTTTATTTATGTTTTCCTGCGGCAATTGCTCCCAGTGGAATTTTAGCAAATCCATCAACTGTTGGGTTGTTGTCACTCCGTCCAAGTCCTCTAAAACACGTCTCTGGAGCATGTCCCAAGCGTGCTCGATGGGATTGAGGTCTGGCGATTGCGCAGGCCACGGCAGAACCCTGATGTTTTCCATTGCCAAGTACTCGCTGGTCCTCAAAGCTGTATGCGAACGGGCATTGTCATGCATCAACGTGAAGTCGGAGCCAAGGGTTTGTGCAAATGGACGGACATAAGGCCTAAGAACATCCTCAACGTAATTTGCAGCGTTCATGTTTCCATTTACAAAAACGAGCTCAGTTCGTCTATTCTTCATAATACCCGCCCAAACCATAACTGTTGAGCCGCTGTATGGATGAACTTCCTGGACGCATCTCAGCCTTTCAATATTTCCGGGGCGACGGTACACTCTGATCCTTCTTGTATCAGGCCTAAACCCGAATCGGGACTCATCGCAAAACAAAATTTTATCCCACTGCTCCTGCGTGCACGTTATGTGTTCCCTACACCATTCATTTCGACGAGCGCGATTCCCGTGACGTATAGGTGGGCACCTGATTGGCCGTCGTGCTCGTAGGCCGTACTCATGCAGTCGATTTCGCACGGTTTGGGGACTAACAACAACACCACTTGAGTTTTGTAGCCTTAAACCTATCTCTCGGGCGGTTAACATTGGCTGACGTCTTGCAGTCAGTTGTATGTATCGGTCTTGCCGAGTGGTTGTACTCCTTCCGCGGCCTGAGTGCTGCTCAGCAGGATCTCCTGTGTTATTGTAACGCTGCCAAAGACGGCAAATAACGCTTCTGTTGACACCGAAATTCCGAGATACCTGAGATTGATTTCTTCCCGCTTGCAACATCCCTACAGCTCTCTGCATTTCATCTGCGGTCAAATGACGCCGCTCCATGATGTAAAGAATGTCTTACAATTAAATTTTGTCAAAAACTCAATACCAATTATCGTTAAAATTATAAAATCAAGACTAAATGCCAAATTTCCATTAACAAAGAAAACACATTAAATTATAACAAATGCATTCGTGTTTAATTTTTATGAAAAAACAAAACAAAATCGAAAAATTTTTTTTTACAACCACCCAGTATGTCATTTAGAACAAAAAAGGTTATATATCCTACCTACTTGGTAAGAAAAAAATTAAGATTTGATTAATATAATTTGTTTAATATGTAACATGATGTATGTTGCTTAGACTTTTTTGATGTGTGTACTATTAACTAATATAAATATTATATCATAAAATTAAAAGGTCGAATAGGGGGGTACATAATTATTATTTATTTACTTTTTAGAGGTTTCGAGTCGGGGGGTTTTAAAATTTAAAATTTAAGTTTTATTTGACGTTTTTTATAGTTTCGTTCCTATTTTATTCTAATCTCTATCCGTTTCATTTGTATTTTAGATATGTATGAGGGTATTGCGATATATGTGTGAGAGGTATTGCGAAATATGTATGAGAGCGAAATATGTACGAGAGGTATTGCGAACTATGTATTAGGGTATTGCGAATTATGTATGAGAGGTATTGTGAAATATGTATGAGAACTCGATGGTGTTATGTCGTTTAATTACTGAGTTCCTATGGCCACCTTCCAGCTCCATCATCAGACCCTGGTTACCATCTAGCACCCCTATTTTTGGGTCTGGAAAAAAATATAGCGCGATAGCAATAAACATTAAGTATGACGAGCGAAGCCGCGAATCCAGCTAGTGAATTATACCTATAAATGAACTATTCAATGAGACCATTCCAATGAGCCCAAACACGATACATCTGCTGTAATTTGACGAGGAGTTGAATGTAGATGATGCGGCAACATCAGATCAAGTTTACCATATTCTTGCAATATCATGACAGTTACAGTATACCAAATTTCAAATCGTTCTAACCAGTGGATGTTGTTCATTTCCCTTCATCAAATAGGAAAGAGCTGGTGATCTTCAAATGGCTGAACAGATTTTCATGAATCATAGCTAAGAACACTCCCGCACAGGTCACCTTTCAAACAAAAAAAACTACATCAAAATCGGACCAACCGTTTGGTTGCTACGATGCCACAGACAGATCCACAGATACACAGATACACACGTCAAACTTATAACACCCCTCTTTTTGCGTCGGGGGTTAAAAAGGCATCTGGTATAAAACTATCCAAAATGAGCCTCTTCAATGACAGATACACAAATACACAAGTACACAAATACACAAATACACAGATACACATGTCAAACTTATAACAGCCCTCCTTTTGCGTCGGGGGTTAAAAACAACTGAATTTCGACACCTGCTGTTAAATCTTAATGCATCTTCAAATTTTGCGACTTTCGAAAGATAAGTTGTTATTAAACTTAATGTCTAATGTATATTGCATTTGGAATAAGTTTAATTTTTCATTATGTATTTACGAGGCTTTTCTTACACGCTTTTTTTGTGGTGGTAAAAATATTCCCTTTGCCCGTGGGGTGACCAAATTCAAATTCAAAACTTTTATTTAGAGAATAAGCTTTCACAAACACGTTCTCTTGTCAGAGTATACAGTTGTAATAAATCATTTGTATAAATCTCGCACGAGACGAGCCAAGCGGAGCGCAAGGGCACTACCTACCTTTTCTCGAAACGTTTCGTCGTTTTTTTGAACTCTCATAACTTTGTTTTGGATGATGCTAAATAGTTAAAAATTTCAAGATATAATAACACCAGTACAATCATTAAACATAAATTTTGAATGTCGTAGCTATTATACTTTAGATTTTATTAATGTCCTAAAACCCCCGATTTCGTCACTTGAAGGTGTAGAGTTTGTGAAGTTAGGCCTTGTAGAGGTAGGGAGTGTAGAGTTAGAAGCTTGTCTCTACATGAGGTGGTTATAGTCATGAATGTTCTTACGAACAAACATGCTGCTGTCAAGAATGCACTGTGATGCCACCGTGAGAATATTAGTGCTTTTGAAAAACTCGCGAAGAGACTCTCGGACCACGTTAAGCCTATTTCCTTTTTTGCTTATTACAGACTATCTGGCAAATGAGTAGGAGTAGAAGAATACTTAACGACTAGCTGTGCCCGCGGCTTCGGCCGAGTGGAATTGGGCTTATGACTATAATAGTATAGACGGATTTAACAGTCTCCTATTACTACTGCTATAGTTTTTCCCCGAGACGTCAGTGTTCTTTATTGCTCATTGTCTATTTACTCGCCGCTGTGTTTTATTTAATTTTATCGTACCTAATCAAAATACCTAAATGTAAAATCAGTAAAAAAAAATAAAATTATATTTAAATTGAAATGGTCAGCTCAGTTATACTAAAAAACTTTCATAGCGCGATTCAGAATCTAACAGTGCCATCTAGTGAATTTTAGAGGAACAAAATTTTAAATGGTTAACTCAAGTAAAAAAAAACTTTCAAACATAGTGCTACTGAATTAAAAAATGGTCGTTATGAGATATCGGGCGATTCCGACTCAGCAGTGAGTGACAATTTAAAAATTCTTAGGCTGTTCAAAATTTTAATGAAGTAACTTCTATTCCTGACATCCGGTCCAGTTCGATTCGGTTCGGTCCGGTTCGGTTCGGTCCGGTTCGGTCCGGTCCGGTCTAGTCTGTTGTCGGTAGTTATGGTGTACCAAGTCTGAAGTTTGTAAGTACGAGAAATATTTTTCTTCTTACATAGACAGGGTAGAGACCTTTAAATGACCATAACTTATTTTGCTAATATCCTATTTAAATGCGACAAAGCCTATATTCTGCTCCAAGCCGAACTCTATCTTCCTGTGAAAACAGCATTAAAATCCATTCAGTAATTTAGAAGATGTGCGCGTTTATTACCTTCCTCTAACTGTTCCCTCTCCATTTTTGCCAAATTATGTTCAGACATCGGGGTCTACTGTTTTATTATATGTATATAGATTTACAAATAGTCAACGAATTGGAAGACATATTTTGTCTTCCCGATGTATCTGATGATGGTTTTGAATCTGTTGAAGACGAGGTTCGTACAATACGTACTGTATTGAACGATCCTAAAAAACTACGACGAGCCTAATGACGGGCCTATGGCACCGACACCTGATCCACCTAGCAGCATAATACCTCTCGAAAGTCGAACCTAGCAGTTCATCTGTTTTCATCTAGCCCTCCGTCCTCCGTCGTCCCATCCCAACGCGATCGTTCTAGGCGGGCAGCAAGATTTGAAATTTTACCCAATATATCTGGTACTCAGCAGACCTCAGAACCTCAAGCCACACGGGCAGAGGGAATATTTTTACCACCGTGTTTTTATTTTTATTTTTTGAAAAACATAAAAAAAAACAATCTAAAAACATAGTTTTTTTTATCTACCCTAGATGCTTATGCCCTATAAAGGGTTAAGCCATCGGTCCCGGCTGTTATCGATGGATGACAGTCGTTAGGCCAAGTCGGTGGCCTTAGGGCGGTTTGAAAACACCGGCCTCTGCCAATCCTCATTGGAGCAGCGTGGCAGAGTACGCTCTAATCACCTTCGACTGAAGGGAGACCCGTATCCCAGCAATGGGATGATTATGAGTTGATATGATGATGATGATGAGCGACGATAAAGTCGGGATAAGGAAAAGGTTACTAAATAAAACTACAACGTTTTTGACTTTGTTCAAAAAGGTTAAGCTACAGGGCAAGCCCTTAACCCGATCATCTTTGTTTTAGGCTCAAATTATAGCTGACTAAATTGTCCAGACGAGTTTTTCTCAAATTTTTGATATCATTCTTCGTTTCCAAAATATCGAGCGCCAAAATCAAAAATTCGGAAAGAAATGATTTTTATTTTCACAATTTCGGCTATAACTTTTTCGTTTTTGACTTTCTCAAATAATTCTTTTTGCACCTTACAGCTCTCGTGAATACGCGTCTTTTGAGCTTATTATGAATATCATATCTTTACAACTCTCCGAGATATAAGGGGATCGCACTTTTTCGTGAAATCGAAGCCTATACTGAAGCGAACGAAAAGACATTTCCAATGTCAAAAAATAGAAGTTTATCTCACACTACAACTATAAAATACTTTGATTTGAAACTACCAGGTGCCCGCGGTTTTACAATGAAAATAAAAATTTATCATTTGCGCATATAAAATCTGGATGAAGACGTCCTCCAAAGAAATACATTGCATCAACTTTCACGCGTGTTGTTCATGTTTTTGTAAGTGTCCCGTTATTTTTGCCGGACAGTGTACACGTGAAGTGTTCAATAAATTGCGCTGCTATCACTTTGACACCCACGGCAATCGCAATGCCCACGTATGACTAGTACATACATAACATTAAACCTGGCTTTACCTCTAATTTATTACCGAGTATCAATATTAATAGAAAATTAATATCATTGATGCTGAATTAAATATTGAAAATCAATCTATCCTATATCTAATATTGTAGAGATGTAAAGTTTGTGAGTTTGTAGGGGATAATCTGAGAATGTACTACATTATTTGTGAGTGCCATACAGCCTGTTTCTAAGACGCATTTAGTTTGTAATTTCACAAAAACTTATTGTTTGTTTTTATACTATAAAGGTGGCAAACAAGCATACGGCCGGCCTGATGGTAAGCCATCACCGTAGCCTATAGACGCTTGCAATACCGGGAGTATCACTTACGCGTTGCCAACCATCGATGGAGCTCTGGAGACCTTACTCACCGTAGGAACACAACATGGCCGAGACCAATGCTATTTGGCTACGATCTTCTGTAAGGTGGAGGTCCTTCCCCAGACGGGCTGCTCCGATTTGAGCGGATTATCCGCTGTGCCCTACCTCTCTTAATTGTATGATTAAATAAATAATGACACATAAAATTACAGTTGTCACTGTACAGCTGTAATTTTATGTGTCATTAACTTTAAAGATACGACACAGAAACTGGCTGATAGGCTCGTTAAAGTCCACGCGGATACATTATTTCACCGTGCGAAGCATGTAAGAATCACTAGTCTTTCTATAAGGACTATTGCTGATTTCAATAATACGAACATCATTTGAGATAATAGATTTTAAAGAGTAATAACAGCTGGTTTCTATTCAGGTATTGCTAGTTCAAGGAAATGCTATTAATCTAGACGAAGCTAAGTGCTTTACCGAGTAATCGAACCTAAGGTCACGATAATAAATTACTAAACATGCACAAATCCTCTGGCATCTTACACACGGATGCTGATTTTGGCGTTCGGGATAGATATATTTTTAACTAGCAGATTTATCAGTCATCAGCAGTAAATTATAGCTGACACTGTCAAATTAAGAAGAAAAAAAGAGATTTGACGACCTTCGTGACGTAATGGTTACCACGCCGGACCGCCGCGCCGCCACCCAGGAGGTCCCGGGTTTGAATCCCGGTCGGGTCATGATGAAAAACTAACTTTTGCTGATTGGCCTCGGGTCTTGGATGTTTATCTATATATGTATTTGTTATAAAACATAGTATCGTTGAGATTGTTCAATTTACCAAATGAACATGAAGAACGCAACGCTGCAATTCTTTATCTAGCACAACTCACCTGCTGCGCTGCACTTTACATACATGAGACACATACAAATAGATTGCAAATATTATACACACATAGATAAATATTTTTTGTATAAATAATTAGATAAATTATTAATAAAGTCTCTTCACTTTGGATTGCTGTTTCAGTCAACACCTAACCTGGTGTACCTCTCGCTGTGGCCAAGACACCCTTAGCCGTCAGTACGATCGGTTGCATGAGTCTGTGCAACTGGCAGTGAGAGGACACTATGGTAGCTCAGTAAGGTCGTCAGGGGAAACCCTGCGACTTTATACATGGTCCTTCGAGCACAAGAAGACGAATGAAGAGCAACATTGGACAGCAATCAAGACTACAACAACAAGACGACAACCGGTCATAGGACCCTGCGATTTTATGCATGGTCCTTCAAGCAACTATGAACCACCAGGAAGACACCACAGGACGACGACGACAACACGCAGTCTGGAAGGGGACCTACAATCCCTGACCTGATAAGAAGATCTCGACGACAAGAAGACAATCTGGTAAGGGACTTACAATCCCTGACCAGATAAGAAGACGACGACAACAAGAAGACACTCTGGTATGGGGAACTTACAAATCCCTGACCAGATAAGAAGAAGACGACAACACGAAAACAAACTACTACTACACTACTACTACTACTACTACTACTACTACTACTACTACTACTACTACTACACTACTACTATACTACTACTACACTACTACTACTATGGGGAACTTACGATCGTAAGTTCCCCGGTCAGGGAGTCCTGATCAAATAAGAAGAACTGGTAGGGAACTTACAATTCTTGACCAGAACAAAAACAAGAAGATAAACTGGTAGGGAACTTACAATCCTTTACCAGGACAAAATTACGAAGACAAACCGGTATGGGGAACTTACAATCCCTGACCAAATAAGAAGACAACGACGACGAAAACAAGAAGACACTCTGGGACGGAACTTACAATCTCTAACCAGGAGTCTTGAGAAACAATTTCAAGATATACATATTTCTTCCTTCATATACTTTCCTGTGGGGGTAAAAACTATGCAATTCTCTACAAATTGCATAGTTAGACTATAGACTATTATTTTACAACGAAGATTTCCAAACAACTTTAGACAACACAATTTGGAGTAATATTATCACACAAACATATCTGATGCAGCAACTAAGTGGATTGATTACAACAACCAGCAGACAACGATCCCGACGAACAGCACTCCTCCGGCGATCAGTCTGACCCCGGGCGACCAACAGTACCAACATCACTACCCATCTACGAACAATCGACTTGATACAGTTTCTGAGAGGCGCCAGTATGTTCAATTTACCAAATGAACATGAAGAACGCAACGCTGCAATTCTTTATCTAGCACAACTCACCTGCTGCGCTGCACTTTACATACATGAGACACATACAAATAGATTGCAAATATTATACACACATAGATAAATATTTTTTGTATAAATAATTAGATAAATTATTAATAAAGTCTCTTCACTTCGGATTGCTGTTTCAATCAACACCTAACCTGGTGTACCTCTCGCTGTGGCCAAGACACCCTTAGCCGTCAGTACGATCGGTTGCATGAGTCTGTGCAACTGGCAGTGAGAGGACACTATGGTAGCTCAGTAAGGTCGTCAGGGGAAACCCTGCGTCTTTATACAGAGATAGTATCCCATAACACAAGTTTCGAACTTACTTTGGGGCTAGCTCAATCAGTGTGATTTGTCCCTATATATTTATTTATTTATTATATCTGAGATTTAATGTGCAATTAAAATTAAATTGCGTTTCAGAAACTGCCATGTAATATGCTTGTGAAAAAATATGGTCAACTGGTCAACGGATTAGCAAGTTGAAGTGGCAGTGGGCAGGACACAGCGCGCAGAACTAATGGTCGCTGGGGCATGCATGACGGTTCTGGAATCTGACCACGTATTGGAAAGCGCAGCGTAGCACAGCCGACAAGGTCACATATTTACAAAAAATTGTGAAGAAGTAAATCCGTCTAATCGGACTGTGTGTATCCCACCTAAAATAATAAATGCAGTCGACTGTAGGGTGCCTGCATAAATATATGGATCCGAGTTGTCGACACGGCCCGCGTACAGTTAATCGCATGTTACGTCGTTCCAAACTTGATTCATTGATACGCGATGCGCCGCTGACAGTCAGCTGCTTATGTTACACTAGCTGTACCTGCGACTCCGTCCGTGTTGTTTTAACATTGAAAATGTATTTTCGATCGCTTCTGTATTAGCTCCTGAAGGAAATTTCCCTTCCAGCAACATAGTTCGATCGCACAGTTCGATCAATCGCACTAAGAGGATTTAAAAATACACATCGTTCGATAGATAAGTCGAACCATGTATACTTTTGATTATATTATGATTTAAAGGTACTCACTATTCGATCTATCGAACTAACAGTATCTTAAAAACCTAACTGTTTTTCGCTCAGAGTGAGACATCGGCCTGGTGTCGTGAATTTTAGAGGTATACGTACGTAAATGGTTGAGGTATCAAAAGATGCATCTCCGCAAGGTCTATAAAATGGTGCAAATTTTTTTTTGGAAAAATCCAAAAACTTTTGAGAAAAATGCAAAAATGACGAAAAATTACCCTTTTTCGGAGTGTTTTTGAGCATGAGAAAAATAAGTGCCCCTTCCCTCTTCCTAGGTGGGATCATGGTGATTGGCAAGAATTTTTTTTAAAGTATCGTACACGCTGCTCCAATGCGGATTGGCGGTGGCCAGTGTTTTCAAGCCTGTAGGCCACCGACTTGGCCTATCGGCTGTCATCCATTGACAACAGCCGGCGCGGCGGCTTAACGTTTCCTCTGAAGCACGGAGCGAGAAAAAATACAACGAAGCGAAAGTTTATTTTTAGAGTGCGAAACACAGTGACGCCATCCAGCTCCTCTACAATATGAATAAGTTGAGTTAAAAGAGCTGCTAGATAAAAAATAAAAATAATATAATTTGTATTGCAAGTAGATTTTCAGGAAATACTTTGAGCATTTGGAGATGCAAGAAACTCAACGTTCCTTTCTTTTTCTTCATACGTTCGCGTTCTGGTTGATGCAAGAAACTCAACAGAACCTTTTTTGCAAGCCATTATAACAAGTATTTAAAAGTTTTAGAACCTTCGTGCCTTTCCGGTCGAGAAAGTCCATTTCAGAGATGCTCTGTCATTCAATATTACCAACTTTCAAAATCCATTTCACCTAAATCTGGCTAGGAAACAGTATTCAGGTTATTTGAGGCTTATGCCAATTCGGTCTGATAAACGGCGAAGCAATAAACTATAGGGTACGAATCTCAATAAAATCTGATCGACCATAAATTGTCTGCATGACCATTACAATATTATGTTGATTTTATTGTTTATACAAATAATATGAAACTGTTCTTGTTTGTAGTCAGAATAACATCATAAAATAATCCATACTAATATTACAAATCTGTCTGTCTGTAACCTTTTAATTTTGTTTATTTATAGGATAGCTAATAACTTCGTTATTTATTATAGAATATAAAAACTGTCGCGTTCTCTCTTTTTGAAGAGGAATGATGGTCAATTCCCCCATTTTTTCTTCGTTTAGGGGCCGTACCACGACCCTTGTAACTATCCTTAAACGATTGCGTAAACGAGACGTCGTCGCCTTACATCATGTATTGCGCTTTCTCCGTTACTCAGCCGTTCTTGTTTTGTTTTAAGCGGTCATGGTAGGGACGCAGGGCTCACTTTAATTATATTATAAATTCTATTTAATTAAAACAGCGCAACGCCACCTAGTCCACGAGCTTAACCTGCTTGTTACCATAATTAAACAAAGAAAATACCCAGACTCGAGAGCTAATACCATGCCATAACACAAAAATATTTGGACGAGAAAAGTATGACAAGTTTTATTTTATTATTTTAACAAATTTTTATTATTAAAGGAGTTTTTTAATTTATTTTGTTATTTATGCAAGTAAACTATGTTAAAAAAAGCATTGTTTTCTTATAAAAAAAAGTCCCGACACGTGCCGAGGCGACCGGAAGCGGATACTTGTAGTACATTTAGTTACAAATTCGTGGCGCGCTCCCGCCGCCCGATGACTGATTTGCTGTTGTATTTGCTGACTGACTGACTGACTCCAATGGAGTATAGGCGTCACGCTTGGAATTTTGTGAGGGCTAGGAAGATTAAAAAAAAAAACGCTGTAAATACTATGAAATAAGGTCTGCTGATTAGAGAATTTAGCTTAGGTTATCCATAAGAAACTGCAGATGTTATCTTGTCCACGCGTACATATTATTATGTAGGTACATACATTATGTACGCGAGTGTGGACGATGTACAAAGTGTACACGACGTAACACGAGTAAGAACTATTAGGGCGTTTTTCCACTACTCCGGCATCCGATTTTTATCGGTCCGGTAATTGCCAGTCCGATGTAGAAATTCATACTTTAGACATAAAACCGAATATCGGAGTAGTGGAGAAGCGCGTATACCTACTAAAGTATGAATTTCTACATCGGACCGGCAATTACCGGACCGATAAAAATCGGATGCCGGAGTAGTGGAAAAACGCTCTTACAAACGGCTAAGATACGACATGCTTCAATATCTTACGATATTGAGCGTTATGGAAGTTTGAAGATATGAGATATTTTGATGTAGATTTTTTGCCATTTCTTTTACTAAGCACTCTGAAATGAACACGCAGTTAAGCAACGTTGACCTTAGCCAGTGTTTCGATGAGTTTCGTTTTGTTCGAAAAGCGTGAGCCGTCGGTCCTGGCTGTTGTCGATGAATGACAGTCGTTAAGCCAAGTCGGTGGCCTCCACTTGAAAACACTGGCCTCTGTCAATCAGCATTGGAGCAGCGTGGCAGAGTACGCTCTGAAGGCCCTTCCATTGAAGGGAGACCCGTATCCCTGCAGTGGAATGATTATGGGTTCAATGGTACAAAGTTAAAATTGTAGTCGTTCAAAATACTCTGCCTAGAAATTATAGATTGCAATTTCATTCATTTCATTCACGCTGCTAACGTTCTATGTTTAGATTTCTCTTTATAGCTCCATTCACGTTTGTAATGTTCACCTTTCGTTCAATATTTATCGATTGGTTTATGATCTAGAATCTAGCTGGTAGTTTGTCATTTCTTTTATTGGTGCTCAATTTGCTTTGTTTCCGATGTTAGTTGACAGAGTATAATATATATTTTCCCCCCCGTTTTCGCCCGCGTAGGCTTCTTCGAGTTGACATCTTCTATATATAAATATAATAAAACAGTAGACCCCGATATATGTCTGTACATTGGACATATTTGGCAAAAATGGAAAGGGAGCCGTTAGAGTAAGGTAAAAAAAGTAAAAAAAATTTTATTTTATTTTTTTGTCTGTCTGTCTGTTTGAACGCGAACATCTTCCAAGTTACTAAATGGATTTTAATGCTGTTTTCACAGGAAGATAGAGCTCGGGATGGAGCAGAATATAGGCTTTGTTTCATTTAAATCGCATGTCAGGAAAAGGAGTTATCCTTATTTTAACATTTCACGCGGACGAAGTCGAATTGTCCCTATACATTATTTATGATACTGAAAAATAACGTGGCTTTCTATTGATAATGTTCAAAATCGGTTCTGTCCATCCATAGATTGCCCCCCACTGCCTCACAAAGTGATGGCCTGATCTAATTGAAGTGGCGTTATTTATTATTTTACCAGGATTTCAACCAGTCAGTTATCTTATCAATTAAATAAATAAATATATAGGGACAATTCATACAGATTGAGCTAGCCCCAAAGTAAGTTCGAAACTTGTGTTATGGGATACTAACTCAACGATATTATATTTTATAACAAATACATATATAGATAAACATCCAAGACCCGAGGCCAATCAGAAAAAGTTTGTTTTTCATCATGACCCGACCGGGGATCGAACCCGGGACCTCCTCCTCAATTATGCACTAATATCGTTCCTATACCCATCCATTATAACGAACATACATTTTTTTCTCTATAAGTTCACTTTCAAATTATACACAATTGAAACATCTTGTATGTACATATGTTTCAACCATTTCTCCGTAACACACGGAAGCCGGAACGGGAATGGTATTATCTTCCTCGAACCTCGAACTCAGGAAATCAGTTTCCTCGTAGACAGTCCAAATTAACCGCTACACGCCCACCGTGTCCAGGAAATGGCTTCATTATGATTAAAATGTTGGTGCTTTTAAAATAGTTATAGATTTTAATATATTTTCGTTCAGTGTTTTTCATTTAAATAGTACCTATAGATTATATTTTAATAGTATAGATTGTTTTTATTTTCGTTCAGTGTTTTTCCTTGAAAATGTTTACAATATCGAGTTTTCAATAAAAGCCGTTTCAGTGAGCTTATCGAGAATAAAAGTTTCTGTGATGAAACACATTTTAGTCTCAAAACATCTCTTATTTCTTCTTTAATTTGACAATGACAGTCTTAATGTGTCATCAACTTTAAAATGTATTTCTGAAAAGCGTAAGAAAAGAGATAACTTTTACTGTGCAACACACCGTTATTGTTAATATTACTTAAATATTTCTCGTGACATCGTACGCGAATATCATCTTGAATAATAACTTTTAAAATTTCGCGTTGCATTATTATAAACTAATAATACTTTAGTTAACTCCATTTAACTCATAATATATTATATTAACTCCAAATAATCGGTTTCTTAAAATAATTTTTATATTTTTAGGCTATGCATTACTGTCTGTCAGTCAGTTATGGAACATGCAGTTTTGATTAAAGATTGCATATTTAATTGAAAATTCATTTAAATTTTATTGTTAAACAAATCCCATAAAAAACGTTGAAAGATCCATGTACCAGTAATACCAAGTCGGTTATTAATTTATTCAGTCCCTACTTAAAGGACCATAACAACATCTTATAGTGACCATATCAATATTAAAAATCTTTAACGTTTTAAATAATATATTGACTCGGCCAATATATTGTTGAATACCTGAATTTTCAGTTACCAAGTAGGCATGAAAATTCAGGCTTCTAGTTTTATCCACAAAGAAGTGATAGGGGGTCGAAATGGCCTGAACTGCTTCGGGAAAAGGATGGTACGGCCGTGCCGCTTTTTTGATCGACTTGAGAAGTGATAGGGGGTCGAAAATGGCCTGAACTGCTTCGGGAAAAGGATGGTACGGCCGTGCCGCTTTTTTGCTCGACTTGGCGGGGGCCACTGCCATGCCCCCAGATTCTAAAATTTGTGAAATCAAAACAAATGATAATGCGTAATAAAATTAGAGTTAACGGCCGATATCTACTTTACCGTGAATTACATAAAAAACTAAACGAAAACAGAAAAAACATTAATCAAACGCACAAATAAATCATAGCGCACCCCGACAACCCGACGGATTGCGCAACCGCATTTCCACCATTTCCACGGGCGGACATCGCCAGAGAACGAGACAGAGATACAGCAAGCACGGCGCTCTCGATAGTCAGAGAGAGAGATAGAATGTTTCTCTCAGCTCCCGCTTGACAAGCGTCGCACGCGCGCTCATTACTGAAAAACTTTATTCAGTATTGCTTCAAAGCTCGCGGCGTACGGTTGTGTTGCGAGTATCGAAAATTTATTTCAAACGGGTTGCGCTTGCAAGCCGCAGTGAAGTGACTTGTGTTTTGTGATACGAATTTTAAGTGATTATTTTGAACATAAATATAAATAAGTGACTTTTATTATCGGATGTTCACACATATTCTTGGAATCTGGTAAGGCGATTTGCGTTATTTTCAGTTTATAATTAAATATAGAACGGCGGCATATGAAAACGTAATTAGTTTCATATTTAATGTGACTCAACTATTCTTAGTATTGTTTTTGGCGCGATTTGAAGAATTTTTTGATAAGTATAAGGTTGCCGTCAAGAACGACGGGAATGGTGTAGAGTAGATAAAATAACAAATAAAATTACAAAAATAATATTTGATACAAATTCAACAATGTAGTTTAACGTATTATTTAAGTTTCATAAAAATATATTGTGTAGCTAGCTATGTATAATGAATCTCGTAGCACATATTCGTAGCATTTGCTACGGTATAAAAGACGGAGAGATAAAAAAAAACAAGAAAAAAGCGAAGGTTCTTTTATTTACGGTAGTTATGATAATTTTGGAATTGAGGGTGAATTTTTTATTTATTATTATTATTAAAATAAATAAATAATGAGCTATAAGTTGCTTCTTTCTTTCTTTTCTTAACTTAAAACACAAGAACAAAGTGTTTCGCTTTAACAGACACTAAGAAATGTCAATGCACATTATTCTTAGACAAAAATATTTTAGAAGTGTACGTTTAAAAATTACTTATTAGCCCATAAGGGCTAGATCGTACGAATTACTACGATGCAAATCACGCTTCTACAAAAAACTTACTTCTTTCAAAAGTTGAGTTCTAATATTACGTGAAGTGATTTACTTGAATTATTAGTTTATTATTATTACATTATTAGCATAAAAATCTGTTGTTCTTAGTTCTCTACCCTGGTTATCTCTTTCATTGGTTTAATGTATGTACTAAGTCATTCGAAAAATCCAAAGATACAAAACAACGATTTGAAATGGTAGTAAATTATCTATTTTTGTTGCGTACTACTATTATTGTTATCTATAAGTACCAAGTAATTACTATACTAACCATGTAAGAAGGAGCCAAGGTTTAGGCCTTTATAGAATCGAACCCAGGCCCTTTGGCATTCAACTCGCGTCCAACGCGCAACACGTGGCAAACAATATGTTTTTGTCACTGTAAGAACACAGACAGCTGTGGAGACGAAAACATAATTGTTTGTGACAAAAAAAGGTAAAGAAAGCGTTTATTTTATTTAGATTATGTATAAAAAAAATGTAAATGGTTTTGAATCTTGAACAAATTCGCATTTCTTAAAATTTTATATTAACAAAAAAAGATTGTTTAGATAAAAAAAAAGAAATTGACAGGTCAAATTTATGACTTAACTAGCTTTACCTCGCGGATTCACTCGCGTTAATTGTATGACATAGCTCTTGTTTGACAACAAAACAACCATAGCGCGACTTGTGGCGCCATCTATTGGCCGATAGCATCCCATACAGCGCCCTATATAGATAAAAAAATATTTTCCCTTTGGAATGACATCCTTTCACGGGTAAAAAAGTAGCCTATGTTGGGCTCTGTACCCTTGATAAAATATGTATTTACAAATTTTTATAATGATGAACTGATTAGTCAAGCCGTGAAGGAATAACAAACAAACTAACTTTCTCATTTATAATATTAGTAAGACTGTGTATCTAACTAAGATATAAGTTTTAATGATTACTTTTAAGTTTTTTTATATTATTTTATTAATGTTTTTACAGTTTAACAAGCATAAACGTTAAAAATAATAATGAATAGATCTTTATTATAATCTAAATTAGGAGTAAAAAAAAAATACAATTTGTATCTAGAAGAAGCATTGTTTACTAATAATTTAAAACGAAAAATGAATCACTGAAAGTATCAATATTTATAAGTTGTTGTTGTTACAAATTATTTTCCTCTCAACTTTATCTCGTTTTATAAATAAAATGTGGTATCAGTTACGCTAATTACGTCCTATATTTTGACAATAATATTTAATTTTAAGTTTTATCATGGAAAAACAGGATAAACACCAAAACGAGCTAAACAACAATTGGGTTATTTTAAAACTGTTTTTTGTAAAAAGAAAGCAGCACAAGTTCTTATTTTTATTTGCCGTTTATGCCCCACTGTTAGTCAAAAGCTTCTCTTCTCTCTTTCTCCAACTACTTATCTCCTTTGCTGTTCTTTCTTTATAATAATATTTAGTTAAAATGCATAAAAAATGGCTTAGACAATTTACAAGAAAACAGTAAGTAAAATAAAAAAAAATAACTAACCGTTTATGTCCTACTGTTGGGAAAAGACTTCTTTCTCTCTCTCTTCAACTCTCGCTCTTCTGTTCCTCTTTTTAATATTATAAAATTAAACGAATAAAAATATTTAATAACAATAATAAAAGTATCGTAACATCGACTCCACGATGCTAGAACAATTTGTGCGTTAACTTTTGCTTTGTCAAACACGTGGTTCCGTAGGTGGCAAAAAATGGATACAAAATGAAGATGTTGCTCTTAGTATTGTTGTCTGTCTGTATACTTTTACAACCCTAAATCCCCTGTGGGGTATACAGAACAACAGATGTTATACTTAGATTTCTTAAGTCTTAGAAAACCGATCCGGTGTTCCTTAGGTCTTTCTCTTTCATTCTCCGGTGACGCGTGGTGAGATTACCACTATACTATAAAGTACGTGATTTCAAAGCTTTATGAGCTTAAAGCTTGTCGCAATCGAGTATAAACTTTTCTTTTTTGTATATCTTTCTTTTCCTATCTTTTCTTTTTAATACAAACAATTGTGTAAAATGTATTATAAATTAAGTTTTCCGTAGTGTTTGAATAAGAACTTGGTCTTTCAACTTTTTCATTTTAAACGTATAAATAGCGAAATGGCCTTTGTCTGCCCTTTTCATGATTACAGAAGCGATGATACACATTTACGTTATACAAATGTCATAACATCGCTGACATAAAATTAGCTAAACAAACAGTAATTAGCGACAACAACGCGAAGCCAATGATTTATGAGGTGACGATAAACAACATAACCTACAGAAAAACTATTATTATAGTTTTATTTAGCGAAATATAATAGCGAGGTTTTGGCATTTATGAAATGGGCTAATTTGATCAGGGAAGTATCTCTCATTTTGCTTTTGTTTTCAAAATGGTGGCAGTGGATCGGTGGCGGAGTAGTGGGTGGTATAGAGCTGCTTATTTAGAAGGCCTACTCTTTGGACAGACGATTTAATTTTCATTTTCTCATAGAATATTGGCGTAAACCAGCAAATGCGTGAGAGAAGTCCATTCTCACTCAATCATTATGGTATTTTATATCGCCCCCACACCCTCAGCACACTCACCCTCGAGGACTTTTAGTACGTTGATCTGGACTCCACAAGGTATGACTGTGCCAATTTTCAAAACTACACGAATTACCTCGGATTTTCAAATTTTTCTACAGACTATCGGTATTTCGACATCGACATAATAATTTCTTCGTACAAGTAAAATATACACATACTTCAAACATTCATCATAATGTGTTTAGTAATTTAAAAATTGGGTTAAACCGTCCAACCATTCATCGGGTGTATGTTTACCCAGAACCGAGGGAAATTACTCCCGCGACCCCGATCTGTAACTTTGATCCTTGTCAATATAAGTTTTATTCGTAAATTTACAGTTTTATCTATATTGAGGAGCTCGATGGCGTCGCTGTGTATCGCACTTGAAAACGCAAGTTAAGCAACGTCGACCCTAGCCTGAGTTTGGATGGGTTTTGTTATCTAAAGCTTCTCCGTGCTTCGGATGAAACGTTAAGCTATCGGTCCCAGATATCGGTGTATGACAGTCATTAGGCCAAAGGTGTCCTTCAGGCGCTAGGCACCTTGAAAACACTTGCCTTTCTGCGTTGGAGCAGCTTGGCAGAATACACTCTAATCCCCGTCGATTGAAAGGAGATGCGTATCCCTGCAATAGAATGGTATATGAGTTGATAAATTAATTTTAAATATTTCTTGTTGTCGCTGCGGACGTGCGTCAATTAGCTCAAAACACGAATTCGATATGGGATAGCAAATAATACTCGGTATTTCCAAGAAACCCGGTCTTACAGACCACATCTATTGGCGCCGTAATGATGTTTCTGATTTCATATGCTCTTGCATTTATTGCCAAACCGCTGAATCTAGAATGATGAGTCTATTATACAATAAAACAGTCTATTTTCAAACTTTATTATACTATAATTTTTTTATGTATTACCTAGGCCAATTTCTAGGTATCACTATTAATATATTCCATACATTGTCATACTACGAGCAATAAAACGGGCGATTTGCTCGCCGCTGCGCTGCCGTAAAGATCTGCCAAACCAAACACAAAGCGTCATCTAAGGTACTGTATTATATAAAGAATGAGAGGGTCAAACTTCTAATTAGAAGAATCTATCGAAGATCTACTTTTCTTTAAAAATACTGTTGTATTAGAGGTTTTTTTTATGTCGTACAGTTAACAGACAAGCAAGCTAGCCACCTGATGGGAAATGGTCATCGCAGCCTATAAACATTAGTATCAAGCATACTCTGCTTCCAGAGGAGATACAACAGCTCTCTGCCCAGCACATCTGGTTGTTTCTAGAAACAACCGGTTTGGACAGGGTTTCATTGAGGGGAACTACAAAAGATCAGTAATGGTCGAAGCAGTACTTTTGAAGCCCAAAAAACAAATAATAATAATAAGTACCACCCCCGGTCGAGCTAGTCCATTTCAAAGTCAAAGTCAAATATACTCCATTCTGTGGGCTCTCGCGGGCACTTTAGATAAATGTTCTATCCCTTCTTTATCCTGCTATTTAAAAAGAACCTATCTTTACATATAAAATGTTTTCTTCTGATAAACCCACAGCATAAATCACTCATCGTAAAGATCTGAACCCTGAAGACTGTCCTCTTTGTATGGCTTAAGCAATCAATAAGAAAGGATTTTCAGAAATTCACATGAGTAAGCGAGAAACGCGCAAATGAAGTTGCGCCGGTTTCGCTAGTCTTCTAATAAATAAACAGTTTTATAAGAATCAGTGAACTGCGGGCAACCTTTTTAAATAGCTCCGATGATTCACTTTCGAGGAAAGCGTAGGTGATAATTAATCATGGTTTTTATATTATTCACTCCGTTAACGTAGTAACTAGTATAAATAACTAATCTACCATTAACCTTTGAACGTATAAAAAGTGTGGAAAGACCGTTTTTTTTGATACAATGGTCGGTTTGCGAATTATTTACAATTTAACGTGCTAATTTTTACACGGTGGTCCGCCGCTCTACCGTCGAAACTGTTGTGTTTTTGAAATTCGTGAAAATTCATGGTAGGTAGTAGTTTCATAACCTACGAATCTCTAAGAATATAATCCGTTCCAATATATTTGGCACAAGACTTCTAATGAAACTAAACGATTGTGTTTCAATTAGCTTGTCATACCCTTTTGTGGTAACGTAATGTTGTGTGCGTTATTGCAAAAGTTACTTGTAATAGTTGTAATTTAAAATGTTCTGAGGAGCTCGATGGCGTCGCTGTGACTCTAATATGCACACGCAAGTTAAGCGACGTCGACCCTAGCCAGCGTTTGGATGGGTTTCATTATCTCGAGCTTCTTCGTGCTTCGGAGGGCACCCGTCGGTCCCGGCTGTTGTCGATGGATGACAGTCGTTAAGTCAAGTCCGAGGCCTTAGGGCGGTTTGAAAAGACCGGCTTCTGCCAATCCGCATTGGAGCAGCGTGGCAGGGTACGCTCTAATCACCTTCGATTGAAGGAAGACCCGTATCCCAACAGTGGGATGATTATGGGTTGATATGATTGAATGTAAAATGTTAAAAATACCATACTTTTTAAAGAAAATTAAAATCCCCAATATCCACATACTCCGCATACGAAATTCGAATTCTCATTTATTTCTCGTTTCATTGTCACAATACTATTTTTGGAACGGTATTCTATGTGGCCAGTCGTTCTGTGCGCCCTTTACACAAACTTAACAATACGATTTTAAGACAAAAATTCAAGGAATTAAACACCTAATGCTGTGATGATAAGATTTAGAATTAAAATTTAGAACTGCATTGAAAAGTTTGTTCATGTTCGAATATCGAAGTTTATTTCTGTTACTTTAAAAAAATCATTAGTTTTGTCAGTTTTTTTTGGTAAGAATAATTAGTAATTCTTAATTGTTGTGTGTGAAAACTAACTTTTCTATTATTTATGTCTGTCTCCAGTTTTTTGTTAATGTCGCGCCCGGCGCCCCCTGGTGCCGATGGTATGGTCACTAACAATGCACCACCAGACCGTCGAAATAGTTTTTAGTTTACTTGAATACGACAAAGTTAATCAATCTTTAACATTTTCTAGAAACATCTTTCCAGAACAAAGGATTTTATATAACACTAGTGAAACCCGCGCAACTTTGTTTGCGTGTATTTATTTATGCACAGTGGCGCCATCTATATCAGACTTTTGATGAAATCCTACGGGAATCGCGTACTTTTCGGGATAAAAAGTACCATATGGTTATTCCAAGGTGTCAGCTAGCTACATACCAAATATCATAAAATATTTGCCCAGCCATTTGAGCGTGAAGTAACAAACATACACATAACTTTAGCATTCATAATATTTGTATGATACTCATCTTAGCAACATATTATATCATCTCATTGCAGTGATACAGATCTAATTTCAATCGTAGGAGATTAGAGCATTCTTTGCCACGCTGCTCCAATGCAGATTTTCGGAGGTCGGTGATTTTTTTTTTTTTTTTTTTATACCACACAGGTGGCAAACAAGCATACGGTCGGCCTGATGGTAAGCCGTCATCGTAGCCTATAGACGTAAGCAATACAAACCCCCCAAGTGGAGCTCTGGAGACCTTACTCACCGTAGGAACACAACATGGCCGAGACCAATGCTATTTGGCTACGATCTTCTGTAAGGTGGAGGTCCTTCCCCAGACGGGCTGCTCCGATTTGAGCGGATTATCCGCTGTGCCCTACCTCTCTTGAATTTATTTGATTTCAACCCTGAAGGCCACCGCCTTGGTTTATTGACTGACATCTATCAACATGTGTTGTTGCCGGGACCGAAGGCTCGTTCACGCACGGAAGTATGTAGTAATAGTTAAACTTAACTATTATCTCCCGGGTTCAATGGAACTCCTTGAATATTAATGTCCGAATATTTAACTATTTTGTATGTATGTTAAGTCATACAGATGGACACGCAGAGAATATAAAATATGGATATTCCAAAGGATTTTTTTGGACAGCGTCCATTTTAACAAATTGGTCGCAGTTTATGGTATCTACATACCCGTGGGTCGTGAAGTGGTAATTGGCTTTTCCATTGAAATTATTGCCATAATATATTTTTTAAATAAGTGTAAAAGATTTTTACACTTTGAACTTAAATTTGTATAAAAAAGTTCTTAAATAAATAAAATAAATAAAATACTCTTTATTGCACCAAAACATTATCAAGAATAACAAAACAAATAAATCGGGTGAAATATACAATAGGCGGCCTTATCGCATAGCAATTTCTTCCAGGCAACCTGAGAGAAAGGAGTAAGAGGTAATCTTAAATATAGAGAAACCAAAATCGATTACTTACTACTTTGATTTTTATTCTTCGACTCAATTAACCATTGTTATTATTCTGTGATTATACTTACGATGTGAATATTATTTGATGGCGCTGAATTTAAAGTACAAAGTTTAAAATGCAATGTGTAAAGCTTCTCTTGATCTTGATTGTACAACATGTCAAGGTCGTGAATTTTGTTTAAACGGTTTAAAAATGGAGAAACGCATTAGAACGTCCCGCTTTTAGGCGATACCATCAGGAAGAGGCTTGGTCTGACCATTAGGGTCGTAATCCATTAGGATGGTCATAACTAAATAGGTTAAAGGAGTGTTTCTTTTGTTTATTATCTTCTCTCATCATCATATCAACCCCTTACCATCCCACTGCAGGGATACGGGTCTCCCTTCAATCGAAGGGCACTAGAGCGTACTCTGCCACGCTGCTCCAATGCGGATTGACAGAGGCCGGTGTTTTCAAGCCGCCCGAAGGCCACCGACTTGGCTTAACGACTGTCATCTACAGATAACAGCCGGAACAGACTTAGCGTGCCCTCCGTAGCACGGAGAAGCTCGAGATAGCGAAACCCATCCAAACACTGGCTAGGGTCGACGTCGCTTGGCTTGCGTGTTCATTATTAGAATGCGACACACAGCGACGCCATCGAGCCCCTATATTATCTTCTCTATTGGTAAGAAAATACATATTATATGCGTGTGAGCGGCGTGCTGTCAGTAATCGATATTTCTCAGTACATCTGTAACGTACCATTTTTACCAGCGATTTTGACATAAGTGACACTTTAATATTCTTGAAGTGGTAGAGCATTTTGAAAATGGGCTAGCTCGACCGGAGAAGTAGCACATTCTCACAGGATATCGATGTAAAACAGCAATTAAGTTTCATTCGGTGGATGAGGGATCCGGAACAACCAACTCCTTTCCCATCTCCTTGTCATTATTTCTTCTCTCTTTCTCTCTCTATTTCCTTCCTTGTAGCAGTCAGTGCACTGGTAGCTCCTCTGGTACCTATTCAGATGTTCATAGGCGGCGGAAAAGTTAAAGTTTCCTGTGGAAAGTGCCTTTCCATCAAGTGGCCCGCTTGTTGGACTGACTGACGGTATGACAAAAGAAAGAAATTACAATGGACTCAATGTGGACATCAAAAGACGTCTACGCACGTTCAACTCAAGAGGATCTGATCTACATTTCATTTTTTTTTGCTATTCACACAGATTAAGCTAGCCTCAAAGTAAGTTCGAAACTTGTGTTATGGGATACTAACTCAACGATATTATATTTTTACTAGCTTCCGCCCGCGGCTTCGCCCGCGTGGCCTAGTAACAATTAGCATATCTTTCTTCAGAAACAAATTCCGGTCCGGCACGGCCCGGTACGGTACGGTTCCATCCTGTTCGATCAGGTCCGGTCCGGTCCGGTCGGTTCGGTCCTTATAAGGAAGGACCCTACATGACAAATTTGGCATCTCTAGACCCAGCGGTTTAGGCTGTGCGTCCCCTCTCAACTTCGTTTGCGTATATCTCGCTTTCCCGTGGGAATTTTGAAAAATCGTTTCTTAGTACATCCCTAGACGTCGTAAGGAACCTACATGCCAAATTTGATATACCCTCGCAACTTCATTTGCGTATATCTCGGTTTCCCGTGGGAATTTTGAAATATCCTTTTTTAGAACACCCCTAGACGTCGCCGTCGTAAGGAACCTACAGTCCAAATTTGGAATCTCTAGACCCACCGGTTTGAGCTGTGCGTTGATATATAGTTAAGTCAGTCAGGACTTTGAATTATATATATATAGACTAGCTTCCGCCCGCGGCTTCGCCCGCGTGGCCTAGTAACAATTAGCATATCTTTCTTCAGAAACAAATTCCGGTCCGGCACGGCCCGGTACGGTACGGTTCCATCCGGTTCGATCAGGTCCGGTCGATCCGGTCCGGTCCGGTCCGGTCCGGTCGGTTCGGTCCTTATAAGGACCCTACATGACAAATTTGGCATCTCTAGACCCAGCGGTTTAGGCTGTGCGTCCCCTCTCAACGTCGTTTGCGTATATATCGCTTTCCCGTGGGAATTTTAAAAAATCGTTTCTTAGTACATCCCTAGACGCTGTAAGGAACCTACATACCAAATTTGATATACCCTCGCAACTTCGTTTGCTTATATCTCGGTTTCTCGTGGGAATTTTGAAAAATCCTTTCTTAGTACATCCCTAGACGTCGTAAGGAACCTACATGTCAAATTTGGAATCTCTAGACCCAGCGGTTTGGGCTGTGCGTTGATATACCTATAGTTAAGTCAGTCAGTCTGTCAGTCAGGACTTTGAATTTTATCTATGAAAAAAAAAATCCGGTCCGGTCCGGTTCGATCCGGTCCGGCACGGCCCGGTACGGTGCGGTTCCTTCCAGACCGATCAGGTCTGATCCGTTCCGGTCCGGTCCGGTCCGTTCCGGTCCGATCCGGTCCGGTCGGTCTGGATCTTATAAGGACCCTACATGTCAAATTTTGGCATCTCTAGACCCAGCGGTTTGGGCTGTGCGTTGATATACCCTCGCAATTTCGTTTGCGTATATCTCGGTTTCCCGTAGGAATTTTGAAAAATCCTTTCTTAGTACACCCCTAGACGTCGTAAGGAACCTACAGTGCAAATTTGGAATCTCTAGACCCACCGGTTTGGGCTGTGCGTTGATATATAGTTAAGTCAGTCAGGACTTTGAATTTTATATATATAGATAACAAATACACATTATAGATATACATCCAAGACCCGAGGCCAATCAGAAAAAGTTAGTTTTTCATCATGACCCGACCGGGATTCGAACCCGGGACCTCCTGGGTGGCCGTCTGGCGTGGTAATCATTACGCCACGGAGGTCGTCGTACATGTTTGAGATTCTTTTAGATACTTATATGTATTTGTAATTTTGATGGATGATGAGCCTAAGACCAGTCCGTGCGGCGGTCACGGCGACCACTCACGACCTCTTAAAACGACATTAATGTCCTTAAAACATGTGTAATGATGCCTCTGTTTACTCCAGTGAAAGCGTTTATCTGTCTGTTATTTCCGGACTTAAGTTTTTGTTTACGTACAAGTAAATATTGACTGATGTGCGATTTTGGTCATATGGCTGTTGCTTTACGCCGATATTTTGTGAAAGGGTGGTACTTCTACCACTCTACGTGTATTTACTACAGTATCGTAAAAATTCAAAATATTTATTCAGAGACTCACAGATACTTTCTCTCTTCAAAGATTACGATACATTACAATAATAAATTATTTATGTATTTAATCTAATCTATAAACTACTGCCATTTCGGAAAGAAAGTATTTTGTGTAAGTAATTTCTGAAATACTTAACTTAAAAATAAACTTTAGGGACTTGGTACCGATGTCCTGATGAGTTCGAACTTTCCTGGTAGCTCAGTTCGACTCGGCGGGATTTCGAGCGGACGTGGTTTCGAATCCCACCGAGGAACTATTAATTGAGGTGACACATTTTGGCTTTTATAAGCCACATGTGATGGAACCTATACCACACCATTACCATTAGTTAATGCAACTGCAAGACAATGGTTATAAAATATATTATTTCAATAATATCTATCAATTATGACATATTATAAAACCACAAAAGAAGAAACATAATACTCATTCAATGTGTTCGAAAATGGACAAGCGATTGTCTCCAATCACAGTCCGGCATTATCTTCGATTACAATAAATATTAACATACGACTCGACTGCAACGGAACGCACAAACAATATTCCACATAGGAAATAATACATTATTCCTAAAGTCTTAAGGACGGTATTCGCATGTTTGAATATGCTGTGTCGTGCCCTTTTCGCGTTCCATTGTAAGGATGATACGTAATAAATTTCAATTATTGCTGTCAACAGCTTATTGTCTTGAAGAGATTTGGCTAAGTACTAAATTAAGGTCCTATACTAGATCTTAATACATCGATTTTGTCTTAAAAAGTCCACTGTAAATTTAAAATGGTGAGAGCTCTCCGCTTACGAAATTGTCCAGTGAAAAATCTTTCATAATATGCGACTTTAACACTTGTGAAGTTGAACAAAGATAGAGAAAAGTAAAGATGAAGTAGGACGAGGAGCTCTTCCATAGTTTCGTTTTCGCGTATTCTATTCACTCAACCACAGATTACTTAATTCACCCTCTACTATTATAGAGATCTGTGTAGTTGATTAGTCCTTTAAATAAACAACATTTCAAGGTATGTGAAAAATAGCTAAAGTTTTATTTTAACGATAATCATAAAATAAGAGAATTAAATAGCTATAGATATCCAGTTACGGCATGCACAACCATGGCGACACTATTACTCAAAACGGAAATAAAAATAAGGATTTAGATAAAACGTAGTATAATAGTAACATTCTAGTATATTGAACTCTTTTGCAAATAAAACAATACAATGAGGTGCAATAAAAAAGATGCCCTGTCGTCCATTTCCATGCAAATTGTATAAAAATTGCCACTTACATTACCTCACAATAAATTCACATAGAATAAATGGCATCCTTTCTGTCTCATGGATTACATTTTTTAAATTTTATACGTTTTGTTTATAACATAGGCACTCTTTATATTAATTTATTTATTTTATTTAGTAGATAAATCTTAGTCTAAAACGTGGACCTAGAAAAAAGGCGGACACCATCACTGAAACTAAAAAGTGAAGCACCCATAGTAAGCCACCTCGCGTATACGAAAGAACCGGCCGGCTTACTATGGTGTGAATGTGTGCGTGCCGGTCAGCCATTCATTACACACTGACACATAGTTACGCCGCCGCCATTAGGGTGTTTCAATTCTTTCTTAGCAAGATTCCGTCCGCCTTTTTTTCATGGTCCATGGTCTAAAAGAAAAGAAAACGCTAAAAATACCAATAAGTATACATATTTTTATTTTAATAAAAGGCTAGAAAACATTGCGATGATCGAAATACAACGTCAGCAAGACAAGAATAGCTCAAATAGTCAATAAGAATGATAGAAAATGATGTTGCCACAAGATGGCAATAAAAACAATTTATTTTTACGAGCGGCCATATAATTTAGCAGTCATTGATATGTAAATTATTGTCAATATCCTGTGCCAACAAATGATGCAGAACGCGGGCTAAGTCGTTGAGCTAAGTAGATTTATAAATCTACTATGTACAATAAATAAATAAATGAATATGGATACTAGCGAAAACCGCGAACTTCGTTTACATCGCGCATCTTGCTTTCCCGTGGGAATTTCGGATTTTTTTTTGTCACTCTCTCAAATTGGAAAAAATCCCTTCATGCAATATTTAGAAATCTTTACGGCGTTGGTTAAAGAATCAAATATTTTGTTTAGAGATTAAGCCTTCGCAGGCAGAATTTTTTAGAATTTTTTTTATGAGAGAAAGTTCTTTCGTAAAAAAAAAATCAGTGTTTTATGATTTTTTTTTTTACGAAAGAACATATGCCTGTGCCAGGAGACTCTGCTCTTTGTGAGCACCTATATTCATCTTATACAAAAAAACTAATGTCTAATGTTTTTTTTGTAGATTAGTTTTTAAAATTTCTTTTAAACGAATCTTGTAATGTTATAAACAAGTTAGCCAATTGTTTAGAAGTTACGATTCGTGCTATAAGTTGATTTTGTTCAAAGTTGAAAAGCTGGAAAAAGTTGAAATTTTTATGGTAATTGATACATCTGCGATGACCTACTCACTCACTCTCCCTTTATGAACTAGTTCCTTTCTCGACTTTTGTTGAGACGATTTCAAATTCATCCGATAAAACCCCATTACGAAAACAAAATGACAACCGGTAAAAGAAATGAAGGGAGAAAACCGGTTACGGCTACACTTTCATAGGTTGACTGTACCTGGATTGGATTTCAACCAGAGACAGTCGTTGGTCTAAGTCTTGTCTATCACAGTTAGGGACAAGCCCACCACATATTCCCACCGTTGTGTCAGCTGTAGACCCAGGATCAACAACGGCGATCTCAGATTGAAATTAAGCTTCAGCCTATTGACGTCCTGGGGGAGAAACTACAGCTGTCTTGGAACTCACAACGAATTTAATCAGAAAGAAATGTATGTGTCTGTCTATCACAGTCCTAAAAATTACATAAGACACAATAACTTGCTCGCTTCACATGCAGAACGTGTCCGATTAATATTTCCATGGCAGCATCACAAATCCCGCTTCCTTGAACGTGAAATGCATTTATTGGTGTTCTTCTATCTCTGTCACACTAATGACATGTCCGTTGTGTGTGAGGAAGACAGCAACAATGTCTTATTGCAGTCAATCATCTATATTCGTGGTGGCTAGTAGAATATTATCGAAACTTCCGCTTGTCTAAGTCATTGACTTGTAAGGTACTGTGTAAGGAAAGGAGTGTTTTTGAAAAAAATATAGGCTGCAAAGAGATTTTGATTTTAATAAATAAAAAACTGACTGGAAAAAGATTTAAAATTTAGAAAACAAATATAAGTAAATGGCTGGAAAAATATTTGCAATTTAGTAAAAATTTATGAACTGGATGCTTCGATCATTTACAAAAAGATTTTAAGAATTTAATTTAGTAAAAAATAACTGGCTGGAAAAAAAACTAATTTGGGAGGTGCCTTTGGTAGGAAAGCCTGCTTAAAAATGTAGTTATGCCATTGCTTTGCTAAACATAATTGATTTAATTATAAAGAACCGTACTAAGTAGGTACATTAAAACATTTCTATGTGTTTTTAAACTACCCTATTGATACTTTCCATAGTTGTCACGTTTAATAAGTCAAGCAATGGAGCCAAGTGGAATGAGGGGAAATTTCAGTACATCTACAAAAAAAATTTGTACGGTTAGCATCACTGTTCTCAAAAACATTCACAGTCAATAGATCTTTTTCGTGACTAACCTATGTCTAATTAAATATGTTGCTGACTGCAAAAGTAGGTACCTATGTGTAATTGTATTGCTGACTGTACTTAATCTCCTATTCTGCCGATGAGACAAGTGTGTGGTCACAATGAGGCCACTTGGTAGCGTCTGGTTCTTCTCTGGCCCCTGCGCCCGTCAAATTGATAGAACAGAACTGGGGATAGAGACTGCACTGGGTTTGCTTTTAAATTTATATCATGTGTCTTTCTTTTTCGTGTGCTCTGCTATTAGTGTCGTAGTAACTGTGGGTAGTTGGTGTCAGTGTTTTCAAGTCACCTAACGGTCCCTGACTTGACTTAACGACTGTTATACATGGACAACAGCCGCTACCGAGACGCCGACGTGACTTGCGAAGCACGGAGATGATCAAGATAACGAAACCCAACTAAACACTGGCTAGAATCAACGTTACTTAACCTGCGTGTTTGTTTTAGAATGCGACACACAGCGACACCATCGATCTCCTCATGTAGTTATTTATTTTAAAGCATCCGCTCAAATCGGAGCAGCCCGTCTGGGGAAGGACCTCAACCTTACAGAAGATCGCAGCCAAATAGCATTGTTCTCGGCCATTTTGTGTTTCTACGGTGAGTAAGGTCTCCAGAGCTCCACTTGGGGGGTTGGGAGGGTTGGCAACGCGCGAGTGATACCCCCGGTATTGCAAGCGTCTATAGACTACGGTGACGGCTTACCATCAGGCCGGCCGTATGCTTGTTTGTCACCTTTGTAGTATTAAAAAAAACATATTTTCAATATCTCTACGTGACACTGGCCGTTGGAACATTGAGTAAACAAAATAATATGTTGAAGCGTAAAGCAGCTCCATTGAAATCGTTAGTCGTCTCAAGACAGTGGGTTCTCTTTAATCGAAAAAGTAGAACTTTACTGTTCTCTCGGGAATAAAAGACTTTCTTGTGCGACTTTCTGATTACAAACAAATCACGTCATTCATGGCTCTATAAATATAATTTGTGACAAAATGCAAATCGGTGACCTTAAAATAACTAGTGACTATGTAATTTAATAGTTATCTTACTACCTATCTATCAATTGTCTAATCAGAGTTCAATTGGTGGAAAGAAATGCGATGGAATATTGGTGAGAAAGTTTTTTATTTTTTTATTATTATTTTACATAATCTTCTTTTTTTATTGCTTTAAATTGATTTGAAATTGATTAAACACATAGAAAAAAACATGCCAGATATTTTGAAATTTTTGTTTGTTCAATTTTAAACATGCAAAATATGAAAAAAAAAAAATCCCAGACCTATTATGACATTCATCATCATCATATCAACCCATAATCATCCCACTGCTGGGATACGGGCCTCCCTTCAATCGAAGATGATTAAAGCGTACTCTGCCACGCTGCTTCAATGCGGATTGGCAGAGGTCGGTGTTTTCAAACCGCCCTAAGGCTACCGACTTGGCTTAACGACTGTCATCGACAACAGCTTCTCCGAAGCACGGAGAAGCTCGAGATAACGAAACCTATCCAAACGCTGGCTAGGGTTGTCGTCGCTTAACTTGCCATGCAAGCGACGCCATCGAGCTCATTACCAATATCTATTAACTAAATTATTTACTTAATTTGCCAATAAATTATTCTTATCGAATGCTTACTTTATTACAAAGAACACCCTACAAGTTTTCTCTACTATCAGCAGTTTTAACTTTGCGTTGATCCTTCAGTCAGTCAGTCATTTATGAGAGGGTAGTAGCCGGTCGAACTAGCCCATTTCATACAAGCTTTACCACTCAAAAAAGCTAGGAATTAAGCTACAGTTGCATAGAATTTTCCTCTTTTATATTTAACTAGCGAAACCCGCGCAACTTCGTTTGCGTGTATCCCGCTTTCCCGTGGGAATTTTGGAATGTATGATACTTTAAAACCTTCCCCTTGAATCACTCTATCAATTAAAAAAAACCGCATCAAAATCCGTTGCGTAGTTTTAAAGATTTAAGCATACAAAGGGACATAGGGACATAGGGACATAGGGACAGAAAAAGCGACTTTGTTTTATACTATGTAGTGATCATTTGACCACAGAACCCTAAATTCAATGTGACATTGTGTAGGTCCTCGG
The DNA here is from genome assembly GCA_905163395.2 of Endotricha flammealis. Lineage (NCBI taxonomy): Eukaryota > Metazoa > Arthropoda > Insecta > Lepidoptera > Pyralidae > Endotricha > Endotricha flammealis. The sequence continues at coordinate 527,083 of LR990868.1, read as the reverse complement.
GCAGATTCCCGAGATGGTATCAGATGCAAAGGTGTCGACATTAACTAGCCGCGGCACACGGCGGCGTCGTGCGTGTCATACTAATAAAAACGTTCGCATACCGTTAAATTTTATGTACTACGCATTATTAATTATTGTTAATTGCAAAATGGGAGTACATAAAGATTATATTTATTGACATACTTTCTTTATAGCAATATCTTTGTATTTTTATATATAAAATTCTCATATTTTTATCATTAGGGATGTAAAGCATTTTTGGAATGGGCTCCTAGATCGGGGAAGTACACCTAACCCTCATTTGAATGTTTACATGTATGAAATGGGCTAAATTAATTAAATATAAAAAAATACCCCCCCCCCCCCCCCCCCCCCCTTGTGGGATTCGAACGGGCTAAATTAACACTTGGCCGGGGTAGTAGGTACGCTCACAGAAAACCAACGTGAAGCAGCAATGATTTTGATTGTTCTTATGTCGTTTTTGGTCACAGTCACAGATCATCACTACTTCAAAAAAAAAACGTTCATGATTCAACGACATTTAGAGGTAGGTTGATGTGTTGTCGTGCTTACTAGAGATGGTATCTCTCCAACGATTTGTCATTCCGTTGCCGACGCGAGACGGCAACAGAATATGGATGTTGTACTGAGAAATGCAGGATTTTTTCGAAAAATCTAAGATATTCTATAGAGGTACCTACTTGGGTGTTTATTGTCGGATTGATCCATCAATAGCATATTTCTTTAATACGATGGCTTGATAGTAAGATTTAAATAGATGTGCCGTGTGGTGCCGGCGAAGTAGAACCCAATATAGAAAAGATTACCACGAATTTTTATTTTTCAACACTCCGTAAAAAAATCCACCTATGTTAATAAAGTTATTAAACAAATTGTAAAATTAGCTACATTTAAAAAACAATGATTTTTGCTTACACATTGAATGTTACAATTTGTTATTAATAAAGAAAATACAGCCTGCTGAAAACGTACGTATGTGGAGGCTTAACATCAGGGTTTCTTCGGCATTATATCAGCTACGGTACCCTAGATACATAAAGGCATCAGTATGCGGTGCATTATTGGCAGTTCTCGTTAACCAACGGTTAACGAATAGCCGAACATTAACATCGGTTTTATTGTTTTACAACGCGTCGAACACGATTGATATGTTGACAAAGCTTGTCTGTTTGTCGTGACGCGAAAACAAAACAGGCACGACCGTTACAAATTGGTGTAATGAACTTATTTTTGTTTATATACAATACATATGTTTTTATATTTTTGTCGCAGCTTGAAGCCGTTAGGATGTACTGCTTCAAGCTGCGACTGCACAGTGCGTCTTCTAATACGCATATACACGGACCGCTCGATCAGTTGAACTGCTTCGGGCGGGCGTGCGGTCAAAAATTCAAGCTGTTGACTATATGACTGCAAGAGCGGTCCGTGTATTTGAACAATGACTAACTGCTCGAGCAGTCTGTGTGTCGGTTCTAAGGTACAGTCGACGAATTGAAGAGGTGATTAGCAGGCTCAATCCCAATACAAAATAGAACAAGCGAAATATCGTGGAACAATAAAGATCTAAGAACAATGAATTTGATGATAATAAAAATTCAAGTAAGTGTCGTCATGCATTAATAAAAAAAATGGAGTAGTATTTATGACCCTAGTTGCCTCTTTCATTAGTTGATTGTACATTAGATACAATGCATTTAAATAGGTTTCTAGACGTCTAATTCGAACCCACGTCCTCTGTATAAGTACGATCTAGCCACCAGGCCACCACGCTTGTTATGTGATAGTTGATACAAATGTAACCGAACATAAAATGCTTTTCAGACGCTGCCGCCTTGTCTGATGTTTATTTTGGTTCTTTAAATTTTCTATCTATCATTTTAATAGCCTGTAGGAAGTGGGAACGGGTCGGTTAGCGTTTTATATTCATTTTTATGTGGCGCCATCTTGCGGTTATAATTAATAAATTGCAATTATATACCGTTACAATTTATAGCGCGACGCGAAACTTTGAAACGGGTGCAATAATTAGGGTTAAATTTAGACCTAGCTACGTTGAGTTAAGAGTGGATAATCTCATTGTGTATACATGGTTGCACTTGCAATAAATAAATCTCCGACGGAGAAAAGTTCAATTAGAAACTGTTTCAACAAAGTTTCTGGACTAACTTATACTTTACGATCTCACAAAACAAAGAATAAGTAAGGACGAAGTAAGACGGAGTTCACGTATACGCTGTTTTCGCTCAACTTTGCAAAAGTGTAAAGGTAGCGCGGTAGCGTATTGGAACTCCAAACTTTTAAGAAATCGCTCTTTACCAATCAATTGGAGTGAGCCAGTGAAAATCTAAATAATGTAATAATTGTCATGAAAATTTGTAATTACATGGTACTATATTACTATTAAATGCGTAAATCTCTTCACGCATTATTTAGAAAACTTCATAAAGCTCTGCTCACCTGTTTAATTGGTTTACTATACCCACTACACTGCAACAGCTGTATTTTTTTAGGTCTTTCAAAAAGAGCGATCTTGAAGATCCCTAATGGCAGAATTACATAGTCCAATCAGTTGGAGTGAGCTATTAGAAAAAGAGTATAGAAAATCCTAACATCTCAATTACGAAGCAAAACTAATTGACTGACTAATACCTATATCGGTTGTATAAACGTTTTGTTGGAACGTAAACAAACCTTGTTTATTCCATTTCGCTGGACTATATATAAAACGGACGCTTCTCTGAAACCAACTTTGTAAGAATATAAATGACCTTCCAATGTATTCGATAGCGTACACACGGGTGTTTTATCATAATTTTACGCAAGAACGCAGCACTACAATGTTACTAATTGATTTAGATATTCACAAGTTGCTTTTCATTACTGACGATCGTGGTTTTGTTCGAGAGAATTTATTACTCCATGAAAAAGATATCTGTGTAACTGGTAAATAATGTTGAATCGTTGCCACTACTTGCCACATTTGAAAAGAAGTTTCTTTAAAAAAATCTTTATTAAGAGCCATGAAATGTTAGAAGAGTATGCAAGCATGCAATGGTTAACCAGGAAAGAACCATCCTCACACAGAATCCAACTCCCGTTCTATTTTCCCTTTTCTCCCTACTCCCACCTTCTTTTTGTCGACAAACACATTGGTAACACATCTGGTGTTACTGTGTAACTGATGTTCGTAGGCGGCGGTAACTACTTTCCATCAAGTGTTCCGCTTGCTTGTTTACTGGCCAAATAATAAAGCTGCTGTCGAACAAATCAAGGAAAACCCTAAAAAAAAAAATCATCAACTTACTTTATACATAGTGTTTGCAGTCAAAGAAGGCAGGAATTACCTCCTTCATTTCTTTTACTGCGCTGATTCGTATGATCCGTGGTGAATCTTGGCCTCATATATACACAAAGATTTGGTTGTCTGTTCCAATCTAACCAATAAACACAGACATGCCTTATGAATTACCTTCATGAAAGTGCAGTGATGCAAATTAACACTGACTTAGATTTGTTTACACCATAACACTTCCTACTCCGTCTAATAACTTTCTGATTACATTATTTCAGGCTGCTGTAGTTTCTCCCCCTGGACGTCAATATGCCTAATTTCTTATTGTCAATCTGAAGTCGCCGTTGTTGATCCTGGGTTTTACCACAGATTACTTAATAGTTACTTCGTAAGTTTACCAGGGTGGGAATGTGAGTTTGAACTGTTGGAAAATATACCCGAAGTGCTTTCTGGGATATCCCTTTAAGAATTCCGGCTTTTTTATTTCCTATTTAGATTTTATCTAATATTAAATGTAAAAACCAGGAAACGATAGTTCTGGCAAGCTGATCAAAGTTTTCGTTCGTAACTGAATATTTTGGTGACACCTCGTCAGTGCGAGCTTCCTCATTGTCAATGTATGCAGTATTTAAAGGAGAGGCCCTGATTTTTAGATAAAAATTACATCAAACATGTGATTGAAATTCACTGAACCCCATCCACATTTTATCCCATCAATCAAATCTTAAATCTCTTGTAAAAATAATTACAAGTAAGAAATTATAACATGGGTCCTATTGCAGATTACATTGAAAATCTTACACGCATTTAAAGAAACAATTCTCCTAGGCCAGCAAATTGAACTGTAATGAGTATAAAAACTAGAACGGATGACACAGAAAAATAAACTTAAAAATGTGCTAGATTTAATCAAGAATCTTGTGATACAAATGCGATTGTAATAGTCCAAGACATAGCTACATTTACAATTAGGCGTTGTATATTTAGATCAACATCGTCTGCGGATTTCCTGACCTTGGCTCTCAGCTGGTAGTGATTTGGCGTCAAATACATCAAGAGAAACTCTTTGATATCACGTATTACTGCTTCCTTATCTAATTTGATCGGGCATTTAGCTTTTGGTCTATAAGTGACTATTTTCATCATATTTCAATCTTTAGTAGTTACTATTAGTTCGACGGAAATAGTGGAATTCTCAAGCGAAGAGTAGATCTATACTGATTTTGACATGGAACTACTGCCGCTTGACTTCTAGAATCCATAAGAGAAATCCATCTTTCTTAAGTTAGGTTACAAGTATGTTAAAACTGCTGGTTTTTTGATGGTCCTACTTTATTGTCCTAGAAACACTTGCTTTTGAATTTGAAGTTCTGAATTACGTACAACTCAAATTTTAGGAACTAAGAGAGCTGGTAATTTTTCACAGAACTTCCCCATAAATGAAGACAAGAAAGACGACGGGTTTTTCAATTTCATTTTTTAAATTCAGAATAACAGAATACGCGAATATTAAGGTACGCAGGTTTCGATGGTCTTAAAGTTTTCCTTGTTTGATGTAATTGAATTTCTTATGAAGATTCATCTGTAATTTGTATTGCAGTGGAGTCCTTGCAAATTAATTGTTAGCAATTACCAATTCCTAGTATCGATTCATTTAGTCAATCAAGATTTAATTGACTGTAAATGTAGGTGAATAACTTTGCACTTTTTTTGTGTTCTTACAGCATATCTATATTCAGCTTTTTAAAAACTAAATTAAGTTCATGCTAGAAACTATAACATATTATTTTTACTATCATGATGAGGACATATCTACTTATAGAAAATTTTTATACCACATCTTTCTTCATTTTCTTCATTTTTTTTATTCTCGCGGGTGCCTAATAAAGAAATTTTGACTTTGATTGAGATGTTTCTATATATGCTAATTACTACCTTCTTCATTTCGCATTCCTAAAGATTTGACGAAATGATTTTAATAAACAAACGAGACCATTCTTTAAGTTAGCTCATACGTCTTTTCAAACTATAACTTCTTGTATTTGTAATTTACCAAGCCGTAATATTTTCCTGTTATATCGCAAATCCATCCTCAGTTCATATGTCTGATAAACTGAGCTAAATTACTCCTTATGTCGACACAATTATGGTCTAAATGTGTTTATTTAACTCAGCACACTGTCTGCGAGACATAAATACACAATAATTTGATTTGTCTACATTGAGTTTTGTTAAGATATGTCTATTATGTTTCCGGGTTCTCTTGAGATTTATTAGTTTACGTGATGTCAGCTATTACAATACAAGTCTAGTATTTAGTATGATTATTAGAGCTTAAACCTAATCTTTATTACCTAATCTAAATGTTTTATAAGCCCTAGTTTGTGGCGAAAAGTAAAATAATAAATCAATGCAATACGTAATATGAATTTCTGCACTTCACTTCACAATGGGCAATGGTTGACTGGTAGAATGCAATTTAGCATTAAATCTGTCTTATTTCTAGGGTTTCCGTGTATTATGGTCAATAAAGTTAGTTTTTTAAATGTTGCTGTAAATATGCTATACCTATACGATGTTTATTCTCCCGTTCACCTAATATAAGTTAAACTCTTCACCGCCAGTTACAGCAAGTCCACCTCCTCCAAAGATCTGCAATTGAATGCAGCAATGCGAATTATTATTATTCTAGGCGGACAACGCATATCTGAAAACGTATTCAAAAAGCGCACAAATCGTATTAGCGAAACAATTCAGTTGATTTATAAATAGATGCCCCGTTCGAATAGCATTACTGCTTTATTTATAAGACGGTTGAAATTTCTACACATAATGTGCATCGTTATTTTGATGTATCTGTTCATTATTAACATTTGAGTCTAATAAGTAAATTAAAATATTTGTTACTTCTATAATAATATGTGTGATGGTCAAAAAATTTCCTGTCTTGTGCCAGATCTTTCCACCTCTTTATAAGATACGATGCCTATCTTTTGTTTCACTTGAATCATGTAAGCTCTTCTACCTTCTCTCTTTCCTTCGAAAGATGTTTCTAATAAAGTCATCTTGTCTTAAAAAATGTCCTACCAGTTTCTATTTCTTTCATCAAAGTTCTCTTTTTACTAACTCTACGCAGCACTTGTTAGTTTGTCTGCTGTATAATATAATAAAACATGTACCATATTATGTATTTGAGTATAGACTTACAAAAAAATGTAAATAAAATTTAAATATGCCTTGGTAACTCCCCTAAAACAGGTCAAAACCTTGGGCAGCGATGATGGTTTACCATCAAGTAATCAATTTCGTTTGTATACTGCCAGAACAGACATTGATTTTCAAGAGTAGACTTGTCTGTCTGTCAGTACACAATAAACTGTACATGTTTTATATCTTCAAAGTGCAGACTATTTACCTTTTAAGCTAAAGTTAAAAATAACTGTAAACAATAAGGGGTTGTACTTGAAAGAACAGGCAAGGTGGCTGGTATTTTTGTACCAAGGGGGGTTATAAGTGGTCAGATTTAACCACAACTAGTTTTGTTGTTTTTGTGTATTTTTAGGGGTAAATAAAAATAAAATATTGGGCAAGTGCGTGTCGGACTACGCACAGTGTGGAGTTCCGTATTTGCTAAGCTTTGATTGCATCAAATTTCTAAATACTGCGTGAAAGGATTTATTTCAATTTTCATTTATCAATAGTATTTTTTAATACAGTTGCTCAAAAAGTGACGTATTGCAGGGATGTTTAGCGTTCGGAAAGTTGGCTATTACACACGCGTGCTTTTTCTTTACCTTTTCCGCACTCGTGCGTTCTCTTTCCCAACTGTCAAAATTAATGTCTATTAAAAAGAAAAACTCAACCACGAAGTTTTTATTTAAAAAAAAATCATAGAAGATTTTATGACTCATGCAAATATTTATAAAAAGAAGCTACTAATTTGTTTCAATATCAGATGTAATTTGATTCGATGAGTAAGGTTGTTTCATTTCATTTCATTAAATTTCATTTTCATTTCATATCAATAAAAAAATTCTACTGAAGACTTGGCTGTATGCATAGTTCCCTTTGCCTAACCAGAATGGGTGAAGAAAACCAATAAAAAATCTCTGCTTACTGCTTATATTCCTCTACGGTTGGCGCCATTTTCAAAAATTTTCTTTGCGAGTTTAGTTGTTTGTTGCACAAAATGAGTAATTAAATTGCTTAATTTTTTCGCAACTGTATTAAAAATAGTCGTTCAGTACACGTGCGGAACCGTCATTGCAACTTGTTCCGACTGTCAACCCTCACCTTCGGCTGCGCCTCGGCTCGGGTCGACATTTGTCGGAACTCTTTGCAATGACAGACTTTCCGCACTTGTAATGAAATGTACTATATTGTACTTTGTTATTATAATTTTTTTTTAACGATGCTTGATTAGCATCAGATCTTTGTTCTTATTTGCCTACCCTGCTCACCTCTTGCATTAGTTGACTGTACAGTCAGGTGCACGTTGAGCTTTACAATTGCAGTACAATTACGCAGCAGTACTCTTATGACATAGAAATAATAAAATTTCAACATATTAATTATTTATAATGTTAGAAACGCTAGAAAATTAATAATAAAACAATTTTGCTAATTATATAATATGATATAGAAAGTATATTATAGTTAAAATAGATAAGTTATTATATTGTATAATGTAACAATAAGGTGGCCCACCGATTGTAGTTGCAATACCCTATTCAGGGTCCATGTACCAATTAGATTAATTAGATTAAAGCTGTACATGTGCAATGAATGATAACAAATAAATAAATAAATATAAGACTAATACAAGTTCCGAAGTGTAAAGTGTAAAGGTTGACGTGCTCTTGACCGTACAAGTAGCAAGGACACCAAAATGCATTTTTTTTTCGGTTCAACAAGGATTATTTTAAACGTTTATTTATCCTCTTCTTCTTACGTTCTGTGCATAAAAAAGAAATCGCACTGAAAGTAGAGCTTTAGGTACTTCTGCTTGATTGTTCATTGTTTCAGAAGTGCTATATTTAAAACAGCGGTTCTATTCACAAAAATCGTTCAAATCTCGTGTCAATCTCAATGGCTGTCCCGCTCAATTCCTATTTTGTATGAGTGAGACAACGTATATTGAGAAATATAGAGCACCGCAGACATCTGCGGAAGACTAGCGCCGAAGAGTCGGACGACCCCACGGTTCATGCTGAGCAGATGCTTATTTGTTGTCTTATCTACATTTTTTATTATTATATGTTAGTTATTTTTAAGTTTTTGCGTGTAAGTCAGTAAGACAAATATACATTCAAAATAATCCTATAAATACGTCTTACAAACAACTACTATAAATTACTACAGTGTCCGAAAATTGTCCGTGTTACCTACATCGAAAGAAAGCAGTAAACTTGGACTCGGATTAGATTTGTTGTGTCCGAGTTGCCCCCTAAGTCTATAACATTATATATTCAAGAAAACAAAATTACAGATGCAATTGAAATACATAATAATTTGTAAACAGGAATGGTTGTGTTGTAAGCAATAACGCAAGTGAAGCAGTCGAATGTTGGCGAAAAGCTATTTATGTGCTGTGTACTTTATGCTGTCTTTGAAACATTCGAGGGATGTTTGTATGATGCAAGTGGCTGAGCAAGTAGTGTCACTTTATGATAAGGTTGTAAATTGTTAATGTTTCTAATGTTTGTGGATAACATTTTTCCCGTACTAAAGATTAAGGAAATTTTTGAATGACTCAAAGATTAAAGAATATTTTAAGTAAGAAAAAAAATTGTAAAATAAAATCGCATTATTTATAATTTTATTTTATTTAAAAAAAACATACGTCTAAAGTTGTGCCGATATAAAAAAAAAACAAATGATAATTTACAAGAATTATTGGATTGTAGGGGTGGGAGTAGGACCGTAGGGGGTGGCTTTTATTGGTCAGGAATATAAGATTTTGAATTGTTTACATGCACAACGTTGTGTGTCTAGTTTCTGTGTAATTAGTAAACATATCCGAAACTAAATACATAGTAATCAGAACGAGGCATAATATTCCTCCTGCTTCGTGTCTGTCTGTGGGTGCTGCAAAATCGTACAGTTTAGTTACATTACGAGTTTATGACCCGGCAGAGTAAAGGTTAAGGAACTAATAATTGTTAAAACATATATTGTTTTCCAAATAGGAATGTAATAAATCTGCACTATCTTCAATAACCATTGTCCTAATACAGTAAACACTCAGCTCAGACTCTCAATATTACTCAGCGACTGACACCCACGAAGGATTGGAACCATGGTGTCAATCGCGGAAGGACTCTTTTTGAATTGATTGACACCATGGTGTCAATCGACCACGTCCCAATTTTATGTTACTTTTCTACAGTCAATTCAAAAAGAGTCCTTCCGCGATTGACACCATGGTTCCAATCCTTTGTGGTGTCAGTCGCTGAATTACCCCTACTGACTCAGTTAACCATGGTGGATGACTCGCCTACCAACAAAACATATCTTTTCAAAATGCATTATCCTGAGGGGAGATGATTGCCTCGATCAGCACATAGCCAAACCGCCTAAACTGCTGATCGTAGAGACCTGATACTGCAAGAGTTTGTTTTTGTATGACGTAGGCATCTGATAAGTCAGGATTTCTAAAATTCCCACGGGAAAGTGGTATACACGACACGCATATTTTTTTACTAATGTTGTCTAGCAGTAGTCTTAAACGCAATATAAAAACGTTGACATGTTATCTAGTATTAGAATGTCTAAACACTTGAATTCTGATCACGTAGCCGGCAGTGGCAGCCGTTACGGTCCCACACTACACTAGACATCAATTCGATAAATATCTGCGAACGGGCTAGTGATGGGATCATGTCGATAGACTGCGCATCGATAATTTAATTTGTATAATAATATAGTTGACAACAATTGAAAGAAAAATAGATAGATTAAGTAAACAAAATCACGTCTTCGCATCATTGGGTTTAAACTTTTATAATAAAGTCATAAGATTAAAACATCTAAGTAAACAGTGAATATATTAGTCGGACTTTTTTTCTAGCTTTTAGGTGTTATTTCTAGATATACTAAATTAAGTTTAATGTAAATAACAACACACAAACACCTTACTCAATAAAAATTATAAAAAAATTGGTTCAAAACCTCATAATCATCAGGGTTTTAACACCGAAACTAATTTTATTTGACATCGATAGATGTTTAAGGATAAGTACCGTGTAAAATAGATACATACGTAGATAAATCATTTATTAGATTGCAACGGGCAACGAACATTACAATTTAAAAATTCATAACATTGACTAGCTCAACTAGCTTATAATCGGTAATCAATGAATAGCACAAAAATACAGGTTGAAACTAATATTCAGATTGCACCTTAATGTATGAAAAACGCTCAGAGCGAGGAAGAAAACACTGGTTTTCAGATCAGTTGAAATAATGTTTTTTTTTTCTAGATTTATATCGATATGCCGACATTCGCAGCACTATCTATCGTAACAGTGATTATCCTTGATTTACAAATTGTTAAGCGATACAAAAGCCCGTTGTGGGGAGACATTGTTCAGCCAGCAGAATTCATGTTTATTGCTATTTTATTGAAATTCCCCTCATCAAATACAACTATTAGTTAATAATGGATAATAATCTTACTTATAATGTATCGATCTTTGTGTTTTTTTTTATGAATAAATTCTTTGTAATAAAATTGCCTTTTTTGAAAGCCATTATAACATAAAAGTATTTAAACGTTTTTAAAATATTATATAATAACAGAAGAGGAAATTACAATGACCACAAATTTTTATCATTAAAATACTCGAGTAAAAACTCTACTTTTTACGGGGTCGGCAGCGCGCGAGTGACTGCACCACCATAGTCTACGGTGACTGCTCACTATTAGTGCTCCCCATCAGACGGCCTGTATGCTTGTTTGCCACATTAGTGTGATCAGTGGTTTAAAAACACAAACTCGTAATCCTCTATTTACTATAATTATGTAGCTCGTATGAATATAAACGTAACCTATTTTTGTAATACATTATAAAATTATTCTTCATTTTAATCGTGTTAAAGAGGTTCAAATCTTATCCATTGTAATTGACTAACTGATTTATGTTAAATCTCTCATCAGCATGTTAAAATGTACGGCGGGCCTGCACCGAGTGCGTTACCTGTAATGGACCGACTATAAATAGACCAACCGCTAGTTTGTGAGGCCGCTCACACGGTTAACCTTACACAAACTCTGTGTATTTTATTCATATTCAAATAAATAAATAATGAATAAATGCTATTGGAAATCACACAACGCCTTCTAGTCTCAAATTAAGCAAAACTTATACATACAGTCAATCAATGAGTAAAAGAGGGGCTCAGGGCTCTTTAGTCAATGAGGCTGGCCGGCCGGAGCGCGGGATCAGTGGACCTAGTCGATATTCAATCTGGGCCATTGAGCCCGCTGACAATTTTTGTGATTTGTATAGACAATCAGTATCAAACTCAATAATATTATAAACGTAACAATTTGATACTAACTCTAAAATTTAATTGAGATGAATGGATTAGGAATTCTGTAAGGTTAATTATTTTAAAATGGATTAAAATTCTAGGGTGTGCAGCGTAGAGAACTAAAAACGACGATTTTTATTACCTATGCTAATGATGATGATGAATGATAAAAAAATCCTTCACGCAATATTTCGAAAATTTGAATCGTACTGACCCCTCCTTGCACTTGGATTCATTGCTTGATCCCTCAATGGATCCTAAGCGATTTTTTTCCACTCCTGGTGAGCAGGGCTCACCCTTTTCATTGGCTGACTGTACTATTGGTACTCAACTCATCTATTCTTTGTATGTGTCTTGGATGGAGATACAAATAAATTATTTAGTATCTATCTATTTAAGCGATAAATTATTATGATGACTTAATTTGTTGGAGATCAAATAAATAAATAAATAAATATATATATTTTTTATGTTGAATTAAAGAAAAAAAAATTTAAAATAACAAAGTAGACAGACTATCATACGCGGTTTTGTGCTTATTTATGTGCATGTCCATGCATGTTCAGAGAGTATTTAGCTTTTCAGCACATTCTCTAGTAGAACTAGAACTTTTTTTTTCAAAAAGTAACGGCCAAAACTGCTGGCGTTTGAACGCACGGTTGCCGCGCGCATGCGCGAGGTACGCTGCTACGGCGCAGGCAGGAAGTTTACCGAGCACGTGCGCGCTTCCTCACACAGGATGTTTGAAAATCAACGCGAATCACAATGGGCGGCGCGTGCGATGGACCTGATTGCTTTGTTAGTCCACAGGAGTTTCGCAAAGCCAATAAAATTGTGTCTGTCATAAGGTTTTAATAGATTTAAAAAATATATAAACCTTTATTGACAGCCAGTTTCTGAAACGAATCTTAATTCCTCATTAAGTCTCCTTTTTTCTTCTTTAGTTTGATAGTGTCAGCTATATTTTAATGCGTCATTAACTTTAAAATACGTATCACAAACTGGCGATCACAGAAATCTTCATAGGCACTTTCTATAGTCAAATTGTACATTTAATAATAGTCATCATCAGCTCAGTCACAAGAAGACATAGATGTATGATGATGAAGACATTCTGTAGATGGTGTTGCGAGATTTAGGTTTTATTACTTTTATTGTAAAAAAAAGTCAAAGAGACAAATATTTTTATTCAAAATGGCCTATCACAAGCTCTTTCGAATCGTCACAATTTTTTTTACCTTTAGTTCAGACAGTCAGTTAGTAATGGTTTGCCTATTAGCAAATATTCTCTACCACTCCAACCAATAGACCGTTTTTTTTCTCTCATGTGTGTGTAGTTATATAACACCAGATGTAAATACACTAGGAAAATTACCAAATATCAGTTTCTGTTTGCAAATGTTTGCGTACGTGCAAAACAATTGTTTATTTTAACAAGTAATGCACGCGAGTCTAAACAAAGCTCGAATGAGCGGCCATTTTCAATCGAGACGCCAATATGTGAGTAATGCAAATTTTCACTAATACAATTGCTAATATTACACAGTCTACTAAAAATAAAATAAATTATCAAACAATAATGTAAATTAAAATGTCCGACGATAAATAAATGCTCTTCTGTGCGAAACAATTAGCTGAGCTGTAAACATTTTGTTACTGCGGTACACACGGCGCTTTTATAATTTGTGTTTAAATTTAATCTAGCCAATTAACATGGACTACAATTCTCACATAATTCTAGAGTATTATTTTAAAATTATATAAATATTTTTTGTTTTAATAAAAATCTTGCGCTACTGCTAAATATAGTTCAAATGTTGTGATCTTCGTTGTGATTTACAAAATGAACAACCTGTATATTATCCCATAAAGCGGTGTTTACAAATATTCATATAACAAAAACCGCCGCGCCATCTGGCGGCGCGAGGCGACACACAGTGTTGTAATATTTGTATAACATTATCTTAATGTATTTAGCCCCATAAGCCACGTCAAAGACCATTTTCTTCGGACTTTTTATCGATTTTTTAAAAATATTTTGCAAGAAAAAGATTCCCTTCTTCCCGCTCCAGGTCCCTGGGGAAGGTTATTCTTTCAAAAATTGTTTCAAAACAAAAATGGCATTGAACCGAAAGCAGCTGAAAGCAATAAAAAAATATATTTCTATTTTCCCATAATAAACTCTTTCTGAAATTTTCATTAGGGTACATACTAGAATAACGTACAATATAAACTTTTGATAGGACGAAGTGAGATAGTAACTGGGGCCATTATGGTATACAAATGTGGGTTGTTGGGTCTGGGTCCAAATCTGGGTCAACAGAACGTACGGTAAGGTCGTATAAATTGCATAATTCATTATGGCGGGTGGCTTAACCTAAAATAAATACTAACCTATCGGATTAAGCGAGTCACTTCATTAAGGATTCGTTTACCGCTCTAGGTTAACATAGGTCTTTTATAATAGGGTTGCGGAAGTCATAATAATTGAGTTCTCGCAGTTCTGCGACACTTGGTGGTAAGGGTGGTAGACAGTCATGTTTCTAGGTGGAGTGCCCGACAGACCCCCTTTCACTCAATATTTTCTACTCTGTTTATTTTCTTTTTGATTAAATTCGTTGTGATAGTCGATGTGGTGATCACCACTGGTGATCCTGGCTATACAGGCGACACGACACAGCGGTGGGAATGTGTGGTGGGCTTGTCCCGAAGACCCCCCCCCGTCGCTACCCCAAGTCGCAATCGTCCACTATATGGTATCATGATAGAAAATCATACCTTTCAGCTTTCACAACAGTTTGAACTATGTATTGTAAACGTCAGTACTCTCGGGCGAGATATTTAGAGTTCCGTACTTCAAAAGTTGATCACCTTGTTTTTGTATCTAAAATTATCTATTTTTAATTTGTATCCTATTTTTAGTTGACGTATTATTAACGCCCTTTTCTATAAGAAATAAATCAACCCCAAAAGAGGCGATGATAGTATTTTTAAACGACACAATAAAAAGTGATTTCACCCCTGACTTTACGGAATTAGATCCAATGAACCCTTTGAGATTTAGGGTTGACACATTCCGGAGATTAACTATGAGAATTTCATTAAAAGAGATTAAAATGTAACACAAAAAACCTTTTTGTTTTTTAGATATTTGTCTATATTAATGTAGACCTAATGTATGTACGTAATCGACACTTTTGTGAACTGTACGCTGTGTCTTTGATCAAGGAAACATTTTTTTTTTAATTAGGACTTTTATATTCTTGTTTGTTATTCGCGTGTTCAAAAATTGTATTTCGACGGACGGAGACGTTTATAAGTATTGATAATTAATTATTTCCATCTATAAGTTAATGTTTAGGTTTGACGACAACTGCACCATCTAAAAATCAGTGTCTTTCCAAGATTATTTTGCGGACGGGAGAGAATACTGCCGTGTCGTCTGCTAGTTGTATAAGCTTACTTAAAAATATATTATTATGTCTAATTCTTAGGTTAGGGGCCGTTCAAGTATTACGTGAGCAGATTTCTTACCATTTTTTACCCCCCCGCCCCCCTTGTCATCAAAAGTAAGCAAAGCACTTACCCCCTCCCCCTATGCTTACGTAAACATTTTTAGTAATAAATGTTTTTTTATATTGTTATTTTTAAAATAGGAAAATTCATGAAAATATTAGGTTTAACTGATACACATAGAGTAAATGACAAAAAAATATAATCAGAAATAAAGAACATAACTAACATAAACGTTCACTATAAACATATTTTGACGCTTTTTAGTAGAAAAACCATTAATTTCTAATAGATTTCAAGGTGATTAACCTCTCTGCAAAAAACCTACCCGCTCGCCAAAATGTTAGCGGACATTTTGAATTTAGCATGGCGGACGTTCTGATAATATTTTATTAAATGAGTGAACTATTGTTATCATTTATACATGCAAACGTTATAAAAACAATCATTATTAAACAAAGTTTCATATTTACAAATAATTGACTGTAGATAAAGTATTTAATTTGATATATTAACAAGTGAAAACTGCTGTGAAAAAAAGTGATCGATTCGTGTGCCGAAGTAACAAGTAAGTGTTTTTATAATAAATCTGTGTAGATATGTATATAAAACAACGCCTTACGTTCATTATAAACATATTTTGACGCTGTTTTAGCAGAAATACCATTAATTTCTAACATATTTCGAAGTTCTTGACTCACTGGAAAAGTACCTGCGGCTCGCCAAAAAGTGAAAGTGAGAAAGTGGAGAAAGTAAGAGAAAAGATTTATGCTTTTCTTGGCAAAACTATAATCAGTTCTCAAAGCGAGTGCCTACGCATATGTATTATTTGCGGGAATCCCCGAAAAAACTTAAATAACTAACGATGACGTAATCATCATCTAGACCCCCCCACCCCCCATGTCATCCAAAATAAGCAAAACAGAGACCCCCCCACCCCCCCTTGGTGCTTACGTAATACTTGAACGGCCCCTTATATAAAAGTGGCAACCCTAAAGTAAGGTAGCAAACAGTCCGTGGCACGTGTTATGCTCCAATGAAAAGTAACACTAAACAGAATCGCCGTAAAAACAAACCGGGCCCTATTATATGATGTACCATTCATATTTATGAGAAGCCATAAAATTTTAAGGCGTTTATGTTTTGAATGAAAGCTAAAAAAGCTGATTTTTATTTATACTCTTGTGGTTTATATTTGAAGGGGTTAGTTTTAAGTATTTCAAATGGATGCTTCATATATCAATCTGTAGCAATTGAAAATATTTATATCGAATATTATTCTAAATAGCTCTACAATTACGCGTAGTTGACGGGAGTGAAGTAAAGTTAGGCGCGAGTGAGATGATAAAGCAAATGTATGTGCAGACCAAAAAGAAAGTTCTGAGAAAGATAAGGAAGTATGGAATGATCTTCGCTCCGTAGATGAGTGACAGAAATTTGTTTCAAATATTCAAAAATGTTATTCAGAGAATAGGTTTTTATAAACACGTTCTAAATACAATAATAAATGATTTGTGGAATTAATATACTCTATAACCATTTCGGAAACAAAAGTAAAATGACCATTGGTAAAAGAAATGTCGAAAGAAAACCAGTGACGGCCTTTTTTAACAATAAGTAGTGTGTGTGAAATATCCCTGAGTCATCTATGTTTCGTGACATAAGAGTGGGAATGTGGTAAGTCCAATGTGGAAAACTCTACGTTAATTTGTTTGGACATTATGTATATAAGCATAAACGGTTATTTTGTCTCTCCAATGATGTACGGTATGAAGGTACACGTATATTACATTTATTTATAAATACACCCCTTTACCAAGCGACGGAATCAAACCTGAGTTATTTTATAAGCTTGTTTGTATAATGTTTAATTTTATTTGGTGCCAACGACCGCGCGCACATTTTATTTTTGTAATCTTCAAAACATCGTTTCCACATTGAGACAAATTATTTGCGAATAATTAGGTTTGTGCTAATTTTGAGTTTAGAAAATATTTGTATAAGCAGGCATTTGCAAAAAAATTCAACGATATTTTTTTGGACATTCTGCGTATCCACATTATTTGCGGGTCTAGTCACAATCAGCTAAAATCTACATAGATTCAAATTCAAGCTATTAATAATCCATTTCATACTTTTTTGAGCGAGAAAGCGCTTTTTAGGGTTACGTGGTAAACAGGGAAACCTTCTGGTTTCGCTATGTTCGAAATGCATTTATTTATTTTAAAAACCGAATTGGAAAACAAAATTTTTAAGTGCCTTTTTTTCATTGAATTTATTATATTTTTACCTAATTTTAGGAACAATAACAAATTATCGATGAATCAAAAAACTTTTTCCTAAACATGAATATTTTTGTTGTTTCAGTCGCTGATGGATCTCGGTGAGAGAAGATGAAAATGAGCAACATGTCGCGCGCGACATCCGGCCAACAGTTGCCGGCAACAGTGGCCATCGCTCTCGTGTTGCTCGCCACTGTCTGCGCAAAAGACATTGTTTTGGGTAAGTTTTTATTTCAACGATATGATTATTTGGTTTTTTTCTTACATTATTACAATAATACGAGTGACGTGCGGTATGAGTATTACCTACAATGTATTGTTTTGTACAGTTGAAATATTTTTAGGTGAAAATAAACACGAAAATAAAAAAAATTATACATTATAATAAACTTACATTTAAATTTAATGTTTTTGACGAAAATCCAAATCCGCTCTTATTGCACACCATACATTTTATGTTATGAAATCGCTCCGTGTGAGAGGCGCTCAGTATGCGGTGATCACTGCCGCTTCAAAGAAACGTCGCAAGAAAAATTAGGAAAACACGTTAAACACACATGGTAAATTGTAATTTTCTGTTTAAACACAACATAGGTCCTGATTCCATTTATTAACTGACACTACGGATAGCAGATTCGCGTCAAGTCGTGAAATAGTTTCATAAAAGTGGCCAGCGACTTATAACCAACTCTTTGCTCATACCATAAACACACGAATATTGTCGAATACCATCTGCGCACTGATAGAGGGTTTTTCAAAAACCTCTCAAATCTTTGCAAGTAAAAAAAATTTAGGAATCTGTTTACGGCTTTTAAAATAGAACTGACGAATTATTTACGCCTCTTACGATTTTCTATTCAAATATTGCATCTGACTAAATAAACAACTTGTAAGTGTATAGGTCTGGTTTCGCCCATGGGTAGTGGCGGTTTGATTCTTGACATTCTTCGTAATAATCAAGATCTTAGCCAATCACTGGCTTAGGCTTAGGAAACCACCAATTCTAAGGAATTAGGAAACGCTTTAGCGGTAGGAAGAAGAGGATACAATAAATATTAATCAAGTTCTTTGCGCGCATTAGCTACTTTAAAAGTGTTCATGAAATATCAAATCGTTGCAAACGTAAGTCGTCTACAACGCACATAGAAAAACAGACGTTTTACGTCGTCTAAAAAGCAAGTACTTCTAATAATGGTTCCACAAATAGTTAACTACTCATACAACAATTCATTCAGAAAATATCCATAATATCGCATCAAAATCGCTTCTTGCATATTAAAACACCCAAAAATAATGTAGGTATTTCGTATTCATACAACATTCGCATTTAAGAAAATCACGGTTACCATTCCAAATTTGAAATTTTAATCGGGCAACACAGCTGAATGTCAATTGCAGTTAATGTCAAATTTTGACAGCGCATTGTCATTTCTACAATCGAATGTTGTTTTTTTTTAAAACCCATTGCTGATTTTGGACAATGGAAACATTTTGAATATGATTTAGGAAATTATTATTGTTCCTGTAATTTTAGGGCTATTGTTACCCGACTTAATTGTTAAGAAGGGTTTTGTGTTTCCTTTTATTGGCTCATTCTTACAACACACATTAAAACCTGAACGAAAAAACCGTTAATATCGAAATAACATTTTATTTTCCTACATAATGATTGTTTACTTTGACATCAATAAGAAAAATATCAGTAAGTAGTGATCCCGCTTTCTCGTAGGAATTTCGCAAAGTCCTTATAATATCATATATAAGTATTCATATCTTGCCCTTAAATCGATCTATCTATTACGGAAAACTGCATTAAATCTATTGAATGGTTTAGACAGCGGAAGTAATTTTATACTGTGTAAGTAAATTTATAATATTTAAAGGTAATATTATTCTAGTAATTATTACAAAATCGCATACTAATTCTTTTAAAAACCCAAAAGAAAACCACTAGCCTGTCCCACGACTATGCAATTACCTTTTTCTAAAACCATGAAAAGTTCACGCGAAGCCATGAGCAAATGGCTATACAATTTAAAATAATTAAATTAAAAATATGAGCGGAAAGCGTTATTACTTCACAGGGACAAATCGATTGGTCGTCAACCCTCTCATTTGGTTCTCATTAACCCACCGGATGCTTAGACAATTATTTAAATGACCAATCCAAGTTGGTCCGCTCACCGTATAGTCTTTTTGTAAAACACGGCTCAAGTTATATTGGTTATTACGAATTATTAAAAGTGATGTCCTGCCTATTCCTGCGGCCCTGGCACTTTAATTTCAGGGTTGTTAATTTGTTTAATGTAGGATTTAAATTATGGTTATCTAAATATAGAAAAAAAACGATTTCTACTTTTGTTTGTCTGTTTTGTCTTGCTCTTACCACGTAAAGTATTTTGGATATAAAGTTTTAGAATTTTTTTTTTGAAAATACATAAAATTAAATTATACCTTTATTTCTGAAATTACATTTTAAAATTTTTTTTAAACCAAATCTCAATATTATTTTAAAAATAAATTTATTAACTTTTAAATGTTTTGTCAATATTTGCTGATCTTGTCCTAAAATTTCTTGAATAATAGACGTTTAAGAGAGAGGGTTTAACTGATAGTTCTTTCTTTAAAAAAAAAATCAAGAAGGATACCTTTTATTTTTATTTGTTGGTCTCAGATCACTGTTCTACGAATATCTAATTCAAGATTAGATTACTAATCATTCTATTCAAAAGATCTATATTCTGAGTATTATATAAGATCTCCACATACTCGAAATATGATATCATTCGTATTTTTATTTTAAAAAAAACATCAAAATATTTTCTTTAAAAAAAATGGCGAACTATCATTAGATTAGATAAAATTATCAAAATATACTATCTATATACAAATATAAAATATCCGTTGTTTGTATGGCTATTTGTATAGACGACACGCGTTCCAAGTGTTTGATGGTCCTAAATAAATATATTTTTCTATATAGGTAAGATAGCAATGTCAATAGCATTTTTTGTGTAATGGCGTCAATTCAAGATTTTTTATGCCACGAAGGTGGCGAACAAGCATACGGCCCGTCTGATGGTAAGCATCATCGCAGCGTATAGACGCTTATCGAGGGTATCACTCACGCGTTGCCAATCCCCCCAAGTGGAGCTCTCGAAGTGGAGACCTTACTCACCGTAGGATCACAACATGGCTGAGACCAATGCTATTTGGCTACGATACGATGTAATTTACTACGTAATAAAATAGACATGGAAAAAAAGAAGATGGTTGATGTTGTCAATACATCGAAACAAAACAAGGTACAAGTACCTACCTAACTAAATTAATATTATAATATTGTTTGTTTTTTCTCGTTGCATACTAAACACTCGGCCAACATGTGGACGCGGTGGCCAATAACTCGGCCACAACCACAGCCAACTCCTTCGATCTGTGTGAAAAAACCGACACCACACGGATTTCGCGCCAACTTGTAGGCCATCACGCGTACCATCACTCCAACACCTACCAACATTGGCTAACGTGTAGAGCCGGCATAAGGTGGAGGTCCTTCCCCAGACTACCTCTCACAAAATGTTAATATGTATGTGTTTCTCATAAAATATGTTTTAATTCTAACTTTTTAATATTATGTACAATAACATTATTTCATTATAAAACAAGCCCCCGCCCTCTCCCCTCAACTGAACATTTTGTATGAGAAAATCAAGGAAAAATGTTTTCCTTTTATTATTTTATTCGTCCAATGTTTTTAATAGTTATTCTGGATGGAGGCAACTAATTAAAAACCATAAAAATCGGTCCAACCGTTCTAAAATTACATTACAAGTGTTTGAACAAACCCAACTATATTTTACTAAAGTTTCTACAGAACAGACAATACCATTATTAAAAACTTAGACGTACGAAACATGTCATTAAATTTCCTCGCAGATATCCATCAAAACAGAAAAAAAAACAATACTTAGAAACGAGCGGAAGTCGGTATTCTTTGCGAGTGCTGCCACCCTGCACATCCTTCGCATATCTTGGGAAAAATCGTGCTATCGTGTATCCTTGCACATCCTTGAGAATGCTAACTATTCCTACTTATTTGTATTCCCGTGGGTACGTCTAATCTTTTTATGCCATAATGCACCATAAAATATGTATAACGTAAGTTTATTCGAAGTTTTACCTTAAACCTATGCTATTCTTTTCATGGGTTTTGTTCCACCGTTGATTCTTTTTAATAAATTGTTTTTAAATTACCTCCGCCAGTCCGTATTGGAGCAGCGTGGCAGAGTACGCTCTAATCCCCCTCGATTTAGGGGAGGGGAGACCCGTATCCCTACAGTGGGATGGTGTTAGGTTGATATGATGATGATGTTTTTAAACGAAATCTTTTTTTATATCTTACGAGAGATAAACAAGCAGGCGGACCACCTGATGGTAAGTTGAGAGTCGAGGTTAAAAAACAAATAAAAAAATATGGGTAGGATGCCCGTTGAATAGGTTAATCATAAAATATAATCTTTCCAAATGTTTGACTAATAATTAATTAGTAGTATTTTATTGCAAAAAAATATTTTTATACTCAATTAAAATATTTTTTAAGTAAATATTGCAAATATTCTACAATTATTATTACATTAATATTAAGTTTTTATGGGATTTTTTAATTACAAAAATGGTCATAAAAATGGTCATAAAAGTAACTCCGAACACGGCAAAATTGTCACGAGCAATTACTCTACCGCAGCGACAGTTTCCCAAGAAACCTGGGCAATTAACTCGAAAATACTTTCAAGATTTTACAACGCAATAGAAAAACAAACAAACATACATTACAGTATCATCTTAAACAGTACGTTAACTTCACAGAAACGCATCAAGCGTCAATTTTTCCTACACCTTTCGGATTAAAATCCGTCGTGAACGGTTGTAGTTGAAAAAGGCAGTTGTAGTTTCTCATGGGCATGGGACGGCACTGAACATCTCTTCTTTCTTTGTTACAATTTGAGAAAAAAAAAATTATCAATTTATTCTCTAGCTTTTCCCCGCGGCTTCGCTCGCGTTAATTTTATGACATAGATCTCATTTGACAACAAAACAACCCATAGCACGACTTGTGGCGCCATTTGTTGGCCGATACAGCGCCCTCTTTAGTAGAAAAAATATTTTCCCATTGGAATGACAATTTCACGGGATAAAAAGTAGCCTATGTTGGGCTCTGTACCCCTAACAATATGTATGCAAATTTTCATAATGATCGGCTGCTTAGTCAAGCCGTGAAGTAATAACAAACAAACAAACAAACTTATTAGTAAGGATCATGGAAAACTAGCTTTTCCCCGCGGCTTCGCTCGCGTTAATTTTATGACATCGATCATAGATCTCGTTTGACAACAAAACGCGCACTTGTGGCGCCATCTGTTGGCATATCATAAATATTGGCCCAGCCATTTGAGCGTGATAATATTAGTAGGATAGTGTTATACAAAATTATAGAAAATATAGGTTATACTAAATCTTTTAAAATAAATAATTTGCGACAAAACGTCAATTAACCCGTCGTTGCGCGCGTCGCGTACGGAACGCGCGTTACGAACAAAATGCGTTCGATACGGTTACTATAGATACTAGATAGATCACTTCGCGCGGATTAAAAGCGACAATCCCAGTAGGCTCTTAACATTCACTCGGAGTTTAGTTGGTCTACTTCTCCATTCATTGTGTCCCACTCCAGTCCATAGTCACAAATATACCGAAGTGGGTGCGGTGCTTAAAACCCCATAAAAATTTAACGTCCCGAATGAAAATAAATAGATTTTCGCTGTTCCATTTAAGAGTTATACAATAAAAAGTTTATTACTACAGAAAATAGATCGGAATTTCCGATGATGTTTCGTAAGGAAATTATACCATACCAAATTCATGAATATTGTTCCTCCAAGTGATAGTATTTTGTATTTATAATAATTTTTGCTTTTTCAAAACCAAGTGTTCGACCCACGTTCGACCAATTTTCTTTGTATGGTCAGAAAAATAACGCTTTAAAATCATTACATGTTTGCGTATTTCGTATTTATTTATTTTGATACATCTAAATATATGTATATTAGGTTATAATTATCTATCTGGACAATCCGGATAAAGATATTTTTTCTTTCTATGATATGAATTTTTAATATTTCTATGATATTTCTTTCTTTCTATGAGAAATCATGTATTTTTATTAATTATATGTAGAACGGGACAAAAAAATAGGAATGAAGGAATCTTTACATGCAATTTTTATTAGAAAATATTTTAGTTCAATAGCTATATTCAACAAAAAAAATACAAGCAAGTAGCATTCCGTCTTAACAACTAAAAAACACAAAGACAGACCCTCATTCCACTAGGCTCCATTGCTTGATCCCAGATGCTTAAAATGACTTGTTTTCAGGTTCTATCTAACAGTTCTTTGTTTTTTAATTAAAATAGAATATGCGATCAAACTACACGCACTTAAATCACAATTTTATTCATTTTAATTAAAGATTTTATTCATGACACGATAATATTTTTGCACCAAATAAGTGCATCTCGCCGCAGGCCACCAATCGCAAGAATTTGTCAGAATCCCTATAAAATATCGTGCAAGTACGACACTCATAAATTATAGTTATTTTCTCTTTATTCAGTCTGTATTAATTGAGGAATTATTCAAATATAACTCTTAGTATTCAGGGAATAAGCATTAGAGTTAGGAACATTCGGATTAAGTGTGCTATTAGTCAATAACAGTTTATTGACTATGAACAAGTGATTTTGTGATTTACGTGTTTTATGGTCATTTGTAAAGGAATGTCAATTCGTCATTAAAGTTTTAGTAACTTTGGTAATTAGTATACCTACCTATCATCAAAATCTATTGTGCATTCGTCATAAAGTCAATTCGTCACATAATAAACTAATATTATTTGTTTGAGTTAAATTTTCTCTAATTTGTCATGGCTGTTGCAAATAAAGAATTTTGTGTGACGAATTTACCCGTCTGGGGAAGGACCTCCACCTTACAGAAGATCGTAGCCAAATAGTATTGGTCTCGGCCATGTTGTGTTCCTACGGTGAGTAAGGTCTCCAAAGCTCCACTTGGGGGAGTTGGGAGGATTGGCAATGCGCGAGTGATGCCCCCGGTATTGCAAGCGTCTATAGGCTAAGGTGACGGCTTACCATCAGGCCGACCGTATGCTTGTTTGCCACCTTTGTGATATAAAAAAAATACTTTCAATGTTCGCAGCACATGAGTAAATAAAAGTGGTTTGCATTGTACAAAAATGACGAATTTACTTGTGTCACGAAAATGTCGAATTACTTGTGAGAATATACAACAAAACAACCCATTGGCAGAAACCCACCACACATTCTTACAGTTGTGTCTTCTGTAAAGAATTAACAACGAAGACAAATTGTCAACATAACAAATGGAATGGTGGTAGTTTATGAAATGTGCTTGTTCGACAGGGAAAATGCCACACACCTAAAAAATATCGATGTGATCAGCAATCATGTTTCATACGGCAAGAGAGAGATTTGCTTGAATATAAACCAACTGGTTTCCTGCCTGTCTCCTCTCCCAGTTCCCACCTTCCTTATAGCGGGCAGAACCTCTAGTCTAGCCTCTAGTCACTCTTGTGTTGATGATGTACAGAGGATGGCAGCATTGGCAGCGATTACATTCAATCTGGTGACCTGCTTACTTGTTTGTCTGTTGTATGTGATAAAAAACCAATGGTATCTACTAGTATGTTTAATAATTAATCATTAAAACGTCTCGTTAGTAGGTCAAACAGTATTTGCGCGATCATAAGCTCCCATCGTTCGGCTTGTTATTGCATTTTTTGCGAAACTTGAGACGATGTCTTTTTTAACACAAATAAACAAAGCAAAAAGGGACGGCAATAAATCTGCAGGTCGAATATTGTGTGACTAAAGAAATATATGGAGATGTACCCATGCACCTAGTTTTAAATTTTTTGTTGTAAAATATTTATAATTTTTAAATGTAAGATATATTTTTAAATGACAAAAAGTAACTGGTTTCCTATCGATATTTCTTTTACCGTGGTCACTATGCTTTTGTTTCCGAAATATAAATAGCATGTAGAGTAGATTATTTAAACCTTATTATTGTATGTATATTTTAACTAGAGATAGTAGCATGTGAAAGCCTACTCTCTGATCAACGTATTGAAACTGAACCTTTGGCGGTTATTTTTTGAAGTTTTTTTATTAGCTAGGTTCCACAGCTAGAAAAAGTCTCATCTCTTTCACTCTATCTCTATCTCATTCCATAGTTTTTAAACCAACAACCATCTCGATACAGATTAAAATTTTCCACTAATCGTAAACATCAAAAAACTATAAACCCATAAAATCAATCTTAAAAAAAACTTTCGCATTGCACGTCCATTGCACGGTAGCCAGCTCTGTGCCACATGTGTTCGTGAGAAACATCTTAATGTACACAACGCATCGCATCGCATTTCTTTGTGCACCGCCGACTGACACTGATCGTTCAGATTGCAAAAACACTGAATCAATCAACTCAAATAGGAGAGATTCAAGTCACTAATATAGATGTATGTACAGCTTTTTGTTATCTGTTCGCAATCTCTCTGCTGTTTTTTAATATAAATAATGTTCTAAATGTTAATCCAGATTCCAGACTATAAACTATGTCCGTGACAAATTCGAAACCATTTTTATGTATAACACATTTCTTTCTTTTTAAATTATTTAAATTATAACTTTAATGAAATGTAATAATAACTTTGTCATTAAAATGGAAAAGCTGATTGTAGTTGGGAAAACCGAAAGCAAAAGCACAGTTGTTCACTAACAACAATAAGCTGGACCAGTCAAATGAAACGTGGACAGAATTCGGTGGAAGTGGATCATCCGCTTCAGATGCAACCCTGAGGTTGACCACGATCCTCAGACATGAACTACCGACTGCAGAGAATACTAAACCTTTAGTATTTATTGCAAGTAGATCAAATGACAAACAGGTGCCTAATCAAGAAATCTATTCCAAGCTCATACAAGTGCCTAATCTAAATAAACCTAACACACTGACACGAAGAAACAGAACGAATTTACCAATTAGTCACGAGTCTGTAATTGGGATCAAGTTTAAGTATATAAATAGACATAAAAAAAGGCATTAATAAATTCAGAGAGAGGGCAACTGTAGACGACAAATTGCTAACCGTATCCTTTGCTGAAATTTCGCAAAACGAAAGATGAAATCTCATCGACATCTGGTCACCTGCGGGTGAAAATATACCGACGATGGTTCGGATATTCCTAGAATAGCAGCAGACTGTAAAATGAATGGAGAGACCATATGCCCTCAAAAAGTAGCAAAGTAAACAGATATAACACTAGCAAATGAATTTGAATCTTGAAACAAGGAGGATAAAGATTTTGCAGTTGCTGAATTGCAGTTTGTAAATGCAAAAGTTTGTGATTTTGATGGGTAAACGAATAATTTGTCATTTGTCTCGGACAGTGCTGATGTGACGTCTCGCCTTTTGCTAATGTTAATTTTGGGTGGGTTGTATCCACTTAAGTTTAAGTGGAAAAGTTTTAAGCAATGCTTTGATGTAACAAAGATAAAATGACATTAAAGTACCTGACCTGAAGTAGAGTATGACAGAAGACACAAAAATTGATCAGTCTACACAGGTAGTTACTTTCTCTAGTCAAAGTAGACAAGTAATGATTTAAGTATATAGATAATCTACTTTGTAAATCTACTATTATTGTGGAAACTAAATAAAAATTGAGCCAGGTAAAGGAGACATGATGAAAGAAAAATAGTTACGACCTTTTTGTCATTTTAAATTATGGCTCAGGGGTTTATATTTTTTCAAAAAACCCAGACGAAGTCGAAGAATATTTAGAATCAAGTATTTTATCAAATAAAAAAAAAAAGAAAAATCACATCTAATGTTTTATTCTAATTGCGTCATTATATCAGTCCATTAATAGTGTCCGTAAATATTTACTAACATTAAAACTATATTTTGATATTAGTTCTCTCGTAACGTCTTAATGGAAGCTAGCATATCTCAGGTTTTGAATGGCTGCTAATCTCCGCAAATATAGATCAGTGAGCTCAATGAACTGTTCTCATCATAGCTCAGGGGAAATATTTACAGAAGGCAGCTGCGTGTACGCACTCGTGCGTCGTATACGTCAATGACAAATATGCGCAGAACATACGCGCAGTTTCAAGATTTATCTAAAATAACTAAAGATGTCTTAAATAAAATGTAAATAGGTGCTGCTACAATGTGATAAAATCACAAACCCTTTAAATTGAAGAGATCTATTATATCATAGCAATGGGTTCATACTTCTACAATTAATGTATTTTTTTTATAAAATGACAAATCTTAAGTAGTTTGTATTGTTTCAAAATGTCCTGAAAATTGTGTAATTGCTATTATTGAAGAAAATCATATGGTCTCTACCAACCCATGATCTCATTTTCATGGTCCTTCTAGCCGGATTCATATTTTCACATTGGCTGTCTGATATGAAAATGACGCTGTGGAAGTTATAAATCATAAACGAGATGTAATTGATAAAAATAATAAATTAATTAGCTAACCGAGTAAAATGTCATCTTGATTCCTACTTTCGCAGATACGGATTATCTTGATTTAAAGTGTAAATAAATTCTATTAAAATAATTGATAGTTATTCGGTGTACGATCGTTTGATAAATGTAAATTTTATGGAAAATCTGATATAAAATCTTGGCCTACTAATTATAAAATTTCACACGCAGATATGTATGAGGAGATTAGTATCGAATTAGGTTTAACAATTTAAGTTTACGATATCATCTGTAATGAAATGCCGCTTGGAGATAAAGTTATCCAAAACAAAGAGAAAGATGAAGTTATCTAAAACAATGATAATAATCTTGTGAAGTTTTTGCGAGTGCAGTTTGTATAATTTTTTTGGAAAAACGAAATACGATATTTGATATTGATAAATCGTTTTTATTTTTCTCGTTCATAAGCAGCCATTACCATACTATCCGAATTGAGATCCGTGATCAGTGATCTTGATCCAGTTTGACTCGCTCATGGGTTGACCTTAAAATGCTATAGAGTTGGTAAGTATAGGATAGGATGTATTGATTAAAATTCAAAAGAGATGGAATGAATCTTTTTGTCGGAAAAAAAGTCCCTTCTTTCAGGTCAATCTGTTCAAATAGCTTTTGACAAAAAAATAACATAAAAGGATTTTTCTGAATTTCTACAACGTGTACAATCATCAAATAAAACCATGCATCGCGGGCTACGTACTCGATGAATAAAACCAACAAATGAAATTAAATTCCACGACGATTTAACGTGTACACAGTTCGCAAAATGAGTTATTGACAGCTGCCTGAAAGTTAGAATGAGCAGCTGCCAACGGAATATTTGCATCGGATGACATTTCCATTTGTAGCTAGTTCTGGACATGCCATCACAGACATACGCACAAAATATACAATTAGTATTCAGGACAAAGCTGTTTATTATGTATAAATAATATGATTGACTGACGGATGAATAAAAAACTCCGCGATGGATTATAAAACGCCACAAAAACACGCGGCGAATTCGCTCTTTCTGTACAAGGTATAAAAGCTGATCGTATAGGCCTGAAACTTCTGTTCTTCGTATGACGTTGGCATCCGAGAAGAAAACATTTTCCAAAATTCCCACAGGAAAGCGGGTTTCGCTAGTTAATCATGTTTTTTATAACATACTGGTATCAGCTGTTCCCGTTTTCATGGGAATTCCGAAATAAATATCTGTGAAAATTTTTTGCCATAAAACAAAAGAAGCACAACTTAAAGTATCCACATAATAGAATAAACTTTATTGCTAACTGTGTACATATTTTGGACAATTTTGGTAGATCAGAAGCGCAGGGGTTTTTATATCCATCCAAATACTAACTGGATTTGTTGTTGCTTTCGTTAGAGGAGCTTGCAACAATCGTCATTCTAGTTTAGGAGAATAGGTACTTTGTATGTCGCACGATGTGAGTTAAAGAAGTCGGCAGTCGGACACGTTACCAGGAACCCCTGTTTACAGAGAAAACAAATCAGTGACGCGCTGTAGTTCACGTTTCTAAAACAACAAACCATTTTGTAACTCAATTTTCTTGTAACTACGCCTTGGATTTTAACATTAATACCTTCTCTAATTATACTAGGAACCCTGAAGTTTTTCAATACACCAAAATATTTATTGCTTCCTTAAACACAGTTACCAGTACATACAAAACATCAGATATTAAAAAGCCATGTTGGTCACTGCAATAGGCGAGAGGAGGGATCGCATTATTTCACATGTATTGGATTATTTTATACGTAAGTTTATATAGTTATAAGTGTTAATTCGACCTCCGTGGCGTAATGGTTAACACGCCAGACCGCCACCCAAGAGGTCCCGGGTTCGAATCCCGGCCGGGTCATGATGAAAAACGAACTTTTTCCGATTGGCCTCGGGTCTTGGATGTTTATTTATATATGTTTTTGTTATAAAATATAGTATCGTTGAGTTAGTATTCCATAACACAAGTTTCGAACTTACTTTGGAGTTAGCTCAATCTGTGTGATTTGTCAAAAAATAATAATTTATATTTGAAATTTCTGTATTTGAAGTTAGTAAGGAAATTCACTTCAAACTAAGGCACAATCCAGTATGTTTGTCTTGTATTTTGACTTGGATGATCAATTTGAAAGAACTTGCAATATATCAACTTTGAATAAAGAAAATTATTTTGTACTATGGTCACGCCTTAAAATCTCTATGTGGTATAACTCTCCCTGTACACAAACAAGAGTACAACAATAAACATGGTGATAAAAATAATCAACACTCGCCATGTGACTGAGCAGCTATTTCGAACTTTCCCTCCATTAAGGGTTCAAGGTTGGCTGCAAGCAAATATTTACTTAGTGGCACGCTCCAGACTAGTATTATTACAGACAATGCTTTGTTTGTCTCAGGACATACAGACAGGTAGGTGTCTTGGTAAAGGGGGCTGCATTCTGAAAAAGATAAAATTAAAGATTTGGTTCTAGTACTCAGGATAGTAAATATGTGTGTAGACATGCAAAATTATAGCTTTCTAGTATTATCAATCAAATTATTTAATCAATCCAATCTTAATGACATAGTTTGTGCATTAATAGCAATACCCACACCCAATATGTTTTGTTTAAGCGTCTATTTTAGGCGCTAGGCCGCGGACATGGCGAAACTATAAATTTTTACTACGGAACCCAAAAAAGGTGCTATAGTTAACCCTGTGGCAAACCGAACTCCTTTTTTATACATTGTTATATTTTGTAAATTTGTCTATGTTTTTTAAGTCATATATCTTTGCCTGTCCTTCACTTACTTTTTCTCCACCTCTCTTCTCAAAATTGGTGTATACAATACACCATTTTGTTTGGATTATAAGTGTAATGCACCAATTTTTTCAATTAAAATTATTTTCTTACAATCCCTAACAGGCCCATTGAATAAAATAGCCAATTCAACAAGCAAATATAATACAATTTGATAGACCACAAAAAACCAACAAAATTATGTCATTATATTCATAGCCATTGACCTTAACTACAGTTGCAAAGTGCAGACACACAAAAAATCAGACGTCGAAGAAAACATTATGTAGCATCTTTTGTTGGGCAAAAACTTTAGGCTATAGTTATGCTTCACCTCTTCCGTAGACTGAACTTTGCTCATTTGGTTATTTTAATAATATCATTAATAATCATTGAGATGATAGTTGATAGTTAGTTATAGTGATAGTTATTAAAGTCGGTGGCCCTCAGGCGTATCCCTGCGGTGGGATAACTGTGGGGGATATCAACCAGTTCAATCATCACAGTTATAGGTTTTATTTCAAAAAAAAATTGAGGACATTTTTTCATGCGACAGTACAATGAAATTGTATAAATAAATTGTACAAATAACATGTACATTGTAATGGCACCTAATGGCACTACTTAAAATACAAAATATGTTTGTCTTACACTTCAAATGGCACGAACAGTCGTTGATTTGTTTACTTTACAAGTTCAGTAGCTGTGTTCGATTCCGGTCACGTTGGTTTTACTTCTAACCGTTCTAACCGGGTAATTTAGTTGATAATGGCCTCCGGTGCTGGACAACGTCCCAGGTTAAGCAAGGATTGATCCAGCCATTGTAATGGGTACCGGACAATGGACACCACAATACAAGTAGACCAACTGGTCCTTTTTGTTTTTTTTTAAATTTATTTAATTTCAATCAAATACATTATTTTTACAGTTTTCGATTGACACACCGCGTTTAGTAGTTAATTTTGTATGTAGTACAGTACGTACATAGTTGATTTGTATTTTATAAAAATATATATATATGCATTGTTAAATGACGAAAAAGGCCGGAACTGGTTTTCTTCCGCCATTTCTTTTAGCAGTTTTCATTTTGCTTTTGTTTCCGAAATGGTAGTAGTTTATAGAGTAGATTAGTTACACATCATTTATTACTGTATGTACCTGACGATAGCGCCTGGAAAAACCTCTCTGAATAAATGTTTGAATCATTGTACTTATCTTGTACTAATCCAAGTCCTTCGTTGATGGCAAGCTTCCCCCCTCGATGGAATGACTAAGTGTCCTGTCTCGACGATGTCTCGCCTGCAAGGCCGGCTGATTCATAATTCACGCATATGGATATTGTGTGAAAACTAGAACGGTATATCACGTCTATAACAACTGGGGGTGTAGGCAGAATTGTCTACTCGATCGAAATTCAAATCGTTTATTCAGAGATTAGTATCTAAATCAAATCCCCTTATTCCACTTGGATCCATTGTTTTATCCCTCAATGAACCCTAGGTGACTTTTTTTCCACTTGAATCCCTGATTCGATCTGAAATCAAATGAATCAAATTTTTTATTTAGAATTTACTCTTGAATAAACGTTTATTTTGACTAGAGAAACCCGCGCAACTTCTTTTGTATCCCGCTTTTCGTAGGAATTTCGAAAAATCCTTTTCTATCGGATGCCTACATCATACAGAACACACCCTCCAAATTTCAGATCTCTAAGATAAGCGGTAGCCATAATAGGTCTAAATGGAATAAATGATAAAATAATGACTTTGACTCTTGGGAATCTTCTTTTCGTTTGTTCTCCACAATCGGGATCCTCATCGGACCCTAAAGAATCAATTGATAGTATGCAATCCTGGCCCACGTGTAAAAAACACATTAAAGATCAAAAGTAAATCTTAACATACCTCGATCGAGTTTCCTTTGGTATTTCAAATAGTTGCCATCTCCGGCCATTTAAGGAATGTTTTCAAAGATGGCAACCACACATGTTAAGTGCGAGATAGTGTAATGCAAAGATTAGGTATTTCCGTTCGAGTCCGCTCCCGCGCATCCACGTGCCGAGATTGTGAGTCATTTGAGAAAAAATGTGGTTTACTTATAACAATCGGATTAAATTTAAATATGTAATTTTATTCCGAGGAGCTGGATGACGTCGCTCTGTGTCGCACACTAAAACGTACAAGTAAATTAAGCAACGTCAACTCTTTGTGTTTCGGAGGGCACGTTAAGCCGTCGCGTCGGTCCCCATTATAGATGGATCATAGTCGTCATAGCCAAATTGGTGGCCTTCAGACAGCTTCAAAAAACCCTCATTCCATTTGGATCCATCAATGGATCCTAGGCGACTTTTAAAATTCCACTTAAATCCATTATTTGGTATTATTTATGGTTGCTTCTAGAATTGTTTACCAAACACTGACCTCTGCTCTGCCTTGGAGCATTGGAGCAACGTGGCGGAATACGTACTAATCTCCGAGGGAGACCCGTATTCCAGCAATGGGATGGGTTGACGTGACTATTTGATTATATTGGCACTTTTCATGATTTCACTTGCCCTTTATTTTATCGGCTCCTAATGCTGACTCTACACTCTCGATATCACTATTTCAGAAACAAAAATGAAAAGACTACTCGTAAAAGAAATGGTTAAAGAATACCAATTGCGGTTCCGTTTTTTCCCAAAATACACAAAAAATCTATTTATAACCAGTTACGCATATCAAAGAATAAATAAATACCGCAAAGGCTTAAAAAACCGCATAAACATTTATTACCACACGACGTTACGCATGCGTACTCGCAATTTGCGTAACACCGGGGGTCAGTGGTTGTGTTTAAAGTTGTCGCCGCAAACCACGATACGACCGCCAAAATTCTTTGGCGGAGTTAAGGGGGTAACACATCCGAGTGATTTAAAAAAGTCTTTTTAACTATGTTTAAGTATGTCATTCAAAAGACAGGTCGTCGAGCGGCTTGCAATAGCCACTTTGTGCCAAGGGCGCTAGTCCTGATCCTGCGCAAGGCAAACATTTGTGTGCTAACCAAATATTTATTTACAATCTGTTTTCGGGCCATGACTCAGAGGCTGCATACTGAGTCGAGACAACATGACACAGGTATACTAGACATTAGCTAAATTGCAAAGAATAAGACTACAGCAGCCCTAAGTAAATAAAAAGTTTTATCATAGGATTTAGGTCCTAGATTAACTGATTGTTATGGTGTATTAAATATGTACTGTGAACTACTGCTACTACGCTACCATAACTATTAAGTAATCTGTGACGTTACTACTAGGTAGTCTTAGCAAAACTGGTAAATTTTTTAGATATATTATACTACATTAGGTAGGTATGTAATAGGATAGGATTGATCAGTATTCCGTAATGTATCTATACCTTTATCCCGCCAAATCGGTAACAATAAGCGTACAATATTCCGTGTAACTGTACCAGTACAGTCGTCCACATTAGTATTCCAAATGTCTTTGACACACCTTATGTGATGCGCGACCTCGCTGCAGAATGCAGTACCAGGCTCGATTTGTTACTATGATTCATAACTTAATTTTTATAGTAGATGATACCTATTTCATAGATGCTCTACCACTAAAAAAGCATTCTTATGATAAACACAAAATGTACTCTTAATTGTAATCCTCTCCGTGAAACAAATCCAATTTCTTTACGATCAGAGTTTCTGTAACTTCTTTATGGATTATCATTTGTAATTTTATTTGTCTTATTATTTCTCTATCAGCTATTTTCATTAGAAACTAATTTATGTGCTCATTTATCGCTGAACTAGTGATTTTATTCAACTTGTCTTACTAATACATCAAAATAACGCTCGCCTTGCCCATTCTAAGATACTCCTGTCATTCAACGTGTTATTTTAGGATGGGCATTTAGCAAAAACTAGCAACATGTAACTTTCTCGGATGTTTTGGGATCTTTTTAGTCTTCCGTCCTATTTCCAATTTTGGCGGTTAAATAGCTGAGGAAGGCATTTGTCACTAAAAAGGATGTCGTTTGTTCCTTGGCGAGAAAGGTTGGTTCCTAAGGGATTTTCCCTTAGTCCTTTTTAATAGTCGTTCATTAGTTCTTTAGATAATTCATTTCTACGTTTGAAATCAAAGGGAATCTTCTTTTGTAAATGTTCAATGCTTCCTTCTTATTCGTCTTTGACAATTGTAGTTTTTGCCCCAGGACTATCTCATAATCACTCCTAATTCGTTCATTACAAACCGGGGATAAAAGTGAAAAAAAGTGGCCTGAGGGATCGAGACAGTGGGTCTAAGTCACAGACAATATAACCTATGCCTGTGGTCTAAGTGGAAGAAGAAGTTATACAGGGAAGGTACAGCCGTGGGGCTACTCTGTTATAGAAAACATTGCCAAAAGATTTTAACAAGTTTTCAAATCAACTCGCCCAAATCATTACGAACTAAAATATAAACAGGAAAAATTAAAAAATGAGTTCACCGTTTCCTTTATGAATTTCGCGTAAACACGCGTAGAGCTCTCCAAACAATATGGGGAATCTATTAAACTATAAAAACTACGGTAGCCTAATAACCTAATTATAGTTTAAGATTAACAGCAGACGAAGTAAATCAAGTAAATAATTCATAATAACTAGAATGAGTGCGCGCCCACACGGAGCGGCAGGAAGCGACTCAATCGCTACCGTTATGTGAACAGTCTCTTAGATTTGACAAAGTACAGATTTTTGGATATGTTGTATTCTTTTCGTGTTCTTACCGCCAATACCGCCATTAGTGTTTTCTGAGCTGATATGCTGTATAACGTTCACTGACTTCGCTTAACGTCTGTTACATATCTACAACAGTTAGGATCGAGAAATTAACGTGCCCTCCGAAGTAAGGAGGAGCTAGAGATTTTTTGAATCCATGATTGATCATGATTATCTTTTTGTTTACCCGCAAATTAGAATTTTCTGAGATTTTCATCTTCGTGATTAAACCACATGTTTTATTTTAAACAAACTTCCAGTTCTTAGAACTCCTATGAGTTCGAGAATAATTGGAATTAAAGAAATGTGAATATCTACTTGTATGGATACTTGCTTACTAAATAAAAATCAGAAATTAGTATACTTAACAGCCTTTTGTTGTGTCGCTAAATAATTTTTGTTAATAAGCAAGCATACATTAACTGAAATAGGTAAGAAGTCTTCCCCTATTATGATATTTAGTTACTATTTAAAATTAAACACAGGGAAATCGCGTTGATCTAACAAGACAGTCAATTATGCGACGCATGGACGAATTTACACTTCTCGCAACGAAACGCGACGTTTATTTCGCCTTCCGAACGAATAAAAACCGCTTCAATTCATATGATTAGTGTGGACTGTAATTTATGGACGACCAAAAGCAATTATTCTTGTCCACACAATATAAATTAGCGAAATAAGGACATTTTGAAGGAAAACATATCATATTAACATCCAGTTTCTGAAACGAATATTTAAAGTTGTACACATTAGTAAGTCAGTCAGTTAAGTCGTCACGGTCAAACTAAAAAAGGAGAAAAAAGATAGCTTGAGACTTAATGTGAAATTAAAATTAAAATGCGTTTCAGAAACTGTCTGAATAAGCTATCTCAATGTTATCAGGACATGATGAAACCCTAAATCTTAAGTTATAGTCAATAGTTTGATAGACAATCAAAATTAACACGAGTAATGAATCAAATCATCACAAATCAAAATCTAATTGAACATTCCTAAACTGCGCACGCGCATATCTATTAATATCCAGAATCTTCGGAAGTGAGACAAAAAATGAGCGGCAATGGTTACAGACGTTAACTATTAGCAGATATGCGGGAAGCACGCAAGGGTGGCGAAATGTGGTTGGCATTAATTAACGAACAAACGGCTCTGTCGAACACGGAAGAAGAAATCCTTAAAATGGGCAAACATGAAAAAGTTGTGAGCATTAATATGCAGAAAATAGGTTTGTATTTTACAGAATATTGTACAGAAAAAGAGAATAATATTTAGTAGCCAGTTGGTGTAAGAATTTTCAAAATCGGTCTAGTAGATCCAGATCCTAAAACCTCACTAACTTCCAAATCTATACAAGAGGTAAAGTTTGTGATGTTGTAGGTTGTATCTCTGGATCTACAGAGCCCATATTGAAAATTCCAACCAATTGGCTAGTTTGTAACACATGACTGATAACTGATAGGCTATCAGAAACTTATCAGGACCATGTGAAATCCTCAGAGTATTTACTTAAATTAGAAATATGACACAACCGTATCAAAAACAAATGAGGAAGTAATAATAACGTAATGAGCAGTAGATACTTTGGACAATAGGCTCCTAGCTCTGTATGAGCCGTGAGCACCTGTGCGCATATTAATGGAATGGTGAAAGACATTTAGTCGCCATAACAGCTTTCCGGATGGGTGTCCGCAACGATAAATTCTTTTGGATTAAATTCTGCATGCATTTACCTATGTTGAACCCTGTTTTAGTAATTTCAAAGAAAGAGTAGTTCAAATAATGTTTAAAAGACATAGCGATCAGAAGAAAGATATGTGACAAGTTGCCCTAACAAATTAAATAGATATGAACACATTAATGATAGACAATTGAATGAGAACAAGACAAACTGTTACAAAATCTCAAAAGTATTATCCCCAGTCGACGCAGTGCCGGCCAATAAATACAAGTCTATAGTAATCCGGAGCTGTTCAAAATATTTCATTATAAATATTTATAAGTATACCCCTCTTCCACCCCCGTTCCACCATGACAGCTTCCATGGTATATAAGGTATCTGTAATTAGGTGAGTGAGTATCATCTGACGTAAAATTTTACCTATAATTTCATAAATTATGACAGCAATTCATATCAAGCACGGCGACGCGGCAGAAAATCACGTTGCAAGCAGGAAACGCTATTTTCAACCGTCATAGCTCACCACACAAATGTGACAGCTGACACGCGATACCAGCGACGTCACAACACTACGCCACCACTCATAAAACATCATAATCACACGTAACAACAAGCAGTAAGGTGCAAAGTTGATTGGTAAACACTTTTGACAGATGTCAAATAGGGCTGCCACGATGTGGTATCGTTTTTAGAAGTGACATCGATACTTGACGCCCTTCGATGCGGTTTTTTCACAACGTTTTAATGTGCATTTAAAACGGTTTTCATTTTAATGACCCTTCGTGTTACAGTAAAAAGTGTGCAAGAGGCGAAAACTATTTTTGTTTTACTCTCGAGTGATTTAAAAATATATGAACAGTTCGAAAATAGAGATATTTTATTGATATAAATAAATCGAGTGTTCGGGTGATTTCGCGAAATGCTATTTTGATCTGTAGTTAAATCTGTCCTTTGAGAGTTATATCAATATAAACGATTAGTTTTATTACCATTTATCAACATTAAATAACACAGTAAAGCTTTTTAAGAGAACAGTGAAGATTCTGCTGAAATTAGTACAGTTGGAGTTGGAGCCTTTTTTTTTTTTTTTTTTTTTTTTTTTTTTTTTTACGTCAGAAAAATGCTTTGTGGCAGCCCCACCGCCCGGGGAGCACGCGGTGGGGACTGTGGAACTTACCACTAAAAAACTGACGGGATGCCTCTTGCCCTGTGTGGCGGGGCCACGGGAAACTGGGATACAACCGCGACCCCGCCAGGGCCGTCCGGCCAAGGTACCAGCCGGACCCGCTCGACCCCGATACGCTCCGTCAGCAGTACACCGCATCCAGGTGCACTGCCGACACCGAGGACCATCGCTCCCTCAAGACGACGGGCCTTCCCCGGCCCGCCGTCTCGGCTGGGCTATGGTCCCCGTCCACTCGGCGATCGCACCCACTGTGCCGACCGCCAGCCAACGGCCACACCACACTTATTCAGCGTGGCGCGGCCGTCAGCTCCGCTCGTGATTTTTATAGAGGTTGTCTTCCTCGCGGCCCGGGCGGTTAAGCCAAGGCCCCCGGCCCGTGGGTGGAGGACCCACGGGTTACGGTATGCGCCGCACGCCGGCTGGTAAGGCCGGCGCCCACTAGGGCGTCCGAGTCAACCCGCGAGCCGAGCGCAGGGAGTGGACACACCCGTCCGCCTGCAACCCGCACCCGGCGAAACGCAGGGACCGGACCCCGCTCGTCCCCCTCAACCCGCGGCTCGCTGCAACTCGAGCGCAGGGAGGGGACCCACGTGTCGGGACTTCAGCCGCCGGCAAGGACGCGCCGGCGTTGCCCGGGGTGGACCACGTGGAGGTATCCCGACAACCACCCCTGGAGTTGGAGCCTAGCCTACTAAATATAGTGCTTTGTCTAAGATCTATTGATTTCTCTTTCTTTACATAATATCTACTATGATTATGACTTTAAGCACTCTTGAAACTCCTAGATCACAAAAATTTCGATGCACATTTTCATTTTTCTCATGTATTACAATTACAATATCATATGAATCTTGAGAAACGTTGACAACGATGAATATTAATTTTTTAAACATTATTTAAGGAATTATCTAAGCACGTTATTAACGCTTTGCGGCACAATAAACACAAACTTCAAAAGGAGTTTTAGCTGAGGAAGCTATTACGAATATGTGAAGATTTGTCGCCACAAGATGAAAAGAATAATTTTAGGTGGCGACGGGTATAAAATAGAATTATTAAAAAGGCGTGCTCGCATCCGGCTTGGTGATCAAAGATGCAATCGGCGGAAGAAAACCACTTGTTCTGAAATTCAAGACTAGGTTAGATACGTGTCAATTGAGTTTAGTTCATGAAAAGGTGAATTTTCTCATGTAGGTTGGCAAACGAGCATGCGAGTTACCTGATGTTATGTAATCACTGCCATCCATGAGCACAGAGACACCGGGATAGTCTTTAAAGTAGATAGAAAAAAAAATACGTTTGGCACTCGGGGACTGCCGCGGTAAAGCTATTGCATAGCATTTTTTAACAACTTATGCAATTATAAATTATTAAAATAGTTAAATATAACACTGGTTAACAGAGTCCTCTATGAGGGAAGAGCGTTAACAATTAAATTTAAATGGTTAAATATAACACTGGTTAACAGTCTTCTATGAAGGAATAAAGGTATTATCTCGTTAAAATTTGCGTATTGAATTTTAAAATATAACACTGGTTAACCTACCCCAAGCACGAACAACTATCTAGGGAATAGTGGTATTTATCGGTTATATTTTGTATGCATTAAATTTGCGTATTGAATTTTGAGTCTTACTTCGTTCAGATAAGGTTGAATTCTGTGTATTAATTTTATCGGTGTTATGTTAGGTTTTATTTTCGTTACGGTATTTCTTGATTCGGTCGCCGCGCTCAAAGCCCGATCAAAGCAAAATTACACATTGATTATTATTTACACATACGTCAAAGATTACAATATAATTTAATACAGATATACGCACACTTCTTGTAGGTCCCCAAGTCATAATTCTTCAGAAACACCGTGGGAGGGAATTGGTTCCAATTTTTTACTGTGTGAGGAAGAAAGTGTCGCAGGAATCGCACAGTGCTGCAGCTTCATTCATCCAGGTTGATTAAACTGGAGTCTGCGACTTGTAACTGGAGTATCAAATGTAAGCTAAAAGTCATTAATCTCTAAAACTAGTTAGACAAATTCAATTAATTCTCTCAATTGTTTTATAGAGATTTCATCCAATTGTCGTAATTGGTGTGATTCAGCGACCATTATGGCTAAGACTACAAACATACTTAACAGTATCACGTCACAAAAAGTTATAATAATGTTATTATAGTGTATTATCAACACAAATATGTGTATTCTAGCTTTAGTTTGTACATGTAAAATATTTTGTTTATTTTTGTACAGAAAAAATCTTTAAAAATGTCCCAAGTTTTTAATTATTTCAGTAAATATTTCCTACGCCCCTCTATTTGTACGCCTTATGTGTTTTTGTATTCAATAAATTCTGAATCATCAAAACCATAATCCACTATTCCGCGTGGAAGTTCCTCTAATGAAGGAAACGTCTTTTGCTTGTCCAATAAAATTATAGGCATGCCGTCGCAATTCGCAATAGCTACCGCAATTTCTGTTAGCCCTAACTTTTCATTCCTAACTGAAGTTTCGATTTGCAATGTAAAGACTGCATCATGGTTGTGGAAATGAATACTTTGCTTATTATATGTTTCCGTTGAATGTTCCGGAGTTTTGTTCCGTATGTTTTATGAATCAAATATTAAGTGGATACTCTGATTGATTCCCAGAATACCATATTTTTGATTCGCATAATACCATTTTTTTTCCTTTATGATACGTTAGATACATTTATTGGATAAATCATTAATTTGATCTACAAGAAACATAAAAGAAAACAGTTTATAATTGGGAGCTGCAAAAAGCCGAGCCGAGCAAAGAGCTGCTGCCTCTTTGTGTGACACAAAGAGGCAGCAGCTCTTAGCTCGGCGAGAAAATCACTGATTTTCAGCCACTAAGTATCTTTTATAATTAATCTCCATTCTTTTGCAAAACGTTTTTTCTCCTCCTTAAGCATCTAGAACTGCGATATTGTTAAAATTTTATCAAAATCTCATAGCATTAAATCAAAGTTTCATTGTTTTGACTTGTTTGTCCCTTCCTCTCATTCCCCAGAATGACCTACAGCCGTCTAAACCCGTCAACAGTAGGTACATAATGTCCGCTTCCGAGTCACATATCTCAAGTAAAGTGCTGCATTTGTCTTCAATACCATCATTTATTTCGTTGTCGCCGTCTCATAATTTTCTTATTATACGTCATATTTCTGAATTTCATTGGAGGATATTTCTGAATTTTATGTGTGGATAATAATTTTGGTTATATCAAGTATCTTATCATCATACTGCTACTACATTATAATATCGTCCTACTGCTTAATCGAATCTTACTTCAATCAAAGGGGTTTTTAGAACATTATAATCCACCATAAAATTCTAGTGATATTTTATTACCTATTTCATCATCATCATCATCATCATCTGTTTCTGCCCACTGCTGAGCATCGGCCTCTCTTTAATTCGGTACCTACTTATTTGAATAAAAATGTTTTGAATTGAATTCTGACTATTGACTCGGTTTAACGATTATTTACTGTAAATAGTCCGAATCAACACCTTAAAATGCTTCCTGAAGCAGTAGGCTAGTAAAACGTAAAATTTGCACTTTTTTTTTAATTTGACCCATCAGACGGCTGACAGACGCGTAGCCGTCACCCACGCACTCCTGGACATCCGCCAAGTAATCAAAAAGCCGTACAAACAGAATCACAACAGTTTCATCTTACATGCAACACTTTTACGTTATAATGTTTTTACCAAAAGAGACTTTTGTACAAAGTCGTTTGTACCTTCATTGACACATTAAAACGAGTAGTAAAGTTACCTATTACCTTTATTGCATTTCAAACTATACTCCATTCCTGTATACTAGTCTAAAGATTTCTAATGAAATTCAATGATGATTTTGTTTCAATTACTTTGTCATACCTTATTCTGGCAATTTAATTTTATGTGTTACCACAGATATTTTAAGTAATACTTACAGTAGTATTACCTACATATTTTTCCAAAAAGAATTAAACTTTTGAACTTAAATCTTCCGAGTTGAGGGGCAACCGTGTTGGCGCGTGCCCCACCTGTCCATTACGAGCACTTATGTATGTTGTAAAATGACACTTAACCCAAAATTGTGAACTAAAACAATGCAAATGGCTTGTAGTGATTTGTAGTACATAGATAATATTATAAACCAACTTTTTAATTCCCTAATTATCTCTTTTAAGCGTTTCAGAACTGCAAAATGAAAAGAGA
The DNA here is from genome assembly GCA_905163395.2 of Endotricha flammealis. Taxonomy (NCBI): domain Eukaryota; kingdom Metazoa; phylum Arthropoda; class Insecta; order Lepidoptera; family Pyralidae; genus Endotricha; species Endotricha flammealis. Next base: position 484,144 of record LR990868.1, on the reverse strand, counting down.
AAAATAAACTTTATCGGCCATTCTTCGATTAGCTAGATTTTGTGCGTCCGGGTTTGTATATTCGTATTATTATCAAATTCAAAAAGGGAAATATTTTTATATGTTAGTTAGCATCCATGTCTAGCTGGTAACAAAAACATAGGCCCCGATTACATAGTTATCAGGCTAAATTAATTTCACAAACCTCTGTTCTCTAAGCACCGTGCCCTGTCCGCACCCCAAAATGTGGTTAAAACTTGCTTGTAACTTTTATGATGTACGGATTTTATTTTTTCCATTCAACATTTTAATGAGTATTAGGCAACGGGTATCACATGAAAAAATATCCACTCAATAAAATCAGTCTGTAAATAATTATCATTGAGTAACCGCATGTCCGAACTAAAGTTATAATTGCCGTGACGTTTTCTTTTCGAGGGTGCACATTCCTAATTACGATATTTGGCACATAACTACTTGTACACGTCTCAAGCCCTCAGTTTCTGCCGCGGTCTTGCAGCAGGTGCAGGTCTTTTACGTTAGTGTATAAGTCAATGAAGCACGTTAGTATATAATTACCGTATCCTTCGTTCAAAACTTTTCTAATTACCGTGTACTTAATTTTGTACTAGATTGGTTAAGGTAGACTCTAATTGCTTATATAAATAGAGACAGTGCTTTGGTCTCAGTACAGTGTTGTAATGCAGTATTTCAATACTCTGTAGGTTTTCGAAAATTTTATGAAAAATCGGCGTTTTCTAATTACCGTATACCAATTACCATGTATTTCTAACTACCGTTGTATGAAATTATTAAACTTTTGCTGTGCCGATTTAGTTCCAAACTCCTTCCATTTCCTCAGTTACTCCAGCTACTTTCATGTCATTTCTCACGCCATCACTCCATCTCTTTTTTGGCCTACCCCTGCCCTTCCATCCATCCACATTCATTCTTGGCACCCTCTGGGTCACATGACTGTCCAGACTGTCCACCCTGCGCATCATATGGCCAAACCATCTCGGTCTCTGACCTCTCTTATCGGTTACAGGCGCCACCTTTAAACTCCCCCTTATGTGTACATTCCTGACTTTGTCCCTTCTCGTCACTCCACACATCCATCCACCTCAGCATCCTCCAGCAACATAACCCGAAGGAATAAGTATGGACTGAGCGTTGAACCCTGGTGCACACCTACATCAACAGAAAAGCATTCTGTTGTACTGACGCGGGACCCGGTCGTAGGCCTTTTCGAGGTCCACGAATACCATATGTAGGTTTTTGTGTGCTCTTTTGTACTTTGTTGTGCATCCATTATTTTCTCCCACAGCTTTAATGTGTGTGACATCAAGTTAATCCCCCTGTAGCTATTGCACTCCTGGACATCCCCCTTTCTTTTAAAAATAGGTACCAAGGAACTGTCTTGCCATTCCTCTGGGATGACATCCTGAACCAACAATTCATTAAGAAACAAAGTGAGCCACTTGCATCCATAATCCCCTAGAACTTTCCAGACTTCTATTGGTATTGTGTCCGGGCCAACTGCTTATCCATTCTTCATTTTCCTCAAGGCGTTCTTTACCTCTAATTCATCTACCTTAGCTATCATGCCTATATCTATGTCATTAAGTTTTCTTTTCCATCATAATCATTCTCAACATTAAGTAATTTTTCAAAATATCCCTTCCATCGGTCTCTAATGTCACTATCTTTTACCAATGTTTTACCGCATTCGTCTTTCACACATTTTACGTGACAAATGTCTTTCGATCTTTGATTGCGCTGTTTAGCCATTCTGTATAGTTTTTTCTGACCTAGTTCATTATCTAATTCATTATATACTTTGTCTTCTACCCCGGATTTGGAACTCGCAACCACCACCTTTGCCCGTCTCCTCGCCTCGTTATACCTCTCCCTCAATTCAGTTTTCCTATGATCATGTCACGTAACTCTGCCATTCCTTGAATGCACTCTTTTTGATTTTTAATGCTTTTTGGACACTTTCGTTCCACCACCACGTTCCCTTTTCAATTTTCGCCCACCTCGTGTTTCCCCAAGGACTTCTTTTGCAGCAGTTCTTATTTCTTTAGCCATTTCCTTCCAATTAGCATCAACATTCATACCTCTTAGCGTGTAGTTGTGTCTATACATGTTATACATGTCATTTTTATTATTATTTTACATAGACATAATGATCTTTTCTAATTACCATTACATTAAGTAATAGATTTATCTAATTACCGTACCCATGAAATGTTTAAGTCTCATTAACTCGGAAACCGCTTTTAATAAACGAATGCCATTTTAATTGTTACATTCGCATGTTTCAAGAGTTACATATTTCAATCCTTTTAAAACAAACTAGAGAAAAATAAAAAAGGGTACGGTAATTAGGCGAAGAACGCCTAATGTCGAGAATGACCGTTATATTCAAAACCATCAATTTACTATAATATTGGAATAAATTAATATGCTTGTTTGCCACGTTAATAGAAAACATATCCCAAAGTCATAATTAACTGTAATATAAAACATTTTAAATTCAAATATAAGTTGGTCATTCCCACATTTTGTTACAACCATTGTTTTCGAAGTCTCTTGTGATTTAAGGTTTTTTTTTTATATTTTTGGACCCTGGCACGAGGCTTGCATCTGCTCAACACATGCAACCATTAAAACGACCTTTAAGGAGTTCGCAAAAAGAATAGTGATGTGTAAAGATTTATCGATAACTTGAGAAACTCGTTGTTGTGTGGGCAAAGGAAATGTTATTATTTGTTAGTTTATTGTAAGTTCCTGAGGACTAGATAAAGTCCAAGACCTAGTCTCTGAATAAACGATTTAAAAAAATACTAATATACTAATATTATTTCGACCAACGAGGTCATTACGTAGGTTACGATAAAAATATTTCAGATATAAAGCCCACTCAAATCCTACTACAAATAATTAATTATTATGTTACGTTTATTGTATTTTAAATTGTGAACCTCCGCGGTTCACAATTCTAAAATACACCTAACCTTAAAATATTGTCGTTTGTCGTTTATAATGGATTTCGGAAATGTCTTACTAATATCACAGTTTAACAATTTCTAAATCACATATTCCAATTATAAATTCACAGTAATCTTAGCCTCATTTATTCCAAAAATACATGTTCACGACAGTCCCGTCTATCGTCATATCGGTAAACGTTTTGCACATCCCTACTCGGGTCATAATTCACAGGCCACAAATCTCGGAGGCCGTTAAAGCTCCCTCTCGCCCACCAACAAAACATGATTTCAGTTATTGGATAACACTGAGATGTTCCAAGAATGTTTTGGCAATACATAGCTTATGCCTGTTTTCATGTACAATTCGTCGAACACAAGGATTTAGACATAGAAAAAGTTGTTTGGAGACTTTTTAAATGACAGGCCCGGTGGTCGAGTGGCTAGCAATGGTCACTTTATCGCAAGGGTCGCGGGTTCGAATCCTGCGCAAGGCAAACATTTGTGTGCATGAACATGTCTGTTTGCCTTGGTCTGGGTGTTTTCTATGTATAATAAGTATTTATTTGCGAAAAAAAGAGTATTTAAGTATATTTTACCAGCAATCTAGTACCCATAGTACAAGCTTAGTTGCTTAGTTTGGGACTAGATGGCGTTGTGTGATTCGTCCAAGAATATTATATTTATTAAATTTTAGGAATTGTTGTTGAAAGAAAACGGGCAATAGCTATTTAATTTAATTTTGTATGGATTTTGGCAAAAACAAAACAACTTGCCGAAATACCAGGTACCCACAGATGTATCCTGTCGTTTCCATACCCATGGGAAACTTTGTACTTACATCTAATCGTGAAAGCAGAAACAAACTCAAAATCCTTTGCCAACATTTACGTTGTTAGCTTAGAAAATAGTTTTATTTACTACTGTAATATTACAGTCAACATTTTCTTTACGATTTTTGTAAACTTTTTGATGTGGAAAGCAAAATTATTAATTGCATAATAAAATATAAAGTTTTTTATGTAGATTTATGTTACGTGCAACCTGTTTTGAATCCAGTTATGATGTATGATACGACACGTCGGGCGAAACAGTAAAAGTCTGCCAAAAATATGATGAGACGGACCGACATGTATTCATGAATTTATAACATTGTTTTTGTGATATAATTTCTATTTAAATTTTATAGAACACTTCATAAAACTATAAACATAACATACAGTTTATTGTACACAATAGTCAACAAAGGAAAGGTCTGACCCGGGCTGTTTTAAATTGTACTAGGTTTTGCCCCGCGACTTCGTCCGCGTGAAGTTCGGGACTAGAGATGTGCGGCGGGAAGAAATTCGGGAAGGTTAAAATGGGAAGGAAAGGGAAGGAAGGGAAAAAATTAATAAATTCCCATTTATTCCGGCATAATTTAAATATTCCCAGGAAGAAATAAGTATGGTTAAATTTACTACAATAATAATAGTAAAATATCGTTTGGATATAAAATAAAACGATGTTTAATAAAAATTATCTATAAATATAAAATTCAAAGTCCAGACTGACTGACTGACTGACTTAACTATATATCAACGCACAGCCCAAACCGCTGGGTCTAGAGATTCAAAATTTGGTATGTAGTTTCCTTATAAGGACCGGACCGACCGGACCGAACCGACCGGACCGGAACGGATTGGACCTGATTGGACCGGATGGGACCGTACTGTACCGGGACGTGCCGGACCGGACCGAACTGGACTGGACCGGAATTTGTTTTTGAAGAAAAATATGCTAATTGTTAGTTAGGTCACGCGGGCGAAGCCGCGGGTAGAAGCGTTGTTTACATCTATTTATACATCGAGAAAAATGAGTAATCAAAACAAGTGTGACAAACAAGTGAGAAGTGCAAGCGACATTGAATTTAGTGTTTGTACAATAAGGTGCAAAATGACATTGGAAGTTATTTGTTGACCTTGAAGTTGTTTTGATTTGATCGAAGTTATTTGTAAACAAGTCACAAAAAAGACCATAGCCGTCGGCCGGTAGCCGACACAGTCAGTTCATTCTGAACATTCGGTGCGAAAAATGCGAAGACTAATCAAGAGTGAGTTAACCTGCGACCTTTGCGATACCAACGCACTTCGGACGACTCTGTGATTGGGCGAATACTGTGATTGGACCAACAACTTCGACGATCTTCGTGTGATTTGGCTACATTGATTGTATCTGTGACATGTTCATCGCTCAATAAATTCTTCTAACGAGTCAACGGTGTTTAATCCATATTCCGATTCCCACGTTGCTAACATTTGGTGTCAGAAGTGGGATTTGCAGTGACTCCGAGGGAAGAAACTGCCGGCGTCAGAACGACGGCACAAGAAGAAGCGGAAGCCATGGCTATTGCCCGATCAGCGGACACGCCTACCGGCTCCATCGACCAAGCCACATCCATCGACTAAGCCACACCTATCCACCAGGACCAGGCGACATCAACCATGCAGGCCCCGTCCACTAGCTCCACCCATCGGACCTTGGCTCCAGCTCAAGAGGCTAGAGCATCTGCATTTGACTTCAATAGATTAATGCAGATAATGGATTGCATGCGCTAGGAAATATGCGAGAAACAGGATAAAATGCGCCAAGGAAAGGAGGAAATGCGCTTGAAACAAGACGAAATGCGACAGGAAATGAGCTATAAACAGGAGGAAAGGCGACAAGGGCAGGAGGAACCTTACTGAAGAATGTGGACCAAGTAGAAGAAAGGGTTACTAATCTGGACGACAACGTGCACACCATAAAAAAAGGTTTTGATGGGCTGCAGAAAAAGATGCTGCGAATTGAGACTGCAGGACCCGCCCCGTCCAGTGGCTTTGCTCCGTGCAGCCGGGCGCCTCGAGCGGAAGTACCATTGTACGACGGAATTAAATCCTGCCGGCAGCAGTTCCAGACGGTTGCCAACGCCAACGCTAACGGATGGACGGAGGAACAGAGCTTGACAGCTCTCATAGTGGCACTTCGGGGATCGGCTCTTTAATTTATTTCAGTTGTACATACTGTTTCTGAGTAGGCGGTAGATAGATACACGTTAACACGATGGATTTAATACGAATCTATGAGTAAATAAACCAACTGCGCAAAATGGCGCACTGGGACTGACGAGTGAATCCCCCTCCCCGCCCGCCGCCGCCGCCACTCGTAGGTAGTACACAGCACGCTAATGTCATTCTATTTTATCGCGTTTATTTAAAACTACTAGCTTCTGCCCGCGGCTTCCCCCTCGTGGCCTACTAACAATTAGCATATTTTTCTTCAGAAACAAAAATTATAAAAAATAGATTCCGGTGCGGTTCGGTCCGGTTCGGTACGGCCCAGTACGGTACGTCCGGTCCGATCCGTTCCGGTCCGGTCCGGTCGGTCTGGTTTGCTTTATCGCATATAAACTCTCAACCCCAATACCTACAGTTAAGTCAGCAGTCAGGACTTTGAATTTTATATATATTATATATTTTATTATATTTTATAGATTACTTTAATCAAATATTAAATTAAATATAAAAAATGCGCTTGTTAGCAATGAAAAATTTTCAAATTTAACGAATTCAATTTCTTCCGGGAAGAAATTCAAATTGGGTGGGAAGAAATGGGTATAAATGGAAATATTTCCAGAGGTTGGGTTTTTACCGGGAAAGTGCCCATCTCTATTCGGGACCCGTTCCCGTAGAAACCACACCGAATTTCGGGAAAAGTTTTAGCCTATGTCACTGCCTGATAATGTAGCTTTCTACTGGTGAAAGAATTTTTGAAATCGGTCCAATGCAAACTAACAAACAATCAAATCTTTCCTCTTTATAATAATAGTATAGACTATGTCGGGACAGACGACGGCTTAACGTGCCCTCAGAAGCACGGAGAAGCTCAAGATAACGAAACCCATCCAAACACTGGCTAGGGTCGAAGTTGTTTAACTTGCGTGTTCATATTAGAGTGCGACACAGAACAACGCCATCGAGCTCCTCCATCTCATCGATGGATGACAGTCGGTGCCCTTAGGAGCAACCCTAGGGGTCTGAAAACACCGGCCTCTGATAAGCCGCATTGGAGTAGCGTGGCAGAGTAAGCTCTAATCATCTTTGATTGAAGGGAGACCCGTATCCCTGCAGTGGGATGATTATGGGTTGATATTGATATGAATGATGATAATATACTATGTAATTACAAATTTTCTAGATCTAGATTCTAGATTCTAAATCGCTTTACGCAATACTTAGAAAACTTGAATCATATTTAAAGTCCTGCTCGTCACTTTGTTGAAATATTTCAGCTCTCTCCAAGGGTTTGCTGTGCTCAGTCAGTCGGTCACTCAGCCAGAACTTTTTATAGGTACTTTGGTCCAGAGAAGTACCGCGTATGGCTCCAGAAATAGCGACAAAGTTCGCACACCTGTACGCTGTGAATCCTAAAGTGTGTCGGATCGGAAAATACAAAGATATTAACATTGTCTGGTATTACTTATTACAATATATTAATATTATTTAAATATATTACAACATTCAGCAGAATATTATAAAAATAATTTTGGCGAGACTATCATAACATCAAACTTTTTTTATAAATAAATATTAGTAAAATATATATTTTTAGTGCTTTCGATTCAAATGCTTGTTAGCTGTGTAATCTGAGACGAAATACTTTTACATAGGAATAATCTGACCGTTCAAAGTGTTGGAGCCGTTCCCCAGGCATCACACCTAGCCTGACCGGAAAATCTTATCTTTGTGGCGGTCGAGCATATCACCATCGCTCCCGCTACAGGGCCTGTGAAAGCCTAGAATAAAATAAAATCATTTATTTTGCAAGTAGATTTACAAGATATACTTTTGCACGTCAATATTTTTTAAGTTACTAGCACTTTAGACGTGAATGGCCTGTTGAGAAGACGTGCCGCAAGAAACTCAACATTTAGCCGTTAAGTTCTAGTCTCAATAAATGATTTGAGCTTGTGAAAACAAACCATAAGCCTCTACTATATCCTTCTACACGAATGCCAAGCACAATCGCAGTCGTAACTCAACCATTGACATTTTACAATTACATGCGGTCGCTCGATTTAAATCGCGTGACTGGGGCGATTAAAAACCGCTCATTCGTATTCATGGGGTGTTCGATCGCCTGCTTTATGGCCTGAGAACTGCGGTCATGGCATGATTTGATTATATTGACGCTTTAATGCGTACAATACAATTTATTGTAAATACATGATCGTAAACTGTAGCCCAGTATGTTTGTATAAAGTGTAGTAGCTAAGTGAGTATAGTTCTACTATGTGTTAAAGTGTTCCCACACAGAAGTATACATATAACTCTAATCTCCAAAATCCACACAGTTTTGTTGTTTTGTGCAAAAATGTTACATAAAATTGCGTTAAAGAATGTAACATAACGTTAAGATACATTATAGAACAATAGAAATACAGAATATCGGCTAAAAGTAACAATCGGTGTAAAGTATTTTGTTCGGTGAGTAAGAGACCCGGAAGCCTAACTCCTTTCCCCTCTCCTTTTCCCTATACCTTCTTGTCGTAGAAGCATTGGTAGCGCCTCTGATATTACTGATGTTCATAGGCGGTTGTAACCACTTTCCATCAAGCGATAAAGCTTAAGACAACAAATTTAGGTTGGGACATCGACATTAAAGTTGTGAAAACAGCCACTGCTTCTGTCGCTCGCTCGCAACTGACTGAAGTGGTGGTATGGTGTGCATGGGCACCATCGCAATGCCGCAAAATCTCAGTACCGGACAGCTTGTCCATACTTTTATGTCGATGGGTAGGCACTTGAAATATTAAATGTTATTTCTTTCGTTTCAGATAAATATAAAAGTGATGTGGTGAAGAGGGTACCAGCGGGACAGAGGTTACGACTATTCTGTGGGGAGAAGAGACCGTTGCGGACCAACCAATGGTACAAAGATGGCCATCCGATCGCTTCACAAGGAGTATTTACTGATTCGCATATGTAAGTGTTAATTTAGAAAGCTAGTTATTTTATTTCATTCATGGAGTGGTAAAGCATTTTTGAAATGTTTTCACAAACGCCTCTTAGCGGTAGGAATGACCTAACTGGAACAAAATTGTTTGACATAAGGTTATTCCTACGCTAGGTGAGGCGTTGGTGAAAAAGGGCATTATAACACACCAACACGGCTGGCTCGCGCAGACGAATCTCATACTTATAACTCAGTGCATAACGACAATCGATTTTTAATTGTTTTAACTGTGAGCCCAAATTTTGGTGCATACTATAAGTGTGTTTGGATAGGAGAAGAAAACAATATAGATCATTGTAATTTATTTATGTAAGCACCCTTTTCTACTAATTATTAAATCAATAATTAACGACAGACCATCATAAATGCGTAGATCAAAATCCTATGATTGAAGTAGACAATTACCATTCATCACAAAATCATTACCATCACCAAAACAAACATGTTCATACTCGATAAACATAATTGCGATGCATAAATCGTTTTATCGCGTTGATCCACTCAGCTATATCGGCGTCGGCGTAAATTGTGCACTGGCATTCAGGATTGCATCAATATTGATGCAGGCTGAAATGCAACTGAGTACTAGGGATATTATGCGTATCATACTATCAAAATAATGTTTTGAATCTCTCTTCTAAGTTTAAGAGCCGCGCTCTTGTCAGGGCCACCCCCATTTTCTTCTGTCTTGTCCAGCACTGCCAGCTCTTTCATTCTATAGGACACGACGACGCCTGTCTTTTCCTTTAATTCATCCATGTAAGCTCAAAGTCAAAATATCTTTATTCCATAAGCTCTCTCGGACACTTAGACACTTTAATTACAATATTAAATATTATTTTTTAATCTACTGCCATTTCGGAATGACCGTTGACGAGAAGAAACGCCAAAGGAAACTCTGTCAATACAGGTCTTTTTTCAATTGCCATACAATGAATAAAAGAAACTATCTGTGATTATATGTTCATATAAACTGTTGGATAGATAATCAGCTTTTATGATAATATAGATAGGTATCTATATTATCATAAAATTTCTACAATTGTTACAGTTTGGTGATTAATAACTTTCTGCTAGAAGATGCTGGAGTATACAGCTGTCTTTATCATCAGACGAGGCTGCTTAAGGTTACCCTTCTCCAAAAAGAAGAGGATTATAATGGTAAGATTTATTCAAAATCATTTACTTCACTGATGACCAAGCATTAGACAACAAGGCGACCTTATTACTAAAAGCAATCTATTCAAGGCAACCTTGGCGTTATTTCTAGTTTGGGAGTGAAGAAATCGAACTATTAGATACCTAAGGTTTTTTGGAATTAGTTATCAAAGTATTTTGGCGAAACGGTATCAAATAAATATATAACCAACGTAATCACAGACAGAGCTATAACTGTAAAAGTGATTGCAATTCAAGTGAACTCCAATAATTCAGTTCATTTGCGGCCATAACGCTGAGTATATTTAAACAGAAAACCCTTGTGTTCGATGGTCGGCAGTTATTTTCATATATAACATATTGACGGGTTTATTGGCCATGCACATGTGTAAACATTCAGCCAAGTTTGCGGCCAATTCCGGATTTGTCCAAGATATTGCATTCACGTGGAAATATTATTGGGATGCGTTCAAAAAATTTACACGTTTTGATTATTTCGTTCTTGATGTACATACGACTACCAAATGTTTTATATAATCAATTTAATACTTTACAGATAATATAAATGAGAAACAAGAAAACTCTGAAGGGTCATCAAAAATAATTTCACATTTCTCTCAAGGTATTGATTCTAAAATTGTGAAGCCACTAGATAAAAGGTTCGCAAGAAATATTGAACTTTATGACGATTCAGATGCAAAACCCGCGATGAAGTATCCACCGAAGTTCGTGCATCCCACGAAAATGCTTAGCTCAAAAACGAAAAACAGTGGGCATAATATTAAGCTGAGATGTATTGCTGAAGGTAATTTCGATATATCTAGTTAATTCTAAATTGTCAAATGTTCTGGATTTTTCAAGACACTGGACATTGTGAAACTGGACTTTATAGGAACTAGACTATTAGGAAATGTAGACATTTTTGGACATTTAACGTCAGCTGGAATGATGGAAGTGATAATAAAAAAAAGCCTATCCTGATATAAAAAAATTTTAGCATATTATTATACAGTCAATTTATCTGACAGAACCCTGGATCTTATCCGGATGTTGTGTACCCGATATTTAAAAAAAAAAATCAAAATTCAAAATATTTTTATTTAAATAGGCCTAATATAAGCTCTTTCGAATCGTCACAATTTTTTCCTACCACCAGTTCAGACGGCAGATTTGCGCTAAGAAGAAACTGGCAAGAAACTAACTTTAATGTAGTATTTAAAGTGTCATCGATACTTTATGTGTCTTTCTTTTGATAGAGATTTAGATAGAAATTTAGTTAGAAGTATAAGTTTCAGTTTTCTATCCGTTTTATTGCATTGAGTCATTTATATTTTGAATAATGTCTACATCCTATTTTCTCTCAACTATTACATTGTCTATTATTCTATTGAAAACGTTCTATGAAATGGACCATTTCTCACTTTATTACTCTTTATAAAAATACCTCGATGCGCTGCAATCTTTTAACGAAAACATTATGTAATTTTTCATACAAAACATTCTATTTGCGGAAAACTATCTCAAGATTCTCAAGTCATAGCGTGAAATTGCGTTCACTCGGGTTTATTTGCGTCGCACAGATCCTTGTTTCTGCCGTAACATAATTATATGGATGTAACACAACTAAAAGCATTTTTACGATCATCGTAAACTTCTACTGGCGAGCTCGGTTGTGCACGTGTCAATCTGGGCACGGAATAGCAATGATGGCCTTTCTTCGGATAGGTTTTATCTACAACTCATTAAGTCTCTCAAGTTACCTGTCCATTTAACTTAAGTCAATACCTGATTCATTACCCGGACCATGATTTAGTATTGTTTTTGGTTCAATTATCGTTCTTTTTTTGAAAATATTTTTGAAACAAATTTTCAACCCGCCGCACTGCGATATAAGGCATAGCTCAGAATGAGCACTCAGCCAAATTTCGAAACGGTTCAAAATCCACCTGGCTCTGAAGGTGAAATTTTTCTTTGAAAAATATTTTCTTATTTAGTAATTACTAATTAGTATAGAAACTGATCTCCGTCAGCCAATAAAACACTTCGAATCAAATGAAACGAAATCCCAGTAGTGGCATCAGACTTATTGATTACAGAATTAATGACGATAATACTTTCATAGGGAACCCGATGCCCAATGTGTCTTGGACGAGAGATGGTGCTACCATATTGCGGAATCCGCCACCGGTCTACACGAAATGGTTAATGGATTTGACTAATTTGACAAAACATGACGAAGGAAATTATACTTGTCTTGTTTGCAACGAGATGGGATGTATCACACATGACATGAAGCTTAAAATTTCCGGTAAGGACCATTTTACCTTTTTATAATAAATCTAATCGTAGTTTATTGTTAAATAAAAATTTGATCAAAGAGAGAGAGAAGTATCAAATAACATGTATTTCTAAATGTTAATTAATTTTTACTTTAATAATGAAAACACGATATTCTACAACCATCATCATCATCATCAGCCATGCGGCATTCGTTTTGGACTTGACGTCATAACTAAACAAACTCTTATTCTCTGTCCCAATTGTTCTTTCCAGTTGCATCCTAAAATTGTTCTCGATAAGTGGCCCATGAATAAGGATGATCAGATAACTCGTTAGGCTTATCTGACACTGGTATAATAAATTAAAATTAAAAAATGTTATTATTATTAAAATTACAGATCTAGAACATCAAACCGAAGTTCCCATAGAAAGACCAATACTCGAAATATTATCGCAATACCGAAGCGATAATAATACTGAAACACGTAATAATACAGAAGTTACGACAGTAAAGAATGTAAAAGAATATGACACGAAAGACGATGATAATGATGATAAAAATGACAAAGATCACAGGACATATGGAGATGTTGATAATTCTATGAGAAAATATGCACCTAAATTCAAACATCCATTGAAGTTATATTCTACTGAAATTAAACCTGCCGGTAATACTGCTAAACTGAAGTGTGCTGCTGAAGGTAAATATTGAAATATATTCTCCGTTTCATAAGAAATTAGAAAAATATTGATAACTATATATATGGCAAATATCCATACTTCCATATCCACACTAATATTATAAATGTGAAAGTGTGTTTGTTTGTTCCCCCCCCCCCCTTCACGTCGAATGTAATGAACGGATTGATATATTATTTTTATTGGGGATAGTTTAAGGTCTGGGGAGTGACATAGGCTACTTTTATCCCGGAAAACCTCTCATTCCCACGGGCAAAAATATTTTTTCATAATTTTTTAACGGGGATAACATACGGTATGGACAGTGATATAAGGCTACTTTTTCCCCACGAGATAAAGAGATTCCCATGGGAAAAATTATTGATAATTTTCCTTGATCACGTGGGCGGAGCCGCGGGTAACAGCTATTGTTTTATAAAAGATTAGAGGTAGCCAGCCAGTCGCTAACATCTACACTTATATCATTATAAGGTAATCCCACACCAAATATAACATGGAAGAAGAACAACGGTCCAATAGTCAGAACATTTATGTCACCCTCATACGGTAAATGGTCGATGGAGATGACGGAACTGACGAAGGCTGATGATGGAAACTATACTTGTATAGTCTGCAATGAGCTCGGTTGCATCAGCCACAATGTGGAACTCAACATCATCGGTAAGTATTGCATGATTATTCTTTAGATTAGACTTTCTTTTTATAATTTAAGTCAGAAAATTTTATTCGAGCAGAAAGAGCACCATTAATTAATTTAATTCAAGTTAAATTAAACATAATCAAAAAAAATCCTTTAGAACGATTCCCGTCAAAGCCTTACATAAGAGAAGGTTACCCTGGAAATAGAACAGCTATGATGAATGCCACAATGGAGTTGTCATGTCCACCGTTATCTGATTTGGAGCCAGATGTGCAATGGTTCCGATTGTACAACTATTCGATACAGGATGGTGAGGTGGGCCCAAGGGAGTCTCCGGTACCACCAGGATACGAAATCAAGGTCTTGATAATAATCATAATAAGGTTCAGGTGCTTTATATTGATTAACTCGGTTACGGTTTAACTGTGATGGTTAGAAAATATACGAATAAGTTTCTGATAGACGTACAAAAAAATAATCATAGGGGTCTGTTTTTACCTTTTGAGGTACGGATCCTTAAAAGTGGAATTATAATTTATTATAGAAAAAGCAAAAAGAGCAGCAAAGTCTTTGCTTATCAAAGATTTTAAAGTTACTGTTACGTACGCCCCAGAGAATATTAACTTAATAACTTAGAGAATCCAAATTAATAAAATCCGATGGAGAGAGAGAAAGGGGATCGGACAGTAATCAGATTAAAATCTAAAATGTACTTAAATAGTATGTATGTACTTAAATGACAGAACGTGGCGTTTTGGCGGGATTTTTAAACAAACAATATTAAAACATGATTTTGAGTACCTAAAAGGCTATAATTAAATAAATATTTATTTTTCACGAGAATAAGTATCCATAAAGATTAATTTAAAACACTTTCTGAAAATTTGACCGATCCCCTATTAAGTCAAGTGAAATAAAGCACATAGTCACACTTTATGTTTCCTTATTAAGAGTGACAATAGAAATTGCAAGACCTGTACATAATGTAGTTGTAAGAACGATAATACGTGATGGAATATCTGTTAACGATCCAATCACTGTAGTTGTAATAGATAAAGATAATGGTGTAGATATTTTTATATAAGGTGTAGGTACTGAGGCATCAGAGGTCTACTTACTTCGTAAAATTGTAAATAACAAAATTGGTGCTGGCGTCATTAACGTAATTTATAACTAACCAAATATGTGTATTAAGATAATACTAACATAAATATTATTTAAATAGGAAATACATTAAGAAATAAATATTAAATAGATAATAGTGGATATTACAAATAAACATAATAAAGAAACATGTAGCATGGCACATTCTAAGGAAGAGGTGTATATGTATATTATGTAAAATGGTAATGGACAAGGTAAAATGATATTGTAAATAGACACATGGAGTATTATTACAAACATAATCATTTAGTTCAGAAAACATAGGTTAGTAACAAACATTGATAGCCAAATGATCAAAACTTCAAATCTATACTTTTACAAAAGAGAGTTAATACATAGAAAAATAGTAGACATTAAAACAGTCATATTACACAACGGTGATGTCATCCTTCGAAACATATGATCAGAGATCTACTAGAGCTACATTAGGTTTCTTTCCAACATTATAGAACGGGTGTATGCGAAGCCAGTGCTCACCAAAGGTGTTGAAAATCAAACGCGATTGATCGACGAGACAGCTAGATTTAGCTGCGAATTCCTCTCAGACATGCACCCTTACATTTATTGGATGTACTTCAACAAAGACGAGTATATGTATGATGTGGACACCAGTGATGGTTCTTCGCAGCTGGTCTCCAACACCAATAAAATCATCATGGTGAGGGTTGTCACTAATGCATGGGTGTGGTTTCTTCGTATTGACATGCAAATGTTATGGGTCAAATTGTTGAAATGGGCCAACCGAAATATGCACGTGCATGTGATGTGCCTCAGAAAATGGATTTTAACGTCCACAAATCGAACTTAGCCCAAAAAATTTAGCGTTAAGCGACATGGCGGGACATCACGAAATCTCGATCGGCTCAATTTAACGATTGACGTATTAATTTTTGTAAATGCAGATAGCAAGTATGCTCGATGTTTATTTACATTGGTATAGTGCCTACACTAGTGGATGTTCTTCCTGAAAAATATTTTTTTTTATACCACAAAGTTGGCAAACAAGCATACGGCCCGCCTGATGGTAAGCATCACCGTAGCCTTATAGCCGCTTACAATACTGGGGGTATCAATTTTATTTATTTCTTTAAATACCACTTCACAAGACACGACGTCCAAATTATAATTTTCGATATCGGCATATGTACTGAAATTAGGAATACATAGTAATGACTGTGGTTCTAGTTACTGTAGCAATGTAAATTGTATGCTTTTTAACTGCTTGTTTTTTGTTAATTAACTTAAGTGCAGCTGTTAGGTACATTAGTAGCAGTAGATGAGATGACTAGTTAGTTGAAATGTGCATGCTTTAAATGTTGCATGATTAATTTTAAATTAAGTATAAAATAATATTATTTTGATGTGAACTCTTCTGTTCTATTCAAATCTTTGTCTGATTTTTTTTCTTCTTTTTTGTCAAATTATTTATTTATATTTATACAATTTTATTTAATTGTTGATTTGTTGCACAAGATCGCGATCTGGCTACAAAATGATCATTTAAAAAATTTGCAAGGTTTGAAATCTTTTAATAATAATTATTGTTAACAAAATTATTAGAAAATGATAATACGTCATCTAATTTCCATACAACATTTCAGTCAGAAAACGCTGATGATAAACCAGAACAATTAACTATATACAATGTAACGAAAGACGATGAAGGCTGGTATGTCTGTGTGGCCAGTAACGGACTAGGAAACTCCACTGCGACTGGTTACCTGTCTGTTGTTGAATGTAAGTAAAATTAATAATTTATTCAATCAATATATTTAACTTCAAGTAGTTAGTTTTACCGGCTCGGTGTCTTTTATAATACGTGAAAAATTACAACGAGAGGTTGTTTTAGAAACCGAATAAATTACCTACCCGATATATTTGATGTTGTCTTTTTTTTCTATAGCTACCACAAAGTTGGCAAACAAGCATACGACCCGCCTGATGGTAAGCATCACCGTAGCCTATAGACGCTTGCAATACCGGGGGTATCACTCACGCGTTGCCAACGCAACCATCCCAAGTGGAGCTTTGGAGACCTTACTCACCGTAGGAACACAACAGGGGCGAGACCGTTGCTATTACGATCTTCTGTAAGATGGAGGTCCTTCCCCAGACGGGCTGCTCCGATTTGAGCGGATTATCCGCTGTGCCCTACCTCTCTTTTAAGATATCTAGCAAATAACTTCTAATACTGTCCCACAATACACAAATATTATATAATTTATTTTTAGTAAAAGTAATTCGTGTATCAATGAAAGCCGTTCTTAGAATAATTGACTTTGTATTAATTTCAGCAATGCCAAAACCAGAGCAACTAGATCATGGAAAGCATACCCTACTCATCAACGTACTAACAGTGGTACTAGGAGCTATGTTTTTAGTAGCTGCGATTATAGTAGTGATGATATTCAAGAAACTAAAACGAGAGAAGATTAAGAAGCAGTTAGCTATAGAGACAGCCAGAGCTGTTATCGTCACCCACTGGACTAAGAAAGTGACAGTGGAGAAACCACAGATGAATGGTTCACCGACTACTACTGGAGAAGCATTGGTAAAGTTAATAATAATACTAAAAGCCTTTATCATTCTCGTTTAAGTTTTTTTTTTGTAAATTGTCATTGTTTTTAATTTTCTCTTTATTGATTCTATAATATTTAGAGCTGTTGGCGCAACCAGGGGGGGGCGGGGGTTAGTTGTTAGCCAAATGTGACCATGTGTGACAAGGGAGGTAATTTTATTGATTGCAGCTCATGCCAGTAGTCAAAATAGAGAAACAGAAGTTATCCCAAGTACAAGGAAACACAAGTGACTCAATGATGATGTCTGAATATGAGTTACCAGTTGATATAGATTGGGAGGTACCGAGAGAGAGTTTAGCCTTAGGAAAGGTGCTAGGAGAAGGAGAATTCGGGAAAGTGGTAAAGGCGGAATGTGTGGGCATACTGAAGCCAGGAGTGCAGTCTGTTGTGGCTGTCAAAATGTTGAAAGGTAATTCCTTTAATTTTAAAGTGTTTTTCTGATATAATCGCATCATTCCTTCCATCCACCATCTTGCTGACTAATATCTTATGAAACCCAGATCATTTCTTAGGAAGACTTCTATGATCTTCGAATGAAATCTTCGCAGTCAGTATATGAAGCTTAATATAAAGACGCTCTATTACTTGAACTAGTCTTAAATCTAGTGTTTTTTTTTTTAAAATAAATAAACTTATAGTTCCGTTACTCTGTTTCGAAAGAACGGGTCAGCTAGAAGCTACTTTTGGCACAAAAAATACAAGGCATTGAAGCTTAAAATACATCTGTTGGTTTTCAGAGGGTCATACAGACGCAGAAATGATGGCACTGGTCTCCGAGATGGAGATGATGAAGATGATTGGGAAGCACGTAAATATCATCAATCTGTTGGGATGCTGCACGCAGGACGGTCCTCTGTACGTCATTGTGGAGTACGCGCCAAACGGAAACCTGAGAGAATTCCTGAGGAACCATCGACCTGGTAACAGGTACATATTTCCAAGACTGTTTTTAAGTCCTTCCTATTATTCACATTATCCCAAAATAAATGTAGTTTTGCCGCTGGGAAGTTTACTGTTTATTGTCAATCTGTGGATGTTCCTAATCCTGGTCATATAAGGAACTAGCTTCCGCCCGCGGCTTCGCCCGCGTGGCCTAGTAACAATTAGCATATCTTTCTTCAGAAACAAATTCCGGTCCGGGATGGCCTGGTACGGTACGGTTCCATCCGGTCCGATCAGGTCCGGTCAATCCGGTCCGGTCCGGTTCGGTCCGGTCCGGTCCGGTCCGGTCGGTCCGGACCTTATAAGGACCCTGCATGCCAAATTTGGAATCTCTAGACTCAGCGGTTTGGGCTGTGCGTCCCCTCGCAACTTCGTATGCGTATATCTCGCTTTCCCGTGGGAATTTTGAAAAATCCTTTCTTAGTACGCGTCTAGACGTCTTAAGAAACCTACAGTCCAAATTTGGAATCTCTAGACCCATTAGTTTGGGCTGTGCGTTGATATATAGTTAAGTCAGTCAGTCAGTCAGGACTTTGAATTTTATCTATGAAAAAAAATCCGGTCCGGTCCGGTTCGATCCGGTCCGGTCCGGTTCGATCCGGTCCGGTCCGGTTCGATCCGGTCCGGTCCGGTTCGATCCGGTCCGGTCCGGTTCGATCCGGTCCGGTCCGGTTCGATCCGGTCCGGCACGGCCCGGTACGGTGCGGTTCCTTCCAGACCGATCAGGTCTGATCCGTTCCGGTCCGGTCCGGTCCGGTCGGTCTGGACCTTATAAGGACCCTACATGTCAAATTTGGCATCTCTAGACCCAGCGGTTTGGGCTGTGCGTCCCCTCGCAACTTCGTATGCATATATCTTTTCCCGTGGGAATTTTGAAAAATCCTTTCTTAGTACATCCCTAGACGTCGTAAGGAACCTACTTGTCAAATTTGGAATCTCTAGACCCAGCGGTTTGGGCTGTGCGTTGATATACCCTCGCAACTTCGTTTGCGTATATCTCGGTTTCCCGTAGGAATTTTGAAAAATCCTTTCTTAGTACACCCCTAGACGTCGTAAGGAACCTACAGTCCAAATTTGGAATCTCTAGACCCACCGGTTTGGGCTGTGCGTTGATATATAGTTAAGTCAGTCAGGACTTTGAATTTTATATATATAGATAAAATTAAAGGATGGCAAAGAAAAGAGAAAATTCTCTCAATCGGCTCTGAATTTTTTGAATTTGACCAATCAATAATACATCTCCATGTTCTAAATTTAAAACTTTTTGTTATCATTTCTGAGCGAGCAGTTTTATTAGGGAATATTTTTATTATATCATTTCTGAATAAAGCAAAATGTTAATAAAAAATATTACTA
The DNA here is from genome assembly GCA_905163395.2 of Endotricha flammealis. Classification (NCBI taxonomy): domain Eukaryota; kingdom Metazoa; phylum Arthropoda; class Insecta; order Lepidoptera; family Pyralidae; genus Endotricha; species Endotricha flammealis. The sequence continues at coordinate 464,321 of LR990868.1, read as the reverse complement.
CAGCTTAGGAAAATGTTAGATGTGGTGGGTGAACCTAGAACCGAGGCATTTTATAAATTTCCATTATTGAAAAAACAACGTCAAAATTAAAGAAAACTCCTTCAAAATTTATTAGAACTGTAATTGATTTGGAATCTCAAATGTATCATACTGTAGACGTAACGCTACGGTGGACAATAGGATAGAGTGGACCACGTGGTACTGAAGGCATTGTTCTTTGTTTTCAGATATGAACCATTGCCTACTGAAAATATGAAAGAGAAAAGGAGTCTCACACAGAAGGACTTGGTGTCGTTCTCATACCAGGTTGCCAGGGGCATGGAGTATTTAGCATCTAGGAGGGTGAGTTCGAAGTGATAACCTTTAAATCAGCATTTAAGTTGATAGGCAACAGTCATCAGTCAAATCAGTTACCGTTATGTGACTTGAAAACACTGACACCAGCCCGCAATTTACACTAATTGCGGGATGCATACGAAAAGAAGAAGTGTTTAAGTTGTCTTAATGATTTCACTTTGGCTTCATCCGTCCAAGTTTTCCGTGTTAGTATCAATCAAGTCAGTTACTTGAATACCTGAATATTCGCTAACATAAAGTTAAGCGGCGTTAATAGTTACATTTTTATTAAACTAACTTTGGCAAGGTTTAGATGTGGCTTCACAGGTATGCCAGTCAGCTTATTTGCGGTTATAGACAGACGGTTGGACGGTAACGCGGAACCCTTGAAATAATTTAAAATGAATGTTGGTGACTTGCAGTGCATCCACCGCGACCTGGCGGCGCGCAACGTGCTGGTGTCCGAGGGGCGCGTGCTGAAGATCGCGGACTTCGGTTTGGCAAAGGACGTGCAGTCGCACGACTACTACCGCAAGCGCACCGAAGGAAGGCTGCCCGTGCGCTGGATGGCGCCCGAATCGCTCTACCACAAGGTCTTCACCACGCAGACCGACGTGTGAGTCTACATCTTCATCAATACTTTCTACTACAACTAATTTCTTTCTGTTTTTATTCGTTGTAAGTTCCAAGACAGCTACCTACTGGTCTATTCTCGTAACAAAAACGTACTATCTGTTTCTAGATTGTACTTATGAGTGAGACATCGCTTGAGATTGTCATAATATTGTATGTAACCGTTTTTATTACGAGAACAGGGGGGCAGTAGTTTCTCCCCCGGGACGTGAATAAGCTTTATTGGTTTTTGTCTGAGGTTGCCGTTGTTGATCCTGGCTATACAGGAGACAGCGGTGAGAATGTTTGATGGTCTTGTTCCGTAGGTATTTATTCTACACAACATGTGTATATGTTTATAAGAGAGGTAGGGCACAGCGGATAATCCGCTCAAATCGGAGCAGCCCGTCTGGGGAAGGACCTCCACCTTACAGAAGATCGTAGCCAAATAGCATTGGTCTCGGCCATGTTGTGTTCCTACGGTGAGTAAGGTCTCCAGAGCTCCACTTGGGGGGGTTGGGAGGGTTGGTAACACGTGAGTGATACCCCCGGTATTGCTTACGTCTATAGGCTACGGTGACGGCTTACCATCAGGCCGACCGTATGCTTGTTTGCCACCTGTGTAGTATAAAAAAAAATTAAAAAAATGTGTGTTCTGAATAAATCAAGCAAAAACAATTCAACGAATTTCAATAAAAAATTTCAACAAAGACTTATCTAAAGCGACCATTACAGGGTCATCCATGATCCTGATCCAGATTGACTATGTAACTTATTGCAATAACCGTCAATCCTACATGATACTCGGATCAACATCACTGATCAGCGACCACGGATATCGATCTAGATTCATCGTGGCAAAGTTGCTTATGATCAAAATACAGTGATTCATGTCATCAGCGAAAATTTTACATTTTCCTTCGCCACCGAAGCTAAGGTCACTGGCTCAGCATACCTATCAAACTCAAATCATTTATTCAAAGACTAGACCTTCAAAGGCACTTCGTTATACTGTAGTATGCTTTGTATGCTTCCTCTCGTCTTAAATGTCTTCAACATTTTATTAATGTGTTTTGCAGCTGGTCGTTCGGCGTTCTGCTCTGGGAGATGATGACGCTGGGCGGCACTCCTTACCCCGCCGTGCCGGGCCAGTACATGTACCAGCACCTCAGCGCCGGGCACCGCATGGAGAAGCCGCCCTGCTGCAGCCTCGAAATGTAAGGCATTAGACATTTTACTCTAGACTAGCGGACCGCCTCGGCTTCGCATGGGTCTTATAGGATAGGAACTCTTATTTTTTTTTTATATGGGGAAAGAATTTTTGAAATCATTCCAATAGTTTTACAAAACTTTCCTTATTCAAAAAAATATGAGTTTAGTTTCACATTTTGTGGTCCACACCAGTTTTGGCTGCGAATAGTAAGCAACCATCGATCTCCCATGGATTCTAAAATGCGTGGTTGGTGAAACGAAAGACCTATGCTAATATGGTCCTTAAAACCTTCAAATGAATTGGCGAATGTGATTCAGGCTCTATTTTATATTAGGTATTACATATTATGGATACCAAAAATAATATTGAAATCCTTACAATAAGATGAAAAAAATGTATGTTGGCTTTGAATAAAAATAATTATATTTCAGTCTGAATTAATATTTCTTTATTATAATACATATTTGTGATCCGAATAATATCAAATTTTGTAAATTTTCCAGCTACATGCTCATGAGGGAGTGCTGGTCGTTCTCTCCAGGCGACCGGCCGTCTTTCACCGAGCTGGTCGAAGATCTGGACAAGATCCTAACAGTGACTGCCAACCAGGAATACCTGGACTTGGGTCTTCCACAGCTCGACACACCGCCTTCAAGTTATGACGGCTCAGGGGACGAAAGTGATAGTGAATTCCCATTTATCAATCGTTTGTGAGACGTTTAGACTTTGTGATAAAAACTATACATGGTGATATTACTTGAATACTCAAGAGGGTAATAATAGCCCAGTGGATAAGGAGCCAATTAAACCTGGTCCTCAGTTAAAATCCTGGTATGGAAATGTACCGTTGCAACGTACCAGCTGCTAAATTCGTTTTTCCTGATTTATGCAGGTACAACCAATGAAAGAGATGAGCAGGTATGGGAACTAAGAGTAAAGATTTTTATGTTAGTAATGTAAGCATCGTCATGAAACTTTGTAATTAATTTGTACATGAATACTATTAAAAATTAAAAATTCGCGTAAATCCCTTCATTAATTAGGAAACTTGAGTCATATTTTATGACCCTCTTTCATTGGCTGACTGTACTACCAAAGTTCGTTTTACGAATGAATGCAGGAACAATATTCATCACTTACTACGGTGAGGAAACCAACAATTCCATGATATAAGACTTGGGACTTAACCAAAGAAAGACACCTCAAAAACGGTCTCCTCTCTGGGTTGTGAAGGTACACGATTTTGTTTTGTAATAACTCTGATGTAGAAATATTTTTGTAAAATGGCGTCGACATAAAAGTAAATACAAGCTGTACGGTACTGAGATTTTGCGGCATTGCGATGGTGCCAATTGACACCACCACCCTTCAGTCAGTTTCAAACGAGCGACAGAAGCAGTGGTGTCCAATTGACAATTTTTTTTAACAGATCATTTTTTGTCTTTTCTTTAACAGGTCGTTTTTTCTTAATTGTACATCACTGCTTCTGTCGCTCGCTCGCAACTGACTGAAGGGTGGTGGTGTGCATGTGCACCATCGCAATGTCGCAAAATCTCAGTACCGGACAGCTCGTCTATACTTTTACGTCGATGTAAAATGGTGATAATGATAACGTAGAAGTTTCTGTGGAAATAGCATTTTGACCCAAGGGATTAGCGCATAATCTAGTCTCAATTCCTTTTATATATTGTATGAGCTAGATTATAGCACTCGAGATTGATATTAGATTTTAACTGTTTGCTACGAAAATAAGCCTGAACTTTAAAAAATCTATGATAAGGTTGTATTTTTTTTATTTTTTTAATACATACTTACCACAAAATTGGCGACCAAGCATACGGCCCGCCTGATGGCAAGCATCACCGTAGCCTAAAGACGCTTGCAATACCGGAGGTATCACTCGCGCGTTGCCAACCCTCCCAACCCAAGTGGAGCTCTGGAGACCTTACCGTAGAAACACAGCATGGCCAAGACCAATTCTATTTGGCTACGATCTTCTATAAGGTGGAGGTCCTTCCGCAGACGGGCTGCTTCGATTTCAGCGGATTATCCTCTGTGCCTTACCTCTCTTAAAAATACTCAGTTATTTATTTAAAATACTCACAAGGATAAATTTAAAGTAAAACACAATTTCAACATTTTCAATATCAATAGTGTGGTCGCTTGTATCAAAATGCTAATAGAACTACATCCCACCTCACGTGCTGTGCCTTGGTTGGTCTTGAACAGTGTTAGTGGCAATCATTTAGTTTTAGATATAATATTTATAGCGTTTTTTTTAATGTTATATGACTGAAACTACAAAATACTGGTCAAAAAAATAAATTTCTACAATATGTTGTAAAAAGATGAAACAAGTAGATTTTTTTGGATTTTGTCGTAAATATGTAAGAAAATGTTTTTTTTAAATATTTTTATTCAAATAGGCATAATAACACTTTCGAATCGTCACTTTTTCAAATTAGGTTTTCAAATGGGTACTATACTTTTAAAATAGGTACCTGCTACACGATTTTTATATAGCATAATAATATTCTGTCCTATTATGTGACGTTTCATTAGTTCTATTTAATTTATATTTTAGATATAAATATAATAAAATTACCAAAATGTGCAAATGGTAAAATAATAAGGAATTTTGTAAATAATTTTGTTTACTGTAAATATTTTAGTTATTGTTGGGCCAAAGTTTTGTATTTTAAAAGTATTAAGTATGAAGCATTTGTTAGATAGCAGTATTTTTAGTCAAGAACCATGTTCATTTTTTCACCAAAAAACAGAAAAAACAGCGCCTCTGGCGGTCATTTTAAGTAACTTTTTGTAGAGATAAAGTTTCTATTTTAATTTTAGATCATATGATAGAGATGACGCTCCATTAAATGCCACAATGGAAATTATTGAATTTAACTGGTTTGGTGAACTATTTTATTTTATAGTATTTGCGTACAATGTAAATAAAATGGTTTTAGCATAGCTAGTCCCACTTGTAATTTTTATATTTTAGATAGAAAAAAATATTTTAATTTTATAATATTTACGTTACCTTTATGAAAATTATCAAAATAATTTCATATACTTAAAGTTATAAAAAATATTGATTTGGATTTTTTTATTTAACGTACATATTCTATTTTATTGTGAAAAAATTTTAAGAGCTCTCTTACGTTACAATTTAAATAATATATGGATTAATAGTAGTATTATTATTGAAGTGTTAATTTTTATTTTCAAATTCAAGTAGTAGTTTCAAAGTCAAGTAATCTGTATTTCCGAAATCAATTAATGTACTTAATTAGTTTTTTATCAATCACGAAATGTAATCAAAACTATGCTAGTAGTTTTCCTTGGTAGCCTTTATTTTCATGTGTTACAGTGCCACAAACTTATTTGTGCCGATTACTGGGGCGCTAGGACCAAGCTATTGAAGGTAAATTGTCAAGGTATTCATTAGTTCTAGTTTTGGCCATCTGCACGGATAAGTTTGTGGCTATTTTGTGGCACTGTATATTGAAATAATATAGACACAGTTTTATTCTATGATCAAATTATTGTATGTAGTTTTGGGCTATTGGCCAAATAATTTATGTGCCTAATCAACTGTGCCTTATGTAGGATTTTGTAAATATATAATTTGGAAATTTTATATTGTATTTTGAATAAGTAACTTTCAATTTTCGGTAGTGTCTATTCGGCGTCGAAGTTGTGTTTGTATATTTGACAATATTATTGTGAATGTAAAAATAAATTAATGAACAATAAATGCAAGAATGACATGTGTGTTTTAATTCCACCTTATTATTTATTGTATTACGTATCTTAAATAATTTATTGGTAAAATACATAACTAAATAACATGAAATTAAATAAAATTAATTGAAACTAAACTAACAATAAAAATGTTTATTGTTAGTTTTTTTTTGAAACCATTAAATGGAAAAAAACGCCAATGTGTTCTGTAGTCAGTAATTAGAAACAGCCCCATCTCTCATTCTCAACGGTAACTATTTTTATCTACCCCAAAGCAAACATCAGAAGTTTGTTTTTGATTTTAGATGTTATCGCTAGATGGCGCTACAAACAATTATTTAAAGGGTACACTACAATACTCCGAAATATGAAACTCCGATTTTGAAAATTCCGTTGTTCAAAATTCCGATTTTGAAAATTCCGAATGCTTCAAAACTCCGAGTATAACAACCCCGATTTAACAAAATCCTGTTTTTTATAATTCCTACATAACATAACGTCTACCGTTTACAATCACGAATATGAAAATTCCGAATTTGAATACACCTATGAATAAAAATTCCGACACGACGAAAAATCGATACATCAGAAGTACGAACTCCGATGATTAAAATTCCGGTTTTTGAAAAGTCCGAATTTGTCCTATGGAATCATCCAAACAAAATAAAAGCGAAAGTCGGACTCGGACATCGATGGTTCCGTACAAACCGTATAACTCGCGGTTAATTTACCAACTGCAATTTTATTTATACCACAAAGTTGGCAAACAAGCATACGGCCCACCAGATGGATAAGCATCATCGTAGCCTATAGACGCTTCCAATACCGGGGGCATGACTCACTCGTTGGCAAAATGCCAACCCTCCCCCCCCCCCCTTTCATTTTTGTGTGTATGTTTGTAATGAATAAACTCAAAAACTACTGGACCGATATCGAAAATTCTGTCACTGTTGGGAACGCTCTCCAAGTGACATGGGCTATATTATTTTTCAAAAAAATTTGGGATCTCTATTAAAATGCATGCGAAGCCGGGGCGGGGCGCTAGTGTAAACATAAATTGACTGTTTTCGATCGTTTTCCTTTACTTGAGTTGAGTTGTAGCTTACTACTTCGCAAATTTTTTTTTTAAAATAATATTTTCAATTTAAACATTGTTTTAAAATTCAAATTTCCTTTTTTTCACTTAAAAAATATTTTTTTTAATTGTAATAAATATACATATTTATTATAATTATAATTTTGTTTTTAAATATACACATTTATTTAGATTAATTTATTAAATAGATTATTAAATCTATTTTATTTTAAATTAAATAAATAATTTATAAAAAAATCTTCATAAATAAAATAAATATATATTTTTTAAAATACTTATTCTTAAAAAATATATATTCGTTATAATTTTTTTTTATAATAAAAAAAATTGAAAAAATAATATTTAAAAGTAAGCTAGGCTTGTATTATGATGTGGGTATGATGGGGTGGGGAATTGAGTTGGGATACCTCCACGTGGTCCACCCTGGTAACGTCGGCGAGTATAATTCCTTAGTTTCCAACTATACCCAAAAGCGTCTTCGCCCCGACTGGTGTCCGGGCGTTGATACTGGGAGCGACCTCCGTAAGGTGGAACGCGGAGGCCCTGCAGACACTGGGTTTCGCCAACCCAGACACTGCGAGGGGCGTTGAGGGTTGGGTCACATATGCGAATGAGGCCGGCCACCTCGGAAGAGGGAGTGCGCGGTGGCCCAAAGTGTCACAGTGTCCACTGAGTACGTAGTGGACGCTGTGGCACAGGAGGCGCGGTGGAGGAATAAAACCTCGTTAATAATTGAAAGAGAGGGACCGAGCCGGGTCAGCGGTTGCACATCGATGCGACCGCAAAGATGGAGGGACCCTTGCCCAGCTGAGACGGCGAGCCGGGGAAGGCCCGTCATCTTGAGGGGGCAATGGTCCTCGGTGTAGGCAGTGCACCTGGATGCGGTGTGCTGCTGACGGGGCGTTCCTTGGAGAGCGGGTCCGTCCTGGCGAGGTCGCGGATGTATCATAGTACCCGTGGCCCCATCACACGCGAGTGGCATGCCGTCAGTTTTTTTAGTGGTAAGTCCCACAGTCCCCACCGCATATTCCCCGGGCGGTGGGGCTGCTGCAAAGCGTTTTTCTGATGATAAAAAAAGTAAATATACTTATAATACATAGAAAATACCCTGACTCAAGAAATAACACAAATGCCATCACTTAAATGTTTGCCCCGAGCGGGAATCGAACCCGCGTTCTTGGTACTAACTCGTTTTTTGAGGGATTTTTATTTTTTACACTAAAAATCGGAAATTTGAAAAATCGGAGTGTCGTTTTTCGGATCAAGAAGACATCGGATATTCATTTTTTCGTTATTATGGAAATCGGAAGAAAAAAACATCGTATTTTTGATATTCGGAAATAACAAATTTGTGTTTTTAATTAATCGTAATTTTATTTCAAAGGAAATATGAAATTCGGAATTTTGAACATCGGAGTTTCATATTTCGGAGTATTGTAGTGTACCCTTATTTAAAATCTTTTTAATTCAAAATTATAATTTACCACTAATTTACGATCTTTTAGCAATACGAGGACGTAGAATATTATTTAGCTAACTTAATTGTCGACTTCAGTTCTGTTTACTTTACTGATAATATAATACTTTACAATTAATAATAAAAAAGTAAAAATTAATGTAGGGACTTATCAGTAAAGTAGGTAGGTCTACATATTATTATAATAAGTAAAATATTTGCGTTATGAAGTAAATTAAAGAATAGTGTACTTTTCATGTTTTATTACATTTATACATATTTTTTCAATGTTATATTCACGGCGCTTATACAATATATAAATCTTCATAGAAAAATTACGCTTATGAACTTCCATTCGATATAGGACCTCTTTGTTAGGACCAGTACTTTTATTATACTTTTACATAGTCCTTGCACTAGTTTTTTTTTGTGGGAACCTCGGCCGCGTTACCGAAAACTTATATGCTTAAACCCGTTTACACCAACGCCTCCTAGCGGTAGGAATAACCTCCATTAAAATGTCATACAAAAATTGTTAGAGTTAGGTTATTTCTAACGGCAGGAGGCGTTGGTGAAACGGGCATTAGGCGAACAAACAAAAAAGTGATTAAAATTACTATAATTTGAGTAGATCATGAAAATAACATTTCTCAGTCATAACATAAATAATTATAAATCAAACATAAATACCATGTACGTATATAAATCGAATATAATCTCATAGAACTAGGAATGGAAGCCAGCCAGTAAAAGCAGTCAAAAACCAACTATCTCACAAGCTACCTCGCTCATTTCACATTCTGCATGAGTGGGATAGCGTGTGAGACCGAATTGATTTAATGTTAATACGAGAGCAGACCCGCTGCTGGCTTGCTGCATAGCCGGATCCGCACCAGACGATCCAAAAGCGCGCGGCAAGACCTCGATCCAATGGAAAGCCAAAGGCAAGGCCACATCCTACGCTCCACTGGATCGAGATCCACATGGTGTGGATCCGGGTAATGAGCTGGCCGACTCCCATAGTGTCAATTTTATTTAGCGAGCTAAACATTTTTATACGTACATTCATAAAATAACCTATTATTCAGCATTAGTAACCCTTTTCTTTCATTTAATCCATCTCATAAAATGTATGAAATATTTCAAAAAATAATTAGGGACGAAAAATAGGACTAATGCGGAACATAATCAAAACATAACATTTTCCTAATTATATCACTGTTATTAAAACACTATAAAAAAAATATTATTCACAAAACACTTAAAGCTTAAACTTAAAAACTAAAATTCGTTTTAATACTTGTCAATATTTATCATTATTTGGTTTTTTTAATTAGTATATTAAATTAATATGATGATTCTTGCGATACGTCATTTACGGCAAGAAAACCTGTTATACTGGTTGCCAATAAATGTTATCTACCAGTAAAATTGCAAGTTTTCTTTTTCCATTAGAAAAAATCTAACAATTTATCTATCAGATAGGTTAACAGAAAGTAATCAGCAACATATAGGAATCATGGCGAGAATGGCGTTTCACAGAAATCACCAATGTGGTACATTCGTCTGTCTAATAATTTGCTTATTTATGATGTAAGTATATCTTCTATCAATGATTCAGAATACATTTCTAAAGTCATACTTTGTTGCAGATATAATTTTTTTTAAATACACAATTCACCTAGAAATTCTTAAAGTGCAACATTTTTGACACCTCGTGAAAAGATCGTGTCCATTGTGTCAACCCTATTTTATGAACTGACAATGTGACAATTGTCAATTTTGGATAAATGAGCGCGAAAAAGGTGTCGTTTATCTGTGGAAATTATACATTTGTCGTCCGTCATCGTCATATTATTATGCCGAGAAAAACCAGAAGCCAATTCCCACGTAAGAATTTTATTCTAAGCTGTGAATAACGATGCCAGGAAGGATTTTTCAAACGTGACATTAGGTATATCCAGAATTTTAAAAGATGGTTCACTGATGATGACTCCATACGCTTTGTTGTGACAGAAAATTAATATTTAGATTTGATACATCTAACAAGGTATACAGGTTTATTCTTAGTTCACTGGTGGGTTGCTTGAATGATGGATCCTTCTTTAACTTAAAAGTGTTTGTATATTTGTAGGATATAAGTCATTGATTGTCTTTTTATTTTTATGTCTCTCAAGAAAGTACAATTGATGCGTAAACGGACTTTTCTTCGGCCTATAAATCTGCCAACCTTTTTTTTATGTATGTTATACAGCAGACAAACAGGCAAACAGGCCACCTGATGGAAAGTGGTCACCTCCGCCTATGGACATCAGCAACACCAGGGGCGCTACCAGCCTACCAATGCGTGGCCCACCTCTGACGAGACCTGTCATAGTCCGAAGGAAGCACAGAGGCATGCAGCTCATTCCACATCCGTATAGATAGTGCGACAACTTCCCTGTTTTGAGACCCTCCGTCAACCAAAAACATAACCCCATGTTATTATACCACGCTATTGTTTTAAGACAATGGATGTTTCTATTTAACTAATCTTAAGCAACGGCATTCAATGTAATAAAACAAAATGTCCGACTAGGCTTCACTTGCGGTTCTGCACGAGTCATTATAAAACTTAATGGTCAAACATATTAATTCTTAAGCGTCAATTTAAAAATGAATATAGTAAAACATTTACGTTCGAAATGAACATGTTTTTACAAGGCATAGCTGTCTTTTTTCACAAGTATCTGTAAACTTTCTCTGCTCACGACTAGTGAATGCCTTGTTTTCGTTCGACCATATTCTGTGATACTGTGGGCCCATTTTCGTAAAAAAAAAAACCAGTAAAAATCTCGCTCGTTTTAATATTTTGTATGAGCAATAGCGCTTGAGATCGAAACAAGATTTTAACTATTTTTATTATGAGAATAGGTCCGCTGATCCAGTAGCATCCCGTTATCCCGCAGATGCTGTCCTTCAAGATTTCGAAGGGACGATTCTGTCATAGGTAGAATCGAAAATATTTTTTGTATATGACGGTCAAGTTTCAGATTTATAATAAAAACTTTGACAAAAGAATATTACGTCACAAAAACTGCAAATAATTACTTAAATCACTATTTTGAGGTCGCAGACAGAATGTACAGTCATAGCCGTTTCGGTGGCTTGTATCTTAAAAAATATTCTAGCTTAGTATTCGCACCACATTTAGTTCTTTATCCATCCCATGACTATTCATCCCAATTCAATTCAAAAATATAATTAAGTCAACCACAATGTTAGGTGTGCGGGATGAATCGTCATCGGGGCAATGTCCTTACGAGCGGAAAGGCTTCGTACGGACCCCGTTGAGCTAGCAACTAGATAGTATTTTTCTGCAGTAGCACTTATTGTGCGTACCTTCTTAGTAGAATTGAAAAGTCTTGTATCTAAAAGGCGAAATTTGCTTTTCTTTGAAGTGAGCAGTTGCGAATTCAACACAATTCGTACGGACTCCTTTCCACTCGTAATATAATACATTTGTCATATTTCATTCTTAACATCATGAAGCTAACTGACTTCAACTAAAACGAGCTTCAACAAAGATTCACAAACAATCTTACAAACAATCACATATTGACACAGCGTAATTTCTTCTCTGGCACCCTGGAGGCGTACTGGAAACTTGGCACCACAGCCTTGACCTCCTCCTCTTTCTCCTCCCCCATCATACTCTTCAAGCATACCTTCATATCAGCTGCAAATTTCTTTACCAGCCTCTCAAGCGAGAACAAATGCTCGTCCAATGCTTCAGGGATTTCCTCTCTCATGAAATCAGCTAACCTTAATAAATATTCTACGTTATAACCAGATGATCCACGGCACTCTAATATTTGTTTAGCTATGTCTGGTAATGGCGCAGCGCCTAGCCAGTGTTCGTTGTCGGGCACAGCAATGTATAACACAGCGTCTCTTTTGTCCGCTGTGCTGGGCGTAGAGTAGGCACGGGGATAGAAGTTGACTATGTAAGTTCTGTAGCCACCTAGCTTGCATTCCCTGGTGTTGAGATAAGGCATAGCTGCTGAGTTGTCAGATGCTATTAGGAAAGCTTTACCCCATGTGATACCCTGAAACAAAGAAATGGTAGAGTTAAAAACGGATGTAAACAATATTGGACAAAACTAACATACAGTATTGTTCTGCAACATTGAACGTTTGTTTAACAAGCTTATATTTAAAAAACGTAACAAAACAATAATATTGTCAGTTTATTTTATTCAACAAGTATAATTTTCTTGCCATGTGTCATTTTTCTTATTTTTTTTTAAATAATTGAGATTGAGAGTGGATAGACGAAGAAGGGGCAGGCCGAGAAGAGCTTACATGGATTAAGTGAAAGAACAGGTAAGTGTCATGTCTTATAGAGAGGTGAAAAAGCGGGCACAAGAGAGAGAAAAATAGTGGCAGCTAGCTATACCGACAAGAGCACGCCTCCAAAATTTTTGGGAGACCTGTCATTGTTACATTATCCTATTACGACCTCCGTGGCGTAATGGTTACCACGCCAGACCGCCACCCAGGAGGTCCCGGGTTCGATCCCCGGTCGGGTCATGATGAAAAACGAACTTTTTCTGATTGGCCTCGGGTCTTGGATGTTTATCTATATATGTATTTGTTATAAAATATAATATCGTTGAGTTAGTATCCCATAACACAAGTTTCGAACTTACTTTGGGGCTAGCTCAATCTGTATGAATTGTCCCTATATATTTATTTATTTATATATTTATTTAGTTGCTTGGTCATTCACTAGTATTTAAATTATAGTGAGTGACTTAGTTCAATGAATACACTTCCGGACACATGAATCGAGCCACCCTACATTTTTATTTGTAATGACATAGAACTTAAAAATATTCTTAAGTTAATCAAAAAGTTTTTATGCAGTTTTGATGCTGGTATATTCATAATTATTTTGAAGTGCTGTTGTTCCAATTTTGAATTTATCAAATGGAAAAACGAAACAAAATCCAAATTAGTGCATTCTTTTGAAAAGAAAAGTTGATCAAAGTTAACATAATTTTTTTATTAAACTCCATAATTTTGAATTCACCGTAATTGTTTTGAAATTAAGACATCGTAAAATTGTTGTTTTTTTAATTTGAGCCATTTAAACGTTAAAATTATGGATACACCGCCTCTTCTAGCCGCGCAAGCTGTGGCGCTTCTACAGTCGGGCCGAAGTCAGCGCGATGTAGCATCACAGCTTGCTTTAAGCCGTTCTGCTGTGCAAAGGGTATACCATCGATACCTCGACACTGGTGGATACGTGCGCCGTCCAGGAAGACCGCGATTTCGGGTAACTTCAGAAAGACAGGATCGATTTATCGCGACAACCAGTTTACGAAATCGTCACCTCACCTCTGTACAGATCCAAGAACAGCTTCGAGACTTTCATGGAGTGGCTGTTTCCGCGCGAACAATTAGACGAAGACTTAAAGAACGTGGTCTGAGCCCACATAAGCCAGCCAACGGGCCGAAACTGACAAGAGCTCACCGAATGGCGCGCTTACAGTTTGCACGCGAACATTTGCATTGGACTCAACGCCAATGGAGCAAGGTACTCTTTACTGATGAGACTAAGATTATGCTTTATGGTAATGATGGAAGGAGGAAGGTCTACCGAAGGCGGGGAGAGCGCTTTGTTCAGTGTTGTATTGATGAGAGAGTGAGTTATGGCGGGAGCTCGTGGATAGTCTGGGGAGGAATATCTGCCGATGGTAAAACTGGGCTAGAGGTTGTGACAGGACCACGTCTACCAACACTAAATGCCCGTCGATACATTAACCATTGCCTAGAGACTCATGTGATGCCATATGCTGGATTTGTAGGCCAAGGCTTCATCTTTATGCATGATAATGCAAGAGCGCACACTGCAGGAATCGTCAGGGCATACCTTCATGATGTTGGAATCACGACAATGGAATGGCCAGCAAGGAGCCCTGATATGAATCCCATCGAACGTCTATGGGACGAATTAAAGAGGCGTATTCGAGCTCACCAACCAGCACCACAAACTTTGGAAGAGCTGAGAGTTGCCATCGAGGAGGAATGGGAGAACATTCCACAACACTTCATAATGACGTTGATTAACTCCATGCCAAATCGCATGACTACAATCATAAACGCTCTCGGAGGCAATACAAGTTACTGAATTTTTTTTTTCCAATAATTCCTTTTTTTTTTCAAAAATTCAACCAGAGTCTTGTCTTTGAGAAAGGTTATACAGGACAAGTTTCACTTAAAATTGTAATTTTATCAAGTTATTGAAATTTAAATTTGGAATTAAGTATACCTTATTAATGTAAAGTGTACCAGCTTCCAAATTGCATAAAAACTTTTTCGTTGATCATATACTTTTGATAAGTTACCAGCAATCAAAGTTGAAACTGCTAGGTGGCTCGATTCAAGTGTCCGGAAGTGTATAATATAATTAAATAAATCTAGTAACTAGAATTTCAGAAAGAATACACGTAACGAAAATATCAATATTAAATGTTTGCAGTAAGTAAAATGTTTGCAGAGCAATTAACGCTATCGAAATATGATAACTACTTGGTTTATTGACTTGAGTAAATAAAGTTAATGTATTTAAAAATACAAGTAACATTTAAGATACCGCCAAACATGATATGAGTCTAGTCTACCTATACAAATACAGAAATAAAAGAAAAGACTGACTGACCGACAAAAATACTAAGTCCTTGACAGTCAAAACCACTTGACCTAAAAAGAAAAATTTTTAACAAAAAAAAATTTTGCAACGTAAGTAAATATTTTTTCAAATTCCCTTAGGAATGTAAATTACGAAACTGCGAAGAAGCCATCCCAAATCCTTCTTTCTTAAATTGCTCCTGAGATTACAGGAAGATTTAAGCGGTCCTAACACAATCAGTAAATTTTTGCGACAATTTGACATGTGACGGGTGTACGACGATGACAATTTGACATTTGAAAGCTAAACAAGGTTGACTAAAATAATAATAAGCCTATCGTCTTATTTATTCACCTCATAAATAAAATATATCATAAAAAACCCCCATTCAATTGTATTATGTTGTGTCATATTGTTTGTAAACATAGTAAGAGATTACGCACAACTGTTACTACGTGGACATTCAACATTACCAGTATCTCAGTTGGGAAACAACAATGACTAAACAGTATTCTGTTATTGTTACGAATAACATGTTACAATAACCTCATTGAACTCGCAGATAGGTAAGCAATGTGTAATAAAACAAACGACACAAAGGCATGTTTCATTATAAATACAATCCATAAAATATAAAAATTAAAGTCTTGACTAACTGATTATGGCGTACAGCCCAAACCCCCCAATTTAAGCTCTAGGTCCATCCTGGAGCTTAAATTTTGCACAGAGGATCCCTTGATCATGTACATAGATGACCAGTCAGTAAACTCTAGTACCCATACAGAGTTTTTTTGACAGCTCTTGAATGAGTGCAACACAGGACGCATCGAGCTCCTCGAACAATAAAACCATAGTTTTAGTACGCTAGCACTCATTGTACTGTGGTTTTAGTGCACTCTAAAACGAACACGCAAGAGAATCTGTCCCTAAGACGAATGAGGGAGATAAGCAACGTCGACCCCAGCCAGTTTTGGATAGGTTTCGTAATTTCGAGCTTCTCCGTGTTTTTTATTTTATTTTATGTCAAACAGTAGACAAACAAGCAAGCGGGCCACCTGATGGAAAGCGGTCACCGCCGCCTATGGACATCTGTAACACCGGGGGCGCTACCAATGCGTTGTCCACCAAGGAAGTTGGAGGAAAGGAAAGAGGAAGGCAAGGGAAAGAAGGAGGGGGAAAGAGGGGATAGGGAAAGAGTTGGGCTTCCGGATCTTTCACTCACCGAACGAAACGCATTGCTGCTTCACGTCTCGATAATCTGTGAGAGGGCGGTACTTCCCCGGTCGAGCTAGCGCATTTCATAATATTTGTTTTACCACTCCATAAACTCCGTGCTTCGGAGAGCATATGAAACCGTCGCCGTCGGTCCCGGCTGTTGTCGATTTTCTGCTATAACTAATAATAAATAGAATGAGATTTTTATGTCATTAACTTTGAACTCTTTTTTTTCTTATCATTATAAATTTTAAGCACTATTTGACATTTTTATCATTAGATTCTTTGATAAAACAGTCTAAAATCGCATATTTATATAAACTTCACATAAAAACGGAAATAACATAGATACGCCAGACACATAACACGGTTTGGAAAACAAATATGGCCGCCACGCGCCGATAGCGTGTAGTACGCATTTATTTATATTTAGTATCGTCCACGTGCAAAATATTGTAGTTAATCGCAAAAACACAAGTGTCGTAAAGAATAAGATTACTGATTATACCATAACATTACCATAATTATTTTATTATAGTAATATATACACTTCCGGACACATGAATCGAGCCACCCTACATTTTTATGTGTAATGACATAGAACATAAAACTATTCTTAAGTTAATCAAAAAGTTTTTATGCAGTTTTGATGCTGGTATATTCATAATGATTTTGAAGTGCTGTTGTTCCAATTTTGAATTTATCAAATGGAAAAACGAAACAAAATCCAAATTAGTGCATTCTTTTGAAAAGAAAAGTTGATCTAAATTAACATAATTTTTTTATTTAACTCCATAATTTTGAATTCACCGTAATTGTTTTGAAATTAAGACCTCGTAAAATTGTTGTTTTTTTAATTTGAGCCATTTAAACGTTAAAATTATGGATACACCGCCTCTTCTAGCCGCGCAAGCTGTGGCGCTTCTACAGTCGGGCCGAAATCAGCGCGATGTAGCATCACAGCTTTCTTTAAGCCGTTCTGCTGTGCAAAGGGTAAACCATCGATACCTCGACACTGGTGTATACGTGCGCCGTCCAGGAAGACCGCGATTTCGGGTAACTTCAGAAAGACAGGATCGATTTATCGCGACAACCAGTTTACGAAATCGTCACCTCACCTCTGTACAGATCCAAGAACAGCTTCGAGACTTTCATGGAGTGGCTGTTTCCGCGCGAACAATTAGACAAAGACTTAAAGAACGTGGTCTGAGCCCACATAAGCCAGCCAACGGGCCGAAACTGACAAGAGCTCACCGAATGGCGCGCTTACAGTTTACACGCGAACATTTGCATTGGACTCAACGCCAATGGAGCAAGGTACTCTTTACTGATGAGACTAAGATTATGCTTTATGGTAATGATGGAAGGAGGAAGGTCTACCGAAGGCGGGGAGAGCGCTTTGTTAGTGTTGTATTGAAGAGAGAGTGAGTTATGGCGGGAGCTCGTGGATAGTCTGGGGAGGAATATCTGCCGATGGTAAAACTGGGCTAGAGGTTGTGACAGGACCACGTCTACCAACACTAAATGCCCGTCGATACATTAACCATTGCCTAGAGACTCATGTGATGCCATATGCTGGATTTGTAGGCCAAGGCTTCATCTTTATGCATGATAATGCAAGAGCGCACACTGCAGGAATCGTCAGGGCATACCTTCATGATGTTGGAATCACGACAATGGAATGGCCAGCAAGGAGCCCCTGATATGAATCCCATCGAACGTCTATGGGACGAATTAAAGAGGCGTGTTCGAGCTCACCAACCAGCACCACAAACTTTGGAAGAGCTGAGAGTTGCCATCGAGGAGGAATGGGATGTTAAGTTAATTACATTTAAAAATTACATTTGAAAAGCGGGATACACGCAAACTAATTTGCGCGAGTTACGCTAGTCCTTCTAGAGATAATTAAAATTTAAATGAGGCGTAACTATTAATGCATTTCTGCCTATTTATTTTCTATTTCATTTTGTCAAAGTGTCCACGTCAATTTGACAATGCGACATATTTGTCGTATCAATCAATAACTTGGCTGGTAATAAACTAAAATTTAATTACTACTTTGCAACAATTTAATTATTATTGTTCGTCCTACTAATATTGTTTTTTTTTAATGATTTTTGGTATTTACTATGTAGTTTGCTGATACTTTGGTTGGATTAACACATAGATAGGGTTCCTACTTTTTATCCCGAAAAGTACGCGATTCCCGTAGGATTGTGTCGCTACTCGCTTGTATGTATCGTATTCAGATAGTTCTGATACCACGCGGGTGTCAGAACTATCTGTCAGAACGTCATTTATTTTGGTAGCAAGGAATAAAAAATATAGAACGGCTCCCCCCGCAGGCAGTACCTGCCAGCACCGACTCACGTAACGTAGTAGCTACGGCTCTCCAAAAGAAGGTCAAATCAGCTACTAAACGTGTGGGTGAGACCCGAGTCTCTCTTCCACCTGCATATCTTTCGGAACGTCATTCCCGACGAAAAAACTTTTATAGCGCGATTCAGGAATCGCTTTCAAGCGTACAGTGCCGTCTGTCGGTAGTTATTGGAGTTAGACAAATGTTATAGCCATCAATGGCCAGCATGTTTTGTGTTAAATTAATTTCGCACGAGTTATCCATTTGAGAATTTTGAGATATTGCCAAAGATTGTATTATTTAAAGAATTTCCTATTTTTAACACATTCATTGTCGTTCGGTTTGGGAACGTAAAGTAATTAACCTCGAACCTTTAGCTGCCTTTAGCCCTATAAACTATTTTATTTTTGATTGTACGACTGTCTATCGAGTATCTATGGCATAAAAAATATTCCCTGTATTTTACTTCATTGTCCACTAGTCGTCAAGTCCCTTTTAGAACCACCTGAATACCACCGCTCCCCATTTTTACTACAAATATAATTAAAATCGAAGAGTCTGTTTATATTGTCTATCATTGTCTAATTTAAGGAAGAAAAAGAGATATCCGAGATCTTCAATAACTACAAAATATTTTGTGATACTGTGTCAGTAGGTAATTTAGATAAAATATTTATGTATGCGAGGGCCACATATTCGGGGCCTTGTAAAGTCAATTTATTGCTATATTTAACTAACCAAGTAACTATTTTATTATCCGGCCCCAAATGGGTCACAAAATGGCCCCATAGCGTCAGATCAAAATATTCGCAACATGTGTGCTATATACTTGATAATTTTACATAGTATAAAATGAAGTCGCTTTTGCTGTGTGTCCGTATGTATGCTTAAATCTTTAAAACTACGCAACGAACTTTGATGCGGGTTTTTTATTAGATAGAGTGATTCAACAGGAAGGTTTTTAAGTATTATACATTCCAAAATTCCCACGGAAAAGTGGGATGATTATATAAAATATCAAAAATGTCGGAACAAAATCTCCACGGGTCTATTTAACTGGTCAGTGATCGTCGCTCAGGAACATCCGTCCACTTAAGTCTGACCTCTAATAGGCGCTCAACCTAGAAAGCTAAAATTTTGTATGGAGGTTCCCTTTATGATGTTAACAAGGATAAAGATGGGGTTTTAAAGAATTCCCACGGGAAAGGGAGTAATAAAATTTTAATTGTATTATTGCAGGCGCTCGACCTAGAAAGCTGAAATTTGTATAGAGGTTCCCTTTAAGATGTTGACAAGGAAAAAGATGGGGTTTTATAGAATTCCCACGGGAAAGGAAGTAATAGGACTGGTATTGTATGACGCGGGCGAAGCTGCGGGTACAGCTAGTAATAATATATTATCGTAATTTTTAGAGTAAGCTCTTAAATTAATTAATGTAGGTGGGTTTAACTAATATCGAAACCTTAAAAGAATAAAAACTTTTGCAAGAATTATTTCCTTTTAGATAGTTTAATTGATCGGTTAAGTACCACTGGACTAAGAAAATGAATGAAAGTAGGTAGTACCTATGAAAAATTTACATTTGCACGCAAAAATGTGCACCAGCTAATCAAGAAGCAACAACGATAAGTTTCTATGATTTTCCTTGCAAAAAAAAAAAACTTAAAACTGATGTTATGATATGATAGAGTGACATAAGTGGCTGATAAGCCACCACCAGACGGTAGACGACCTTTTAACTTGATTGATAAGATTCTGTTTACATTGTATACATAGATTATGGCAATAAAAACGCAATATATAACAGATCCGTCAGTCTGTATCTAATCCTGTATTGATCTTATCGTCTTTCATATTTTTCCTTAGCTTGTTGTTAGGTGCTGATGAGTCCTTAACTGTCAAACATCTTCATTAGATTGTAGATCTTCCAGCATCTTTAACGCGTTTATCCAACAAGAAATAGCAATCCTAAAATGAACCTAAAATTTTGAGTCTTCGTTGAGTCGGATTAGGGGGATAATAGTCGTCCGCGTCCAAACTCAAAAAAATGATAGAGCACACACACACATTAGTTTAATCAATGCTGACCCGACCGGGGCAGTACCACAATTTAACAGAATAGCGGTGATATGCCGCTGTTTCGTAGTTTCGTCCTATGAGTGAGTGAACCGTTTTTTTTTTTTTTTTTTTTTTTTTTTTTTTTTTATAGGGACAATTCATACAGATTTTTGGCAATTAGCTTTTGTAACTATATTGTGTTATCGTATCTTGTTGACCCTGTCCACTCCATTCTGAAATACGTTACCTTAAGGTTGCCTTGAAAAGATTGCTTTTTAGCAATAAGGCCGCCTTGTTGCACATATACTAAGTCTATAAGCTTTCCGTATGTATGTTGTATTATTTAAAGATGGATATTGCAAATTCTCTCTCTCTCTCTCTCTGAACCGGAAGACTAATACTCGTCCTGTTTTCTACTTCCAGTTTTCTTCTATCTTCATTCCTTTATGTGATTGTTCGCCATCAGGTGACCTGTAGGCTCGTTTGCCCTCCTCTCTCATAAAAAAAGCTTATCTTAGGTAATAAAGACAACAGCCCACCTAATGACCTACTATATGTTACGTCGGTCTCGATAGCCATAACAATGAACTTAACTTATAGATATTTCTTATATTAGTAAATACTTAATAACACCTTTTGTTATGAATACAAATATTAATTGTTCTTGAGTTAAACGGATGTTCACACTTCCTAATCATAATATTATAATTCCTAACATAGCTATTAAGTATCACTGTAACTAACACCATTATGGACTCAAATTGTCTGAATAAATAAATAAATTATTATTATTTTTATAAAAATTTTAATTTTACATGATATTATAGTATGTAGGCTAATCGAGTTAAAACGCAATAGGGAATATGTAATGCATTTTTGTGGTTTGTACAGAGGCTGCAGAGTAACCTTTTTTTTTGGTTTATAGTCAGGAAAATGCATTTCTGCATGTCCCGCCGCTGGGGAAGCGACGGGGGTCTGTCGGGCTTTGGGCTCCCACTTGGGTATACCGACTAAAAACCTGACTGACTGCCTCCTCATCCGTCTAGATGGGCGAGAAAACACCCATGGCCAGACAACACCTGCACAACGTGGTAATCAAGCGCACCGTGGCGCCTCCCTATCCAATATTTTAGGACCGGACAGATGGCGCCAACTGTGCGCCGCCTCGGCCCGCCGGTCCTCGCCGACCCCTCGTCCAACCTCATTGCCCATTCCCGGATGAGGGACTCCCGGGCATCCTCATTGCAACGGAGGACCCCATCCGGCTGCAGAGTAACCTGACTTCCCAAAACGAAGTAAGGATTAGGTTTTTAGGTAACTCTAATTTTTCAACGTCGAATACTAGACTTAATAAAATATATATTTTGTCAGGTGTCTAGGCAGCTGTACATCTAAATAAAAAAACTAAATCTTAAAGAAATAAAGTTTTTACATTCTTTCTTCAAGTGATCGCAGAGTTGATATTAAATTCCGGTTAATAATACTATATTTTACATCTATTATTTTTTATTTGGTTTTTTGATTATCCGGCTGGAGCATATAGAAAGAAAATTAAGAAAGAAAGAAAAATATTTTTATTTGGTGCATTCACATATTTGTTAGGTTTGTCGATTGGCTAAGTTCGCAAGCAAGCACGCCTAATGGTAAGCAGTCGTCACCGCAGCTTATGGACGCTTGCAATACCGGGGGTATCAGTCGCGCGTTGCCGACGACCCTGTAAGTGGAGCTCTGGAGATCTTACTCACCGTAGGAATAGCTTTCATGCCAAGTAATAGTGGGACGGAATGTATTGGTATCAGTACCCATACATAACACAGGCATTGCTTTAGTCTTATGTTAGCTTAAATTGGGACCAGATGGCAATTATTTCTACAAACACGTTAATCTTTCTTGGCAAATAATATAAAATCGATTCGCCACAGTTACTATTAACACGGCGCCATTTTGAAACTGTAAAACATTATCGATTTTCCGATTCGCAATCAAAACAACTGATTTACCAATAACATTAATTAAAAGTGGATGGATATGGATCAATCGGATTTTGCAGAAACCGCGGGAATCAGCTAATCAAAAATATTTAGGAAAGTATACTACTAAGTACTCTGGGGTACAGCCATGTTGATTTACTTTTGAGAGGCGAAACTAAAGGATTTTTTTGTTTACTTCTAAATTTGTCAGTGTAGCAGCCTCCTTTTTCCTCTGTCTTGTGCCAGCTCCTTTTTTTTCTCTCTCTACACAAGCTCCTTCATTTCTCTATGAGACACGACGACGCCTGCCTTTTCCTTCACTTGATCCATGTAAGCTCTTCTCGTGCTTCCCCTTCTACCTTCTCTTTCCTTCTAAGATGTTTCTTTCGTCGTCTAATTTACTACGGACCTCTAAAAAGCGGGCAAAATATCGTGGGGACGATGCACCGTTTATAAGTTTGCACGTGTATTGTGATTTGTGATATGTCGGACTCGGCATTGATTGTAACCGAGCTGGTGAAATTACATCCGTCGATTTGCGAATTGGCAGCGGTGCCGCGGGTGTGGTGGCCAGCCAACGTGGCTCACTAACGCCAGTAACGCGTCACGTGTGATGTGACTAATGTATGCATTTTCAACGAATCTACTCACAATATTTTTTCTCTCTCCAAAATTACAAACTCACAGTATAATCTCAGAAAAAACATGCAATACAAGAGTTGGACTGGTGAGTCTAGCTCAAAGAGAAACAGGCATGTCAGTTAATTATTGTAACGTAGCTGTGTAAAAAAAAGAAAGAAAGAAAACAGGTTTGTGGTCATCGTGATTATCACAAAAAAGGGGTTTATTGTTGTTTTGTAAATCCACGAGGAAGTAATGAGGAAATGTTGAATTTGTACAAAAGATTAACTAATAGTTAAATTAAGTTTTTATTGTAATCCAACTATTTTTTATGCAAGGGCCCGCACAATAACGTTCAGTTCCCAGGGAGATTTCCCGGTTACAAACTATCCTAGAGTTAATCCTGTAATAGGAAATCAGACATAAAACATCCTACTTATTTACAATTCGAACAAAATACATCATGATAAGTAAATAACTGGTTACTGCGCATATCTCGTAAACATACGCAATACACGTGGAGAACGTGCACTCCTATTATTAGCTAGAATCCTTTTCAAGCCATTACTTATACTCGTGATGAGAATAGGTGTGACTTAGAAATCTATACTAATATTTAAGCTGAAGAGTTTGTTTAAAGTCGCTTATCTCAGGGACTACTGGTTCACTGGTTTTTCTCATACCCACATGTCGATTTATCGTTGCAGTTTGAACAATCGTAATGATTTTTCGTAAGGTGTGTATTAGGTAACTACAGTTATCTTCCATGGTCGTCTCACGTCGAGTTTAACAAGAAAGACAGAGCAGAGGTTTTGGTACAAGTAAGGAGATAATCCGGAAGTAATTCGAATCAAGTCGTTTATGGACGAACGCATAACTGCTGATCTAGAAACTTGTGGCAGATCTACCATCTAGATGGACCGACGAGCTCAAGAAAGCAACTGGAGTCTGCAGAAAGCGTTGACGGAAGGCATTGGGGAAGACCTAGATCCAGTAGTAACATAACCTGATGATGCACCATCACTTGAGGTTTTTAATTAAGTTTGTAAGAATGTTTGTTTCATTGTCTTGATTGTATTGTTGGTATTTCTGAGTGCTTGGATATGTAAATAATAAAGTCTTTGAGATGGATCAAATAATGGATTCAAGTGGAATGAGTGTGATGAATCAAACAATGCAAGGGAATTAGGAATGTCATAAAGAAAAACAATAGGATGAATTACTTGAGGAATTATCAATACAATAAAGTACAGTAAAATGAGTCATACTGATGATGGCCAATTGCAAAAGAAACTAGTGTGTAGAACGGAACTAGTGTGTAAATTGGACACACCGTATTTTGGACTCTTCCGGGGTGATGCGTGGTGATCTTCAGAAATGATCTTTGCAAATTTCTATGGGTAGCTATCATAAGATTTAGGAAATTGTGTGATATGTATTTTTAATGAAAGAGGTTCGCGAACAAGTGTTTGGGATCCCTAATGGAAGTGAACACCGCCTAAGGATCACAGAAACACCAGGAGAGTCCCTGATCTTTAAAGGGAAGAAAGGAAAAAAGATATAGGGGAGGAGTAGGGCTTCCGCATTCACCGAACTAGACTGGACTTCTCCAAACTTCTTGCGACATTAGGTTATCTGACCACCAATGAAAGTCGCAAGACTATGTATCCAAACTTCACAAAACAAAATTAGGTTATCTGACCACCGCCCACCTGGCGCAAGAAGTTTGGAGAAGACATAGTCCAACAGTGGACTCCTTGTCGCATTGCTGCTTTACGCCGATATTCTGTAAGAGGGTTGTAATTACTTCCCCGTAGAGCTCGTTTATTTCATAAATGCTCTGCCACCACACGAGTACAATTGACTGGTCTGAGTACATCCTAACTTATCAAAACCATTAGCATGTGCTAATGGTAATAATCATGTCAGATTAATATGTATTAATCTGACATGATTATTGCTTATCAGACAATCCCATGTTTACATAATCATTATAATAAATGGATGGGAATTACATACTTGTTGTGAATGATTGTGAAATTATTGAGACCTAGAACTATCCAGAATTATTAAGACCTATATTGACCTTTATTGAACTGGTGGTAGGAGAAAATTGTGACGATTCGGAAGAGATTATATTAGGTCTATTAGAATAAAAATATTTGACTTTGACAGACTTTCTTTGAGCATTTTTTTCAATTTCTCCCGAGTGGCCTTTACGTTGATGTAACTTTTTTATTTACGAACCAATTAAAATGAACAAACACTAAATGTTAAGTAGAGCAAACCGCAACGCATTAGTGAAAACCGCATTCAAATAATGTGAAGTTGTTTCAGAGATTAGCGTGCACAGATAGCGACCAGTTGACGACCTCCGTGGCGTAATGGTTACCACGCCGGACCGCCACGCAGGAGGTCCCGGGTTCGAATCCCGGTCATGATGAAAAAAGAACTTTTTCTCATTGGCCTCGGGTCTTGGATGTTTATCTATATTATGTATTTATTATAAAATATAGTATCGTTGAGTTAGTATCCCATAACACAAGTTTCGAACTTACTTTGGGGCTAGTTCAATCTGTGTGATTTGCTAAATAAAAAATTAAAAAAAGTTACGATTTTATTACATTACTGATTGATTTATTTATTTATTGATGTAATTACAAAGTTTCATAACGATGCTTACATTATTAGCATTAAACATGTCTCTTACTTCTCTACCCTGGTCAGCTCTTTCATTGGTTGGGTGTATCTAAATCTTAATAAGCCTTCACTGGGATATAGATGATCATTATTATTTGTTTGTTATGAATATTTTTGTACTTGTACTTACAATACCTGATTACCCAATGGAATTCCTAAGAGTATGGAATTCCTGAGAGTATACTGGAATTCCTGAGAGTATAATAAACACTCTAGGAATTTCATTGTAATATGAGTATCCCTTGTGACGCAAATGTTTTGTTTTGTTATATTGCATATTGCGCAGAATCCTACGACGGCGTTCGTAGGTGTAAAAACACGTGGAAACGGTGAATGAATGAATGATATGGATGTTACACATTTGTTAACTAAACTTATGACAGATCTTTGCTTATGACGTCAAAGGACATTGTTTCTATCAGTGCAACGTGACAATGTAGCGGTACCTGCATACTCCGTACTAAACTAATGTAAAACTGAAAAACTGTGTTGATTATTTTAAACTAGCGAAAATTCGTTTGCGTGCCCCGCTTTCCCGTGGGAATTTCGACAAATTACGAGAATTTGTATGTTTTATAGATATAAACCTCGCTCTTGAATCACTATCTATTGCTGACTGCATTAAAATCCATTGAGTACTTTAAAAGACGGGAGCGTCTTCTTTTTATATTACATAGCATAAAAAGAAGGTGCTAAAATAAAAATAAAATTAGGGCTTTCCGACTAGAACCTAGGTAGACCTGTCTGCGACCTTCTCCACCAGTGGCTGGGACGAGGAAAGAAGGCGGTGCGCGAGGATTGAAGCCGGTGTGCGAGGAAGCATAGCGGTGTGCGAAAAATACACCAATTTTATTGTAGCACGTCACTAGTAAAATGACGTAGACTTGGTGCATTTTTCCTGCCTAATGGTCGAGAGTTGTTGTTTATGTTGCATCATTAATGATGTCATTACTCGTATGTCTTTACGAAATACCACGATTCTTAATGACGATTCGGGAATTACAAGATCATAAAATTTCCATCCTACATTCAAAAAATAAAGTATGGAAATCCCCGAGATCTTCGATGAGATAAATCCCCTCAAAAATTACTGATTAAACTGTCTCCCGTGATTTACTTAGATCTAGAAATAGTATTTTTACTTCGTCGACTTTTTTTTGTCATGTTAACGAGAAACCAAAAAGGCCCAATAAAGACTGCCTTAAATGACCCTAATCTGCTGCATCCAGTTTCCCAATGACATTTCGTCATCAATTAGTTTCGAACTTTCGGTAGCGCTGATAGTTTCGTAATTATTCGGACATTGGATACATTTTACTAATTGCTTAACAATGTATTTGTACCGTTAATGGCCGCCAAAGGAGATTAATTTGTGTTTTTGGGTTACGCCAATCATCACTGATCAATCTGTTACCTATTTTAACTTGCTAGTTTGCCACTTTGCTTGGTGGTCTAAATAAGTAAGGTTGAATTTTTTTTTAAATTAACGTCTGTATACGTACGTAGTACTATTTATTATTCAGTGGTATACGTTGCGGGACGAGGACATGACTTTCTTGTACGAAATTCCGTTTGTTTCCGCGACATATACATTTTGTATGGAAAGATATTTAACTTCCCGTCTGTGTAAAACCCCGTCACATATGCATGCATGCGTCACATATATATAGAGGCATTAATACACGACGTTAATGAGAGATTAAATAGTAGAAAGAAAGTTGCGGGACTGTTTTTAGATCTAAGCTCAGCCTTTGATACTATAGACCACAACATACTGCTTGACAAATTGGAACACTACGGTGTTAGAAACAAAGAATTTATGATGTTTAAATCATATTTGAGTAACAGAAAGCAGTATGTTGAGATAAAAAATACAAACTTTGAAGACTCAACCGTAAATGTAGTTAAATCGAAACTTAAACGGGTAAATAGAGGTGTACCGCAAGGATCAATATTAGGCCCAATTCTTTTCATAATTTTTATGAATGACATAATTAGCCATCTATATAAGCAGATTCCATACATTAGTTTAGTATTATATGCAGACGACACAAACGCTGTAATATCAGGATGCAATTTGGATGAATTAGAAGCAATTGCAAATAATACTATATCGGTTCTTCATAATTGGTTTGTCATTAATAATTTAGAGTTAAATGCATCAAAAAGTAACGCCCTTCTTTTTAGAACTACAGCAAGGAATAAAGAAAAGTTGTCTGTCAAATTACAAAATAATATAATTCAGTGTGTTACTAACGTAAAGTTTCTAGGTGTCATTATTGATGCAGACTTAAATTGGAAGCTAGAACTTGAAGCGATAATAAATGCAATAAGTTCTTCATGCTATGCACTTCGCAGCCTAAGAGATGAACTAACGAAAGAACAATTAAAAACCGTTTACCATGCTTTAATCGAGTCAAAATTGCGTTACAGTATCGAGTTTTGGGGCAATAGTTATAAATATAATGTCTATAAGGCTTTTGTAGCCCAGAAAAGGGCCATCCGGACAATCGTGCGTATTCCACCCTGGGAATCTTGTGCACCCCACTTCAAAAGTCTAGGAATACTTACAGTACCTAGTTTGTACATACTTGTTCTTCTGAATAACTTTCACAAGCAAAGATACCTTTATGAGTCAGAAACTGATATGATAGAGAGAGAGAAAACCAGAAGGAAAAATCTTAAGGCTGCTGTACTACCCAAGCTCAGGGTGACCAAACAATGCCGACGTCATCAAACTGTGATTTTATTTAACAGGTTGCCTGTGGAACTTAAGAGTATACGATGTGCTGCAACTTTTAACAATAAATTAAAGAATCTGTTATTAGATAAATGTTGTTATTCGTTGGAAGATTTCTAGGTTTCTTCTTAGATCTTTGTAAATCATCATTAGCAATGTAGATATTATTTAGTTTAATTTAGGTTATGTAATTAATAAGTATTTATAATTTTCTTGTAACCATTTATAATATGTAATATTCAAATACAAAAATTGTTTGTTTATGAATAAATAAATACAAATACAAATATGCAGCGACCCTTACTAATAAATAAAACTAGTTTGCATTACAAGGGAAAATCGGTTTCAAGTTTCGGCAGATACCCAAAACGACTGTCACATTTTCATGGCACATTCACTCATAAAATATTAGCTATACTATACAAATTCCCATGGGAACGGGAGCAACCCAACTCGAAAACACAGTGGTCTGTTCTGTTATAGCCGGGTCTGCCGGGTATCGAATAGATTTTTTATCATAATTGTTTTGGCAATATTGCATAGACATTTACAAACGTAAAACTATTCATGTCGTAAACCACAAAACCACAACATGACCTCACTTTCACGATTGCTTACCATCAGGTGACCGTCTACTCTGTCTAGCCCATTTGTCCCCTTTAAACATTCAAGAGCCGAAGCTAAAGAGCCAAAGTCAAAATTTATTTAAGTATGTAAATGAATGGTTTTCAAAACTATACCAACTTAAAACGAATATGTACTTACAAAACTTCAGTAAGTTCCCTCGCGGGCACTAAAGACACGTCTTTTACAATGTTAGATATATATTTAATCTACCAGCATTTCGGAATGACCATTGACGACGAGAAGAAATGCCGAAACTCTGTCTGCTATACATATGATTATAATGAGAGTATACATATGAGTGTACATATTGTATAAAAAAGATTCCTTGAAAGGGTTTCAAACTTTGACGTAAGTACATAATATTAATAAGATATACCGTAGAATAATCTCAAACATCTAACTCGTGTCACTTCCGTGGACTTTGTAACGAAGAATAATATCATCCAGAAATAGATAGCTACGCACAAAAGTGTGTATTTTTACGTCACGTGAAAAAAAATCACGAATCATAGCGTATAGTGCAACTGGCCATCTTTGCCCGGGGGCAAAAATAACTAAAAACATTGTAAAAAAAGTTTACTTCAATTTAACTTACAAATATTTTGCAATTTTGTGCACAAGCTCGATAGATTAACCCAGGGTTCGCGACATGACATTATCACTATGTCGTTTAAACGCATCGATCGAGTAATATGTACAAACGTGACAATGTCAGGCGACAATCAGGCTTGTCAAAATCTAGCAGTTTGGGCAAAATCTAAAAATCTCTATTCCGTGGGTCCTTTGCGGGCATTTAGACTATCTCGAATTCGAATTTAGAGTCTTTTACTATGTTGTATATATATGGGTATCCATATATTTTAAATTTACCAGCATTTCGGAATGACTATTATGACCACTGTCAATATAATGTGGGCCGGGCCAAATCATGTCAACAATTTGATTGATCAACATCAGTACGCCAGGACTGTTCTTTTGATACGTATAAGTATAATGTAGTATGTAATCATTCATTGACTGTATGCACAATTACTTATCAACTGTCAGTGCAAACACGCGAGTAAGTCAAGGGGCTCTCATTCAATAAATATTATAATTAATTTTCCTCAAAGGGACCGGACACCAGAGCAGAGGTTAGGGATTATCGGGGCTGATAAGTCCACTACCTAATCTACATGCATACTCCGAGCTGCGAAAATAAGTCTTTACTATTATAGAGATATCAGGCATTTAGATGGTTTTTCCATACACAGGGATACTTGCAATTCTGAGACGAGAAGGTGCCTGTGAAGGTCTAATCTCTGAATAAAATATTTGATTCTTTGATTCGACGTATATCCGGAACATGCTTATCTTCTTTCAGCCTGTCCATCACCCATTGTTGGGGGCCTCTTCATGGGCTTTCCATAAAAGGGGTCTCGTTCTGCCGGGTAACATGCTTATTGGAGTGCTCAAAAGCAATAAAATTAACCACCGCAATGTATAGGCGAAGTGCAATGGTTCTCGAGATATTTGGATTTCTAGGGTTTTATGTTTACGCAGAATTTCACATTTAATTCAAAATAGAAAATCTTATTATATGTATATGGTCGCCATTCAAACTTAGTATCATACCTGACACATTGCAGCTTCTTCTCAAAAAATTTTATAGTTCCCAGCATTAGGTTTCAATAAAAATTATTCTTATCTGATTCATTGTAAAATCGGGGTAACATTTAGACATTTTAAGAAAAAGCAATCATAAATAGAATTGAAGAGACGAAAGTCTATGGCATTGAAAATCAGGGAATTCACCCCACTGTATAATTCGAAATCGTATAAATAGAAATTCACGGAAAATAACTGGATCAGTTTGAGAAATGTATTCAGTGGACAGTCAACTACGCTTTGTCACAGAGAGAATTAAAATTCGGGAATTTACCCCATCCGAAATACTAACTAAAAATATAATTTCAGGAAAAAATACTCTTTTTTATAAAATGTGACTTTCAACTGACCTGTCACAAAGAGAATTAAAATTCGGGAACTTAGGTACCCCGTCCCCGAAATTCTAAAAATACAATTTTAAGAAAAAAATACTCATTTTTATAAAATGTACATTTGTGACACCAGTAGAAAAGAACTTTTTACGTCTGTTTAATTTTAGGAAGTTGTCGTTCTCATCCTGGTGCATAGTGGGATGAAAATAGTTTCCGATTTGTTGCAATTTGGCAGAATTTTCCGTGTCCGTATTTAAAAACGCGACAAAGCGACAATATTGTCAGTTTTTGACAGATGTCAAACTCGCGAGCAAATAAATAAGTTATTTATTTATTATATCTAAGTATAAAGCTACATACATTCTTTTGTGGCATTGCAACGTTATTACTTCTCTTTTTTGATATTATGGTGAACAAAACAGAATGGTTTGAGTTTTTTCTTGGTTTGGCAACCTTTGTGGGAGTACAAAATGTTTTCGCTCATTTTATCGTGTTAGCACATGTCGTAAACGATATGAAAGGTTATCATATTATTAATAATTGTTATTATAATTAAGTGTATTCGTTTAGATATCTAGTATCGGGGTAATATTATCTAAATAAAAACTTACTATTTTATCTTGTGTCACTATGCAAAGTAAGCAAATCGCGTATACTTGAAATAAGTATAAAACAATATTAAAAAATACAGTTTTTTCAAATTTCAATGCTGTTGGTTTAAAAAAAGCCTCATAAATAAATGAAAAATAAAATATACTTACTTCTTTATCTTCTATAAGTGTAGCTACTCTTCCCGGCTGAAACAAGAGAAATAAACGTTAATAAGTCACGCCGATATTCTTTGAGAGGGTGGTACTTCCAGGTCGAGTTAGCCCACTTCATAAACGCTCTACCACTAAAAGAAATAGTTTCGTAAGGACTGTCAGTCGCAGACAAATAGGGACTTATCATTCGCTTTACAATGTTACGTTGTCGGTGAGAATTGGCATAACCTACTGTCTTAGTAATATTACATTGATAAATCTTGAAACAAGATGGCGTGCTCTTATTTTTTATATCATAAACGAGAACTACTTGTTTGTACGTGTACTACATGAAGGACGTAAACATGGGAGTACCGACACCGAGGGGGGCAGCTGGTCTCCCTTGTCTTTTATTTACGTCCATCCTTCACTACCATCTACTTAATTGTCGCTAAAAGTTAAAAAACTTTTAAATTATTTTTTTTACTTACTAGCAGTGCTGTAAGCAAAAAATATGAATGTATTTCTGCGGTCATCGTAATTTAATAACCACGACATTGTACTCAAATTTTATGGATGGCTTAACAAAATTAAATATCATTATGGTAAGTGCTGTTATAATGTCCAGACTGTAGAAAAGTATGTTTGAACTTCGATGTTAGTTTTGCGTACATTAGTTGGATTAGATATCCTATTTAATTTTATGTAAGAGGTTGTCAAACAAACACGCCTGCATATAGCTCGTAAGGGAATATGGTTAGTTATAGTAAGTTCCCCCGTACTACTAAAATTTCAGAGTCCTAGCTTTACCCGCAACAAGGAAGATGAAGTAGAAGTCGAAAATGGTCTCAAACGCTTCCAGAAAAGGATGGTAAAGTATGACTGGCACATTAGAGCTATATAGCACATGAGTAAATAAACTGACGGAACAGAGACTTCACTCCATACAATAGCGCGCGCCGAGGACACGCACACAAGCATGTGTACGTGACGAGCAGCGCTTTGAGGACACGCAATACACGCGCCCCATGCTTGTGTGCGTGTCCTCGGCGCGCGACGTTGTATGGAAGTGAAGCCTCTGTCCGTCAGTTTATTTACTCATGTGTTTATAGTGGGTTTGAAGTATGTAATGTTTTTGTCAGGTCATTGACCTTTAATTGTCGATAATATGCGTCTTTTACTATCGCAAGACATAGATAGGTAATTTCCCCCAAAACATTTGAAAGTGTTATTTTGGTTTTTGGCCTTTTTCCAATGTTTTTAGGTAAATGGGGTCAATACCAGAGAAATTTTAGGTTAATTCCGCTTTAACCTCACTTTTCATGTACAGTCTTCGGCATAAATATGTACAGTCAGCGGCATTTATAATTAATAAATACCTAGTCATTTTAGTAGGTCTATTTTATTTGAAAATTACTGTGCCAGATTTACGGTGTCGGTGTCCTTAACTTGAAAAATGTATTTTCTGCATCTCACACAAAAGTAAGTTTCGACATTTGTTCACGACACGACTCGTTACTCGATACTTACGATAAATCGATTCAAGTTGGTATGAGTATTTGATCGATTCGATCATGCATGTATTGTAAAGTGCATCGGATTAAAATACTGACTTTTTTTTTACTTATTATTGTAGGTGTTTTTAAATGATACAATCGTTCGAAAGGTCAATAAATTTGTCTTTAATTTAATATTTTTAGTTACAATTTTAAACACACCTTCAGTCACATTCAATAATTTTCTTCGGATGATGAGCCAAAATCGTCAGTAGAGCTATCGTCACCTGTATTATAATTATTTCGTTTTCAATTATATTATCAATATTTACGTCTCTGTCAAAATCTAATGAATCTGGTGAAAAAGAAGAAATTAAAAGGTTACAACACTGGTATCGAAAAATAAAAAGACTTGAGAACGTAACTGTTTTTGGGACGTTTCGTAATAAATTAAAAATTGTATGTTATGTTACATACTAGCGGTTCTTCCTAAATTGTCAATATAGTCCCAGATAATGTTGCTAATTATTATTTTTTGTATACAAACCATAATATGTTCCTATCAGTAGGTCAATTATTGCGAGAAAGTATTGTTTTTCGCGATGCAAATCAAACGCGAGTTCCGCAGGAACAGGAAATTTTATTGTTTGTTTAAATAATGTTAATAATTAGACAAATAGTGTAAAATAAGCGCCAGATGGATAGGCGATCTCAAAAAAGCGGTTGGAGGCAAATGGATTGGATAGGCGGATCAAGGAGAGGATCACATTTTGGTGGAAAGAGCATTGAGAAAGGAAAATCTGATGGTAATACAGGATACAGGATGTGATGTGCTGATGATGATGAAGAGGCGCGAATATAATTTATGCATTATAATTAAATAAGATGTACTCTCTGTCTGTACTAGATGTAGCGACGGCTCCGTTCGCGTAAAATCTTTTTTCCATTGATTCATTATTATCTAGTCTGCTTTAGTAAAAATTTTAATTAACGGGGTTATAAACTGCTTTGTATGTACCAAAATATCAACAAAACGTATCAAGCAAACAAAACATCAACATTAAAAATTTTATTTTAAAGATTACTTATTTTAAAACACACATAGGTACTTAAGTAATGAGTATGTATAAAAAAAACATAGTATTTTTATTTACCTTGATATCAGTGCCTCGATGTGTAGTGTTCCCCTGCCAGAACCGCCTGGAGAAACCCTTGACGTACCCGGTCACAGATTGCTGGTACTCAAAGCCAGGGTTCCAACACAGAGAACCATATCCGAACACCCAAAAAGGATCCTTCCGGACAATCCCATCCTCGCACTTACTGCTCCCAGCTTTGTTGTTATCCATCGCAAATCACAAATTGACTTTCACTAAATTCGCGATGTTTGTAAAAGGAAAGTGAGTGAAAACGTGCCGCGTTCAAATGGTATTATTATCACAGATTTATTTTTGTAAATTTAATATTCTACTTGTGTCTCATTGTTATTATTCGCGAGTCTATTTACTATGAGGGCAACAAAGCGTTTAGTATACCTCCCATAATGACGCTCGATCACAAACTGACGTATTTTTTCACAATGACATTAGAGTGAACACGATACGACCAAATTAAAAATACTAATTACTATACTATTTTAAACTTTACTGCTATACATTAAGATCGAAATTGACTGCAATGTAAAGTTGTTGATCCGACGCAAGGTCGTGGTTGCGTTCCGTTCCGCGCAGCTGTTATTTTTACGTAACGTGTTAAAGGTTATAAAAATTGAAATACTTTTTAAATCTTTACGAAATATAAATGAGATAACTATCAAAAGTATTGTATTATATAATAAAATACACAATCTTCCTTATTAGTCATCTAGTAAATAAATAATATTCAGTTTTATAACTTTATGTTCTGATCTGAAATAGAATTTCGGATCACACGGAACACAATTCCTTTGCATTTTACATCTCGACTCTGATTGGTTGCTGTCAGATGATGCAATTTTTAAAAATCTTTGCAGGTATCTCTAGCTGACCCAAAAATGGAAGTACTTTTATGGTAATTATTATGTACCCATCATATTATTTTGATTCCAATGATATTTTAGTTGAAGATGATGAAAGTACCTTTAATAAAAAAAACATGAGGATGTATGGTACGCTACATTATCATTTTACAACTAAAATAAAGTACTATAATAGAAACTTTAGAAAGGGTCAAAAGCTATGATAATAGGTGTAAGTACCTGTTTATGATAAATACAGTTA
Source organism: Endotricha flammealis (assembly GCA_905163395.2). Lineage (NCBI taxonomy): Eukaryota > Metazoa > Arthropoda > Insecta > Lepidoptera > Pyralidae > Endotricha > Endotricha flammealis. The sequence goes on along the minus strand of LR990868.1, from coordinate 428,419 downwards.
TCTTTACCTATTTTTTGTCTATTATACCTGCACTGGGAAGTGGTAGATAGATAGGTACTTTTATAATTATTGTTTCAAAGTCCATTACTATAATTTCCCACTATTTATGTTCATTTTGCGCCTAGTCCTTATGCCTAGTCTTATTATCACTAGAGTTGTCCAAATGTAAATAGTTTAGTTTAGTTATTTTTGTGAAAAATTGCGTCACCCTTTTCCATTCACAACAACCATCGCACGCATCTCCCCATCCCATCCCATTTCACAAGCAACCCTCCGATGATGATTGGTACATATACTTACGTTTTTTCTCAGTTCCGTGCTTTTTGGTTATAAACATTAACTACAACGCCATCTATCCTACTTCGAAGAAACTCCAGTGTGTGCTACAAGCTTCTTTACAGATTTGTATAAACCCCGATAGATGGCGCTGTTCACAATTTTTTTTACAATTTACTTTTTCTGATACAGTTTTACCTTGTTGAGATAATGTTGATAGGTAATTAATAAAACGTCAAAAAATCATGTAGTTAATAAAACGTCAAAAAATCTTCATTATAATGGTCCATATATTTTCATAAAGAATAAATCACAATGCATTAGTTTATTTTACACAATATAACAGGCATGGAGTATTAACGGTGAAATATTTCTGTTATAACAACAGAATTTATTATTCTAATTATTAGGTACTTACATCATGTTCTTATAGCAGTTTTTTACCTCATTGCAGAAAAGACCCCCAATTTTCAGTGATTCTATTCATTTATATTCTTGTTTTTTCATCCATCTGTGTTTAATTGTTTCATCAATAGAAGACAACATCTTTTTTATAAAAATAATATTTTAGTCTTTTACTAAAGACACGGCTAAAGAACCGTACCCGAGACGTGCAGCGGGGTCAGCGGGCCTAACATGCTTTACACTCGAGATAGTTTCTCGCATGCGACAAAGCTTCTTCGCCAATAGCAATGCCTGTTTTGTCTACTGTAGACATAACCGAGATACGCTATTGGTAGAGCATGGTGGAGCGGAGCGAGAAAATTTTGTCGCATTTCTCATGTTAGCCCGGCAGGTACGGTTCTTTTTGTCTTCTGATTTTCTGAACGATTAATAGGTACGTTAAACTCGTATTATATTTTAATGCCTCACGCACGCCTCTTCATTTGTCTTCAGGAGACACACGAATCCACTACGAAGAATAGGCTCTTATTTATTTTATTATAAATTTTTGCATTTTTCGATTACACAGTCGCTGAAATGAGGTAACAAAGAAAATTGCTATAATCACTTAATTTTACAACAATACGAGAAATTTGAAAATACTGTGTGGATAAGAATATAGATAAATATTTTAATGGTAATTTATAATTATTTTTATTAATCTAAACTATTACAATCATTTGGTTTTGTTTGTGGTACATGGAATGATAAAATGTAGCTATAATTTATTAGAAACACTTAGCCGAGGCTTTTATAAAACTCATTTTGTCACTTTCAAACTTGATTTTATAAGTAAATCAAGTTTGCAAGAATTACAGTGACAAAAGAGATTTATCTAAAGGCCCATTTAGACCATGCCACTTTATTGCCTGTGGCATACAATAATGTCAAAGCAATAATTGACATGCATCGTCTAAACGACAGTTGCTTACAATTTTTGAAGGACAAATTATTGCTCTCACTAGATTCCATGCAATATTGCTCTTGAATGTGCAAGAAACTGGCGCCGTCTAAATGAGGCCTTTCCTTGGTTGGGTCTTAGTGTATTTTTTCTTTTTCCTGTGATGTAAATATTTCAGAACTCTATGAAGTAAGTAAATATTTTTTCTTCTATTGTAATAGTTCTTGTAATAATTTCTGGAATATTTTTACGATTTCGTAAAGTAATTGCACACACAATATTTCCGATTATGTTAAAGCTTATTTTTTTTTCATTAATTACATATAAATAAGTACCTATTGGGATATGATTATGGTCGTTTACCATTACATAGTTTCGAACAATAATTTACAACATAAATTCTTTGCGCGGAATCGCGGAAATTAGTTTACGCTACGCATGTTGCTAGTTTACGCATGTTGCTAGTTTACGCAACTTATATTATGCGTGTTGACGCTAGTTTACGCTGATAAAATAAATCACGCAACTTAATAAAGGCTGGTGACTTCAGACGCTTGCGGTCAGTTCAATCACTAGTCTCTCACACTCTTAATTTTACGTATAACTCTATAATGAGTATTTATCGCAAAAGTGATTATTTCAACTACAGTATTACAATAATAATTCTTGTAAAATATAGAATAGAACTGTAATAAAATAATTGATCACGTCAGAAGTACTAGGAGGATAAAAAAATATTGGCGCGATAGTATTTCCCGTAAATCTACTTTATCGAATTATTTATTTGTAATTATTGTTCGAATTGGCTCTGTTAAATTGTAATACTTATGTCTAACAAAAGGAATGCCCTCACGAACCAATGGTTCATACACATACAAACATACAGACATTCATAAATTACTCATAATTATACCATAATGCACCAACATTTTGTGATATCGCGGGTAACTAACAACATTAAAATGAGATTACAATTTATAATTATCATTTAATTACATTATTTATTTACAGAAACTGAAAAGTTTGATATTTTTTGGTTTTATATTGTTCTCCGTTTAGGAAAATACTTTATATTAATATAGTTTGGAGTGTTTCACAAAAAAATAGTAAGTACGTAATATTTTCAGTAAAAGTAACTAGGTTTAAAAAAAAAACAACAACATACTTACGTTTTCTAATTCATACAAAATTTTCGAAACTTTGTTTTCAAAAACAAAGTCTAAAAAGGTTCCAAATAATTATCGTAAAAATAGTAAAATGGTTTAAAATGAATTAATATATTTTTATAAAACACTTCGAACATTAATAAATCTAAGTACAATTAATTGTGATGGTCATAATTACATTTTAATTATTTACACTCAGACTTTTTACAATAAAACGCGTCTTAAATATATTTTTTAGAGTTAAATTTTAAACATATATATTACATATCTACCAATATACGAATATTTTATTTAATTTAATACTATATTCCCGAACACAGGACAGGTCAGGTACAATAAATATATAATGCTTTTAATGTTATATCAATGTTATTTTATATTACAATATGACTAGTGATATGTAACGATAACTTTACATAGGATATGGTAAAACTGATTTATTACTACAGGGTGCTATTCAAATGTAGTTCTGAAACTGTGAAAAATTTGGGTAGAATTCTAGAACTGATTTTATTGATTTACACACAAATTGAAATGAAATATCTAAAAAAGTTTTACAAATAATAACAGTCATAGAATTGTAACAATTTTTTTTTGCTGAAAAATGTTTTTAATTTCAACTCGATCTGTACTATATTGCAGTTATTGTGTGAAATTCCATTGTCTTTCACTTAATTTCTATATTTGGACACTGAAAAATAAAAACCTTGGAATCTATCTGTCATGTCACAGAGGATTTAAAAATTCGCTAGCTCGGTCAGGGACAATAATTTTGGTCATTTCATAAAATTGATTAAATAATATTTTATTGTCATTCTGAATCTCCGCTGACTGTCAACTACTTTTAAATATTTGACTATCTGCATGTCCACCAGCGGGTCTTTTCTCGTAAAGAAAATCTAGTCTCAATCTCAAGCTCTTGCACTTACAAAATACAAAACGAGCGATTTACTTTATTACAAGAATAGACCGGCAGATATTATTCTGGATCATGAAAAACACCCTTTAACATTTAATACATAATATTTAGTGAGATTACAATTTTTTATTAGAGAATTAAATATACACAACGCACCACAGGGGAAATGTAACGATTTATTTATTATCTAAATAATAAAAATACTTAATTTATAATGCAGTCAGGCTTTTTGGTAGGTCCCTACGGGGATTAATATAACCTTGAGATTGGAGGTAGTAAACAGTTTTAATGTATTATTATGCATTTTAAATCACTATTTTAAAACATCTCATAATATTTACACGAGATATAATTGGGCACATATTGAATATCAATAAATATAATATCATTGCCGATATAATTATCATTGTAATGTGAATGTATGTCGAGCGAATTAAATAACTTACGCTGCGTAAATTAAGTCACGCGCTAGTTTACGCTTGTTTTTATTTTGCATGTCGAGTGAATAAAAATAAAATCGTTGCGTAAATTTATGCTACGTTAATTAATTACGTTTTCTTTTATTTATTGTAACTATTAAACCGTATATAAAATTCGCTGAGCTCAGCGCAAACTTTTAAATCAATAACTTTTTCGTTAGTTCATTGTTTCAATACGTTTGAAAAAACGTATTGATAAATTTATAAATTCTGCCAATAGATGGCATGTATAACATTTGGTTATGTTTACAATGTTTTTACCATTCATAAATAGTGAAACTGTAAAATATAAATTCTTCATAATAATTATGTCTTCAGTACTACGGGAGTACTTTTGTAAATTCTAATAATTGTTCTGATAATTGAAAGAGAAAAATGTAATTGATATTTAAAATTACACCTCAAAAAAGGTTTTTAAAATTATATTTTTCGCAAGATATACATTCACTGTAAATGTAAAACTTAAGCGGTCTCCACGATAGAGGCCGCTTAAGTGGAATGCTTGGATCATACGTTGGACTCGGGTCCCTCGGTGTTGTGTTTGAAAGATGCGCGAATCCTCGCTAAGTACAGTGCGCAGATGTGTCCGTAACATTTGTTGTACCATTCTGGTGTTCGGCCCCTGGAAACAAACGTCATAAATATAATTTTATTTCAGCCCAGTTTCACAGGTTTCTTATCCATTGGATACAATTTTTGTATATTTTTTATCAATATATCGGATAGAAGATACGGTGGGTCTTTTAGCAAACTGTGTGGTATTGCTTTCAGTGTTGTTTTAACATATAGTATCTTATTATCAAACTGTGGTTTTCAATGTTATTATAACATGTTTTTGATAATTGAAACCATTGAAATGTCTCAAACTGAAGTATCGGTAAACTGTGTCATGTCAAGTTAGTATTCATCATAGTGGTTTTCATACGTCCACTCCATGCGTGTAACTTTTCAAAAGCTAAAGTTTACAGATAACATGTAAATTATCCTTTATATCGAAATACATAGTTTTTTACATATATTAAGATTCATTGACTGTATGTTTTCCGAATAAAATAAAAAAAGTATGTACTATAATAATAACGTACATAGTGTCAACCCTGGCGAGATGTACAAGCCGACTGCGGCCTTTTCCTGCCGGCTGCGCCAGGTACCGCGACGCCAGCACCACTCCGCGCGCGCCACGCAACATCACCTCTTCATCGGCTGCGCCCGACGGTGACGCAGGCGCCGGAGCGGCGGTGTGCGCTACGGATGTTTCCGCTACTGCGCACCAGCCTCCACCGCCGCCGCCTCCGCCTTGCTGCCAGGATCTGGAGAGGTTATTGACCACTTGTTAGTATAATGTAAATACTATATTTACAAAAGAAAATTCGCGTAAACGCAATATTTAGAAAACTTGAATCATTTACGACTCTGATCACCTCTTTCATTGGCTGACTGTACAAACTTGCTTCTGATAATACTAAAGCTAAACGCGTGATGTTATAGTTATGAAATTATTATTCATCTTTTTTTGCGTTCTGCGTTCTGCTGCGTAAGTGCTTCCAAACCGTAAATGTTATTGTGGAATATTTGAAACTATACAATTGTGCACCAATCTGACAGAATGTCTATAGACTTGACATCATTGATCATAACAGTGTCATAAATAGTCAAGCGACGTTTCAAGAAACAACCCTGCGTCCTCACCTCAAGACGCAGAAGTCCCTCGGCGCGAGGTTGACGCTGGAGGCCGTGACGTACTGGAACACCTCGGCGTTGGCGCCCAGCTTCTCCACCACGCGCCACTTCACCAGCGAGTCGTCCCAAATGTGACGCTCGCGGAGTATCCTGGAACAATTTGTGCAATAACTAAGCAGTAACTCACCAATAACTAGCCCTTTGGTCAGTTCACCTAGTTTTTCTAATGAATATATATACGAATTACGAAGGTGATCATTTTGGTATGTCTTTTTCGAATATTATTTCTTGCAAATCCGCCGAGTTGCTTTTCGTAATTAGGTAGGTAACAAACATAAATACATACGAACGTATACTCTTATTAGTAACTAGCGAAATATCACATTTCCCCGATAAAATCTTTCAAGAATTTAACACACCCTCCTTTCAGGTCTCTACGAGTAGCGAGGACCCGTCAGTCACTCAAATTACGCTGCGTAAATTAAATCTTGCGCTAGTTTACACTAGTTTTTATTTAGTGTGTAGAGCGAACAAAAAGTAAATTATGTTGCGTAAATTAAGTCGATAAAGGGCTCTAATTTAGTCATTCAAGACAAAGCATTGTCTATGTATAGATAGGATGTAAGTACGAACCTCTGCATGACCTCCTGCGGCGGCGCCTCGACGTCAGTAGCAGTGCGCCACAAGCGCAGAGGGTGGCCGTCGCCGACCTTCTTGCAACACAGCTCCACGTGCGGCGCCGCGCCCGACACGGACATCCAACCGCGACTCCTGCGCATAACCCTCTATAAATGTACTCGCTTACGGTTGAATTTCTTTTGGAGTGAATAATGCGTGAAATACATAGAGGACAGGAGCGGTTCGGGCCCGATTCGCACAAATCGATACGGCGATAGAAACTCACAAATTCCGTATGTTGATTTTATTATAAGGTAAACGAAATAAACCTGCCGCGTCCTTTCCTCTTTGTGTGCTCACGCTCAATACAACGTCGTTAGTCCTTGTCAAAATTTTATTCAGTTTCGCTTGATAGTTCCAAAACACTGTAGAAGAAATTTCTTATCAACAGCTTACGACATTGCCCTAAGAGCTTCATTCCACTTGAACAGCCTTTTGGGGTTAGCTTTACAGGTCCCTGATAAGTTTTTATTAGCTTATCTGTCAGATAAATTGTCTCAAAACTGTTAATATTTATCTACGGAATTTAGTCTCAAAAATATAGTCTTCACTGCAAAAGAAAAAACATAACAAGTGCTCAGCTTATCCAAAATTAGTGCTTACATGCTTCCTAATTTCCAATTTTAACACCTGAATCTACTTTTTAAACCTTAAATAAAATTGTTTCTCTATCGAAACATTACAAACACAAACTTTGTTAAATAAACCAAACAGTCGACAAACAATCTAAGTCAGTAAACCATAGTCTTGTTGCAAACTTTTAAGTGTTGGATAAACTAAATGGAACATCTAGAGGATAATGTGTTTTGGTCACACTTTCAGTTAAAACTGAAATTTTATAAGTAATGAACAACATTTTACAATATTTGTTCGGGTTAAATATTGCTTTTGAATCTAATGTTATTCTCAGCCGATTGAATTTCACGTACGTATATAAATATAAATAAATAAATAAATATCACAGGGACAAATCAATCACACAGATTGAGCTAGCCCCAAAGTAAGTTCGAAACTTGTGTTATGGGATACTAACTCAACGATACTATATTTTATAACAAATACATTATATAGATAAACATCCAAGACCCAGGCTAATCAGAAAAAGTTCGTTTTTCATCGTGACTCGACCGGGATTCGAACCCGGAACCTCTGATTATACTTATATCATCATTCATATCATCGTTCTACTATTAGGTACTATTATGTACCTCCAAGTATGAAAACTAATAACCACGTCCAAGAAACTCATCATTCGAATAATAATTATGCGATCAACTTTGTCCCGAAGATAGTTTCTCAAAGAATTGAGATTTCAAGAGAATTGAGAAAGAGAGAATTACATTATTTTAATAGCTAATAATATGTTCTTTACTTTGATATGATTACTCAGACCAAAATACACTGACCTCACCTAGTGGCACGATATCTCTACTGATGAGAATGGAGTGAGAAACAACTTGGTTAATGATGTTTACATCAGGTCTGTTCTTTACTGTAAGTGAATAGGAAGGAGTAGAATGAAGTTTTGGCCATTTCGTTGGGTTTTTGGCTTATTTTATTATCTAATTCATAGTACTATTACTTTGTTTCTTCTGATAATTTAATCGTTGTTGATGAAATAAAGATTTGTATATTTAGCTCATTTGTGATCATCAATTTTGGTTTTATTTTTTTAATTTTGGATAGTACTTTTCATAAGCACAATTAACTAAAGTAGAGTAAAGTAATGTTTAAATAACTTTAATGAAGAAATAATGAAATTATTCAAAGGTACAATGAGGCTGACACATCCTTAAAATAAAAGTATATATAAAGAAGACAATTAAGAATATAAGTTTCGGCAGATACAACTCTGTAGAAACGTCGAGTGTAAAAACAAGTAAGTTTATGAGCGCGTTAAAGTTAAAGTGTTAGAAGAATATAAAGGCTTGGAAATTAAAGTTGATGATAAAGTAAATCCTTTTGGTAGTAACAATAAAGAACAGACTGATCAATCTAGTTTGATGGTAAGGTCCGTGGGTAACGCGCTAACACCGATGTCTCACCTCTTTCCCGAACGGCCACAGACTCTAAAAAAGCATGAAAAAAGTTAGACCCAATGAGAAACAGTACAAGGAGAAATATGGTCTAGAAAAATGGTAAATGTCTTCGAAGAGAAATAAGATTTATTGATAATTATCAGAACTCACTTTTCTTTGGCTTCTTTCAGCAAGGCTTTTATGCAGGCTTGCTGGAATCCTTTCCAATCTTGATTGAAATCACCACCTAATTCTTCTAACGCCACCTGTGGAACATCCTTATCGTTACTAATATTATAAATGAGAAAGTGAGTGTGTTTGTTTGTTTATTATTCCTTCAAGGCTTAACTAAGCAGCCGATCATTATGAAAATTTGCATACATATTGTTAGGGGTACAGAGCCCAACATAGGCTACTTTTTATCCCGTGAAAGTATGTCGTTCCAATGAAAAATATTTTTTCTACTATAGAGAGCGCTGTATCGGTCAACAGATAGCACCACAAGTCGCGTTATGGGTTGTTTTGTTGTCAAACGAGATCTATGTCATAAAATTAACGCGAGCGAAGTCGCGGGGAAAAGCTAGTAGTTTAATAATTGTTACGATAAATTGTATTACTTCAGACTACCAATTTACATAACGTGCAGTTTACAGAACATACAGTGATGCCATGAATCTTCTTCATCTTCTTCATGACCACAATCAAACTATTGAAATATTCAGTAGTTTTTATTTTTTCAATATTTTTTTGGTATGACACCACTAAAGTATCATCAATCCCAATGAATATTTGCCATGAATCGGTTGGCGTGTCGCGTGTCATAGACGATAAGACCCTTGAGGGTTTACTACGAAACGTAAATCCGATACTTCGGCCGATACTCCGGCCATATCGGAATAATTTTAATCACGAAATAAAAGGTTTTTCATGGTTATTTTAGTAATTCTTTGAATTCTATCCATGAAATACCTTGCACTGCACTTAATGGTTATTTCAATAGTTCGTTGAATTATAACCATGAAATACATTGTAATTCATAATTTAAATTCTTCAGATACTTCGGCCGAAGTATCATCCGATACTTCGTTACGTTTTGTAGTAGGGCTACTTGTGTACAGGAGGGCTCCTGTACACAACATGTACGCGCATTGGTGCTGCGTCTCGTGCTATACTGAGCTCTTTGTATGTTGGACCTCACGATGAAACGTTTGCAACTCCGCGATGGATAATGAAACGCGACGAAAACACATGGTAAAATCGCAGACAAGTTTTATATCTGCCAAGATTACGTAGAACTTTATGTTTTTAAAGATCGCACAGAAGGACACATACCGGTACGCTCTCCTCGAAGTAATTGAACTTGCAGCGCGCGAGCATGTCTGCTGGCGCGAGCAGAAGGCGAGCATGACGCTGTACGAGCAACAGCAAGCATGCGTGCGCGGCTCGCGACTCGCTGATCTGTCGTTGGTCCGCCACACTCTCGATCACCATCCTAAAGGAGAGACCAATCTTACCACTTGTCACATATTATGTTCGCATTTTTATTTTTATTACAGGTAATAAACTAATAAACAATGAGGGCATGATATTGACGAATCTATACATAGTATGTTCTAAATAAAACATTTGAAAACTATCGCTTTGACTTCGCGTCTCTGTACTAATTTCATAAAATGCACTGCCAGTCAAAGGATTTGCTTTCTGGACGTGTCACTGACGATTAACTTACAGACATTCGTTCGCATACAATTTGTAGTAAACCACACACGGGGGAGAATCCTCCCCTTTTCTTTGTTTTGTGTTTTGAATGGTTGCTCGGTTACCTGTTGGAGTTGCCCTCCTTGGTGCTGCCGGTGGTGGGCGGCGCGTGGTGCAGGCGCAGCAGCGTGGGCGCCAGGCACACCGCCAGGTTTGACGCCGTCATCTGGTTCACCTCGGAGTGCTCTGCGACCTGACAAGTCGCGTTCAATTACGTCAATTTTACAGATTTTTAAGAGAGGTAGGGCACAGCGGATTATCCGCTCAAATCAGACCAGCCTGTCTGGGGAAGAACCTCCACCTTACAGAAGATCGTAGCCAAATAACATTGGTCTCGGCCATGTTGTATTCCTACGGGAGTAAGGTCTCCAGAGCGCCACTTGGGAATGCTTGTTTGCCACCTATGTGGCATAAAAAAAAGAATCCCCCAACTGTGGGACAACCTAACCATTGTAATTTTTAATAGGGGTAATTTACCCTTATCTGTGTCCGAGACGTGGACCACTTTGGACGCGGACGAGTAGCCTTCTAACCCAAACAAAGAGACAACGGGGGTTACCAGATTTAGGGCAGATTGTCAGATGAATTTTCGAAGAATTTTACAAAAACCGAAACCAGTCCGAAATTTTAAAAAACTTCTTAAGTTATTGAAGTTCTTTGTTTGGTAGGAACCGGCTACAATCAGAGTCAGTGAAAAGGAACAGGAAGAAACAGTAAAGTATAAATGCATAAATTTACCTCTCCCAGGAATATCAGTAGTGAGTGTAGTGCTTCTAAATGTTCTTCAGGAAGTAACAGCAGTGCACACTGCACCGCATCAGGTCGCAATGGCTCGGGAACATCTGTGACATCAAATGACGAGAATGTAATTTAGTTACCATTTTGAATACTCAAAAAATTCATGTCAAATGGATACCGTTTTATTAGTAATTGCACATTTTGCTTATTATGATATTGATTTGTTGGAGAAATAACTTGTAGAAAAAAAAGCGGAGCCTGTCGAAATGACTCTAAAGGCATCTTGATCTATAAAAAGGAATATGTAACCATCACAACATTAACTTTTCAAGATGACAGAAAACCAAAAGAGCTTAAGGTCAATTTACCTTACAAGCACAAGACTTGGATATTAGATTACTTACGTTGAAATATAGCAATGAACGTCTCACTAAGCTTATTCGTCAGTAAAGCATCAGGCAACTCCCTGAAATACTGTTTCACCATATCAGCGACATCATGTGCTTGGGACCCATCAAAATTCAGGCTAGATTGAGTAGGGTCAACGGTATTTATGTTTTCTATAGCGAATGGTGCATTAGATGCTCCTGCAGCTTCAACAATCTGCCGAAGCTTTGCTATTCGTGATTTCACTCCAGCTTTTCTGAATATACCCATCTGAAAACAAAATAAAGTTATTAGATCTCGACAGAGTATTAATCCAGGAGTTATATCTGGTTTTATAAAAAAGCATAACTCATTTTCTTTTCAATTTTGTAAACGAATGTCTATTTTGTTGTTCGAAATGGTTGTAGAGTAGATTATCTAATTTATAAAAAAACTGTAGGTGTATTTAGACTAGACAAAGTGCCTGTGAAGGTATAAATTTTGTTTTAGAAAAAAGTTGAAAAACATTGACCTTTCTTTTCGAAAAGATGCGAGTCAGGGAGTTCATATACAAGTTTTCTAGTTATGATTTGGATATGAATGGAAATATCATCTTACCTGATCCAATGCGTTTTTCTTCAACCAATTCAATGCACATTGTATTGGTTTTGGTAGTGAATGACCAGTCCTTTGCAGTGACACAGTAAGCGGAACACCAAACACTGTTTTGTCTAAAAAGAACAGTTGGATAGTCAGCACATTAAATAGATAACCATGAGATATGTTGATTATGTGTTTTTAATTGGCAAATCGAGCTTCACTTGATTTTCCATCTCTCTATAAAATGTATTTTGTTTCAAAATGCTGTCTCTCAAGTAGTTGCTAAGGATGGAAGACATTTCAGTACTTCCTACTCCATCTAAATCCTTTCTGATTAAATTCGTTGTGAGTTCCAAGACATCTAGTTTCTCCCGCGTGACTTCAACATTATTAGCTTATTGTCAATCTGAGGTCGCCGCTGTTGATCCTGGTTATAAAGGAGATACAACAGGGGGAATGTATGGTGGGTTTGTCCCGATATGTTTTTCATCATTTTCCTTTTATTTCGAGAAAGTTTATAATTCTAAAATGACATTATTAAGGGCCCAACAACAAACTTTTGGGACATCTAAAATTTTAGCAGACAGAATAAGTTTCCCTGACTTTCTTGAAGTTAAAATAAACTGTTAATTTAATTATCACGAGGTTCTGTAAGGAGACATCTGCAAAATTCTTTATTAAGACTTAAATTAGATTAAACTATTAAGTTATATCAGTAGAGTGTAAGTTTAAAATAAGTTGTTGAAGGAGTTACTCATAAAATGATAGGAAACTATCTATGATCATTCTAAAATTTGAAACGTCCTTTATTTTAATATAATGAAACTACACACTGTTTACATTTTAGAGAAAGAAGTGTCGGAAGTCCAGTAGCGAGATGGGCGGACGATATAGTTAAAGTCGCAGGTCGTACCTAGATGAGAATAGCAAAGGACTGAGAAGGTTGGGAGAAACGGGCTGAGATGATGATAATCATGCAAGGAAATAAACCCACCTTTATAATCAGGTGTCTTTATCTTTCTAATAAGCTTAGGCAGTTCCCAATTCCAGCCAGACTTGTGTGAAGGGCAGTACCGTTCCATACATGCCGTGAGCCGAAGCAGTGCTAACTTCCTGAGGATATGAAGCTGTCCACATGATAGTGAGGACATTGGTCGGGATACTGTAAAGAAAACAATGTTTTAAGTCATTAGATATAAGTAATAAATGTTTGAGTCCATATCAGACCGAAAAAGCAGGCATGATCGTGAGGCATAAAAGAAAAATTAACTTACGGTAAGATTCTGGATCTTTTTGGTTGGTAACAGGCTGCAAAGTGTTGTTGGCCTTTGGTCCACCATTCAAAGCACTAGTTCTAAATGAATACCATCTTTGTATGTTGTTTCTGTAAAAAAAAATATGTATTTTGATTTGTTTGATTAATATGACATAAGCATTAAAATGATTATAAGTGCTGATTGATTGATAGATATACAGAAAAATAATAAATGTAGTAACTCCAAGAACGGAACAGTTAAAGTTGACCAATGTAGAAGTAGAAATGTTTGTTGCAGTAATACAATGAGACAGCAGCTCAGCGGGTTATTTGGTCGGAGTCGGAGAGCAAATCACTGATTGGAGCAACAATCCTAAGGCCTTGTCCAGAAAGGGCGAATTTGCAGCATGTTTTCATCGCGTCTTATTATCCATCGCGGAGTCGCAATCATTTCGTCACGAGGTCTAACATACAAAAAACTCAATGTAGCACGAAACGCGATGCCAACGCGTGTATGTACATGTGTGGGTACGGGATCTTGATGCATTTAGTACCTTTGTGATTAATATATATTGCAAGTTTCAAATTTGTTTAAAATTTGACATAGATTTTTTTCTGGATATTTACTTACTTTTTGGTTTTGATATCCAGACTGTCGTCATCATCGTCCTGGTCGGCGTCGTGTGACCTGGATCCAGTTGAATTTGGACTGCTATTCAAGTCGGAACTCCTGGACGCCGACTTATCTCTCTTGAGGCTTCTATCACGGAACCTGAAGATTGTGAAATATTATGATAAAAGAAAGATAGATAAATCATTTATTCATATCCCTTATATTATGCCCGTTTTCATCAACAATTCCTGAAAAGAGGTGATCCAAAAGAGACCCAGGCTCCGGCGCAAAAATGTTGTATTCCAGATTTTAGAGGATATTTATAAATACAATAATATTATTCTAAACTATCACTCTATCGGGTGGCTAACACTTTTTTTTTGGTCATAATGGTTTGTTTGTAGGCGTTCATATTAAAATCTTCGGGTCTACAGTAGACCCGAAGATTTTTAGTAGACCTTTTACTACTACCTACTACTATGACAAAAAAGGCCGTAAATAGGTTTTCTTTCGCCATTACTTTTACCAGTGGTCATTTTGTTTCTCTTTCCGAAATGGTAGTAGTTTATAGAGTAGATTAATTACATTAATAATTGAATACTATAATAAGATAATGGACGAGAGAAGGTGTCTGTAAGGACCCACACGCTGAATAAATATTCTGTTTTTTTTTTTACTATGAAAGTGTCCGTCCGAAACGACGAAACACGTAGCCCCGTCAAAAAAGACATTTAGAGGTTCAAAACGTCAGTCCGTACTTTGGGAATTTACTTTCATGGTTGGCATATTGTGGATTTTTCTACTAAGAGAATTGTATCACCTCCTTTAAAAGTCTCGTTATAGTTTTCTCTATGTCCACTTTCTGATCCCAAATTCAGCTAATTAGAAATATTATGAAGACCATCTTCAATACAAACAAACAATTTTCAAGTCATGACATATTTTTAAGTACAGACAAAATGAAAGAGGTGGAGATCTAAGAACGAAGATTTTTATACTTAAACTATAATCATAATCAAATCAAAACAGAGAAGCAACTAACCTTAATTCCACGCTTTGCACATTACAATATAGTGAAAATGGCATTGTTTTTACAATAATTTATATTTTGAAAGAGGTCACTCTCACCAATCCACCTTGCAGTAATTTAAACTGACCTAACGCCGCTTGACTAATCACCAGTTCGATTGACCGCGTGTAAAACCGAGCGGGTTTTGTAAAAAACAAAAAATGACTCTAATTATTTATTTAATAATTAAAAAAAAAAGTAAAGTTTGTGTGTTTGTATATTTGTTAAATTGTAAGGGGTAATCTCGGGATCTACTGAACCGATTTTAAATATTCTTTCACCAATAGAAAGCCACATTATTGCTGAGTGTCATAGGTTATAGAAAAAAACCGAAAAATAAAAAGGCTTTTACGTGGTAGTCGGTTTGGCAAAGTAAATCTGAGAAAAAACGGTCGAATGAAAGCGTTTCTTACGAACGCCTGTACTAAAAACTTAAATTAAAAATTTAAAAAACCCCCGACTCAAAACCTCTAAAAAGTAAATAAATAATAATTATGTACCCCCTATTCGATCTTTTAATTTTATGATATAATATTTATATTAGTTAATAGTAGTTAGTCATAATACCTACTTCCAAAGCGTCATCCCGTCGGGGGACCGCTAAGTAAAAATTTATTACTAGCTGACAATTTGATATCTACTGTCTATTAGTTAATAGTACCTACACAGTTATGTTTAAATGTCTATAGCGGTCCCCCGACGTGATGACCCTTTGGAAGTAGGTATTATGACTAACTACTATTAACTAATATAAATATTATATCATAAAATTAAAAGATCGAATAGGGGGTACATAATTATTATTTATTTACTTTTTAGAGGTTTTGAGTCGGGGGTTTTTTAAATTTTAAATTTAAGTTTTATTTGGCGTTTTTTATAGTTTCGTTTCTATTTTATTCTAATCCCTATCCTTTTCATTTGTATTTTAGATATGTATGAGAGGTATTGAGAAATATGTAAAGGGTATTGTGAAATATGTATGAATGGTATTGCGAAATATGTATGAGAGGTATTGCCAAATATGTATGAATGGTATTGCGTGAAATATGTATGAATAGTATTGCGAAATATGTATGAGCGGTATTGCGAAATATGTACGAGAGGTATTGCGACATATGTATGAGAGGTATTGAAAGTACTCGTCAAGGCGTATCAAACGAGCCCAAACTCGATGGGGTTATGTTATGTCGTGTAATTACTAAGTTCCTATGGCCACCTTCCAGCTCCATCATGAGACCCTGGTTACTATCTGGCACCAAAGTACTCATCAAGACAGATCAAACGAGCCCAAACTCGATGGAGTTATGTCGTTTAATTACTGAGTTCCTACGGCAACCACCCAGCTCCATCATCAGACCCTGGTTACCTCTAGCATCAAAGTATACAGATACACACGTCAAACTTATAACACCCCTCTTTTTGGGTCGGTGATAAAAACACAGCGCGATAGTAATAAACATTAAGTATGACGAGCGAAGCCGTAAGCCCAGCTAGTAAATTATCTATATATATAAAAGAGAAAATCACTGACTGATTCATCACGAAATCTCCGAAACTACAAGAACCAGGAGTCTCAAATTTTGCGTGTGGGTTCCTTTTGGGGCGTAAGTACTCACTAAGAAAGGATTTTTGGAAATTCATCCCCTAAGGGGGTAAAACGTTGGTGCAAAGTTAGTATGAAACTTTGCCGTTTTTGAAGTTACTCTAATGAAATTCAGCATGGAGGTTCTTTACTGAAAAGCATGAAACATGAGTAAAATATTTTTTTCAAAATTCATCCCTTAGGGGGTTAAACGGGGGTGCAAAGAGAGTATGAAACTTTGCCGTTTTTGAAGTTATTCGAATGAATTTCAGCATGAAGGGTCTTTATTGAAAGGCATCAAACACGAGTAAAATATTTTTCTCAAAAATTATCCCTTAGGGGGTTAAACGGGGGTGCAAAGTTAGTATGAAACTTTGCCGTTTTGAAGTTATTCGAATGAAATTCAGCATGAAGCTTGAAATGAAATGAAATGAAATGAAATGAAATCGTTTATTTCAGAAATTAGACCTTCACAGGCACTTTTTCTTGTCATTTACAATTTGTATATATGTATAAAGAGAATATACTACGTTATATACTACCACCATTTCGGACACAAGCAAAATGGCCACCGGTAAAAGAAATGGCGAAAGAAACCCGGTTACGGCCTTTTTTGTCATTTAGCAATTTTTTTTTTCCTTTCACTCTTTTGTTACAATGTATAAGTACATTTATAAGAATAAATAAAATACAGATCCAGGTACATACAGAAATCAAGCTAAAAACGCGGGATGTCGATCCAAATAGCGCTATGGTCAAATCCTAAATATGTCGAATATGTAGATGTTAATAAAGCGAGCAGACCAGTCCCCCAAGATGACAACCACAACTGAGAGTCGGCCCGCCAGCCTCCATCACTGAGCTCACCATCAACAATATTATGAACAATATTGGAGGGAACACAGCGACCCGACTCCCGATGCGACCGTAATCCCGGAAGAGCAAAAACAACCCCGTCAAAAAGAATTAAAAGTAGTATAATGAAAATGCAGCACTATTTAGATGACACCACGACGTGTGTCCATTGATATTATGAGAAAAAATATGATAACGAACATTTATTATTTATGGAGTTTATCGAACATTGACTGGCTTTTAATGACAAGTTTGAGCATTTCATTTTCGCATAGGGGCCATGGAGACTTTTCATTTAAATACTCATTAATAGTGTAATAGGCTTTACTGATTAAGAATTTTTTAACATTTAATTTGAAGCTATTATTGGAGAGGTTTTTAATGTAATCGGGAATTTTATTATACATACGCAAGCCTTGAATAATAAAAGACTTTCCCGCTTTTCTCAGCCTAAATTTAGGAACAGCTAATTTGTTCTTATTACGCGTATTAAAACTATGAACATCGCACACCTGGTTATAATCATGAATGTTTTTACGAACAAACATGATGCTGTCAAAAATGCACTGTGATGCCACCGTGAGGATATTGGTGGCTTTAAAAAACTCGCGAAGAGACACCCGGTAACCAAGTTTATAAATAGAATGCACTGCACGTTTCTGCAGCACGAAAATCGTATCGATTTCCGCTGCTTTACCCCAGACTAGAATGCCGTACGACAGCAAACTATGAAAATAACTAAAATAAACTAGTCGTGCCGTGTCGACATTGGTGAACAGTCGAATTTTCCTAACAGCGAAAGCAGCCGCACTAAGTTTACCTGCTAGGGTTTTTATATGATGATGCCATTGTAGTTTACTGTCAAGTACAATGCCCAGAAAAGTAGTCGTTTCAACCATTTCTAACTTAGGCGCTTCTTTAGGCGATACGAAGTTCGCCGGGTCAGCTAGTACCTAATAAAAATGAACTATTCAATGAGACCATTCCAATGAACCCGAACACGATACATCTGCTGTAATTTGACGAGGAGTTGAGTATACTGCAGGTTCCAGATGATGCTGCAGCATCAGATCAAGTTTACCATATTCTTGCAATATCATGACAGTAACAGTATACCAAATTTCAAATCGATCTAACCAGTGGAAGTTGCTCATTTCCCTTCATCAAATAGAAAAAAGCTGGTGATCTTCAAACGGCTGAACAGATTTTCATGAATCATAGCTAAGAACACTCCCGCACAGGTCACCTCTCAAACAAAAAAAACTGCATCAAAATCGGATCATCCGTTTGGATGCTACGATGCCACAGACAGATCCACAGATACACAAGTACACAAATACACAAATACACACGTCAAACTTATAACACCCCTCTTTTTGCGTCGGGGGTTAAAAAAGGATTATAACATTATGCCCAACGAAGTGGGCACGGGTCAACTAGTATTTAATAATTTTATTTGAAACTTTACAAGGGCATACAAATTATTGTCATTTAGCTATTGTCTTTTGAGTATTGTGTATTGCCGTAAATATGATTCATATTAACCCCTTACCATCCCACTGCAGGGATACGGGTCTCCCTTCAATCGAAGGGTCTAGAGCGTACTCTGCCACGCTGCTCCAATGCGGATTGGCAGAGACCGGTGTTTTCAAGCCGCCCGAAGGCCACCGACTTGGCTTAACGACTGTCATCTACCGATAACAGCCGGGGCCGACGACGGCTTAACGTGCCCTCCGAAGCACGGAGAAGCTCGAGATAATGAAACCCATCCAAACACTAGCTAGGGTCGACGTCGCTTGACTTGCGTGTTCATATTAGAATGCAACACACAGCGACGCCATCGAACTCCTCGTAAATATGATTTTGAACTTTTCTAATTATTGCGTGAAGGGATTTACTCAAACTTTAATTTATTATTAAGTATTCATATAGTACTATTTAATTTCAAAGTTTCATCACGATGCTTACATTAAATGCATAAAAATGTTTGTTCTTAGTTCTCTACCCTGGTCACCTTTTTCATTTGTTGACTGTTATCGGCCATTCTTCGATTAGCTAGATTTTGTGCGTCCGGGCTTGTATATTCGTATTATTATCAAATTCAAAAAGGGAAATATTTTTATATGTTAGTTAGCATCCATGTCTAGCTGGTAACAAAAACATAGGCCCCGATTACATAGTTATCTGGCTAAATTAATTTCACAAACCTCTGTTCTCTAAGCACCGTGCCCTGTCCGCACCCCAAAATGTGGTTAAAACTTGCTTGTAACTTTTATGATGTACGGATTTTATTTTTTTCATTCAACATTTTAATGAGTATTAGGCAACGGGTATCCCATGAAAAAATATCCACTCAATAAAATCAGTCTGTAAATAATTATCATTGAGTAACCGCATGTCCGAACTAAAGTTATAATTGCCGTGACGTTTTCTTTTCGACGGTGCACATTCCTAATTACGATATTTGGCACATAACTACTTGTACACGTCTCAAGCCCTCAGTTTCTGCCGCGGTCTTGCAGCAGGTGCAGGTCTTTTACGTTAGTGTATAAGTCAATGAAGCACGTTAGTATTTAATTACCGTATCCTTCGTTCAAAACTTTTCTAATTACCGTGTACTTAATTTTATACTAGATTGGTTAAGGTAGACTCTAATTGCTTATATAAATAGAGACAGTGCTTTGGTCTCAGTACAGTGTTGTAATGCAGTATTTCAATACTCTGTAGGTTTTCGAAAATTTTATGAAAAATCGGCGTTTTCTAATTACCGTATACCAATTACCATGTATTTCTAACTACCGTAGTATGAAATTATTAAACTTTTGCTGTGCCAATTTAGTTCCAAACTCCTTCCATTTCCTCAGTTACTCCAGCTACTTTCATGTCATTTCTCACGCCATCACTCCATCTCTTTTTTGGCCTACCCCTGCCCTTCCATCCATCCACATTCATTCTTGGCACCCTCTGGGTCACATGACTGTCCAGACTGTCCACCCTGCGCATCATATGGCCAAACCATCTCAGTCTCTGACCTCTCTTATCGGTTACAGGCGCCACCTTTAAACTCCCCCTTATGTGTACATTCCTGACTTTGTCCCTTCTCGTCACTCCACACATCCATCCACCTCAGCATCCTCCAGCAACATAACCCGAAGGAATAAGTATGGACTGAGCGTTGAACCCTGGTGCACACCTACATCAACAGAAAAGCATTCTGTTGTACTGACGCGGGACCCGGTCGTAGGCCTTTTCGAGGTCCACGAATACCATATGTAGGTTTTTGTGTGCTCTTTTGTACTTTGTTGTGCCTCCATTATTTTCTCCCACAGCTTTAATGTGTGTGACATCAAGTTAATCCCCCTGTAGCTATTGCACTCCTGGACATCCCCCTTTCTTTTAAAAATAGGTACCAAGGAACTGTCTTGCCATTCCTCTGGGATGACATCCTGAACCAACAATTCATTTAGAAACAAAGTGAGCCACTTGCATCCATAATCCCCTAGAACCTTCCAGACTATTGGTATTGTGTCCGGGCCAACTGCTTTTCCATTCTTCATTTTCCTCAAGGCGTTCTTTACCTCTAATTCATCTACCTTAGCTATCATGCCTATATCTATAATGACATAGATATAGGCATGATAGCTAAGGTAGTTTTCTTTTCCATCATAATCATTCTCAACATTAAGTAATTTTTCAAAATATCCCTTCCATCGGTCTCTAATGTCACTATCTTTTACCAATGTTTTACCGCATTCGTCTTTCACACATTTTACGTGACAAATGTCTTTCGATCTTTGATTGCGCTGTTTAGCCATTCTGTATAGTTTTTTCTGACCTAGTTCATTATCTAATTCATTATATACTTTTTCTTCTACCCTGGATTTGGAACTCGCAACCACCACCTTTGCCCGTCTCCTCGCCTCGTTATACCTCTTCCTCAATTCAGTTTTCCTATGATCATGTCACGTAACTCTGCCATTTCTTGAATCCACTCTTTTAGATTTTTAATGCTTTTTGGACACTTTCGTTCCACCACCACGTTTCCTTTTCAATTTTCGCCCACCTCGTGTTTCCCCAAGGACTTCTTTTGCAGCAGTTCTTATTGCTTTAGCCATTTCCTTCCAATTAGCATCATCATTCATACCTCTTATCGTGTAGTTGTGTCTATACATGTTATACATGTCATTTTTATTATTATTTTAAATAGACATAATGATCTTTTCTAATTACCATTACATTAAGTAATAGATTTATCTAATAACCGTACCCATGAAATGTTTAAGTCTCATTAACTCGGAAACCGCTTTTAATAAACGAATGCCATTTTAATTGTTACATTCGCATGTTTCATGAGTTACATATTTCAATCCTTTTAAAACAAACTAGAGAAAAATAAAAAAGGGTACGGTAATTAGGCGAAGAACGCCTAATGTCGAGAATGACCGTTATCTGCTAAGTAAAATCTAATATACGAAAAGCAGTAACATTTGCAACCTTTCATGAAAAATGCTTCGTTCGTGGCTTTGGAAAAATGCTTCGTTCGTTGGCAAGTGTCCATTAACTCTAATAATTTATTTATTACTAGCGAAACCCGCGCAACTTCGTTTGCGTGTATCCCGCTTTCCCGTGGGAATTTTGGAATGTATGATACTTTAAAACCTTCCCCTTGAATCACTCTATCAATTAAAAAAAACCGCATCAAAATCCGTTGCGTAGTTTTAAAGATTTAAGCATACAAAGGGACATACAGACAAAGGGACATAGGGACAGAGAAAGCGACTTTGTTTTATAATATGTAGTGATTCTGTACTTGACTATTTATAATAATTATATTTTTTTTTTAATAAAGCACTCCGTGTATCTTTTGAATATTTTCGCGAAAGTTTTCACTACAATCGTTCGAAGCGTTTGTAAATCGTTACCAGCTGTATGTAAGACCTTCTCTGTACCCCGGTTGACTTATTCGCGTCATTACTGTGCATTATTATAGACACACTGGATGCTAATGAATGGCCGTGAGTAATTAGTCTTTCGTAATGACTGCTTTCCAATTCCCGTTATTTTAGTTTCAACATGTTTATTAGTTAATTGTTAGTAATTTGACAACTACTCGGTGGTCTTGTGGTTAATATAAAGTGGGTCGCTCTGGTACTATTCTTGTAAATGCAACCAGTATTTGTATGGTATGTTATTTTTTTTGGGTGGTTCACATTGATATTCTGTGAGAGGGTGGTACTTCCCCGAGTAAGCCAATTTCTCTAACACTCCAAATTAAGTTATCAATAAAATAATTTTTAAAAAAGATGAAAAGTGCACGAAAAATTTAGTCTGCGATCCTAACCGCTTGACTAAAAAATATTATTATTCATATCAGAAGATTATCAGCCCACATTCACTCACAGCTAATATATCTCCCTTTTCTCATGGCACTTTTCTTGACTAAGAATAACTAAATGTAAATTCACGGTGAGAAATAAAGATAATATCATGAAAAACACTTTCGTGAAGAAATCAAGCGATGAAGCCAAGTGGAAGAAGGGAAGAATGCGATATTGTGACATTGGAACAAAATGTAACGTCGAAATGGTTTGATATCGAAACACTTTAGGAGCGACAGACAAGTGATTCCCACGGTACATATAAACAGTACAAATAAATAGCAATCTATATATATAAAAGAGAAAATCACTGACTGATTCATCACGAAATCTGCGAAACTACAAGTGCCAGGAGTCTCAAATTATGCATGGGGGTTCCTTTTGGGGCGTAGGTGCTCACTAAGAAAGGATTTTTGGAAATTCATCCCCTAAGGAGGTAAAACGGGGGTGCAAAGTTAGTATGAAACTTTGCCGTTTTTGAAGTTATTCGAATGAAATCCAGCATGAAGGTTCTTTACTGAAAAGCATGAAACATGAGTAAAATATTTTTTTCAAAATTCATCCCTTAGGGGGTTAAACGGGGGTGCAAAGATAGTATGAAATTTTGCCGTTTTTGAAGTTATTCGAATGAAATTCAGCATGAAGGTTCTTTATTAAAAGGCATGAAACACGAGTAAAATATTTTTCTCAAAAAACATCCCTTAGGGGGTTAAACGGGGGTGCAAAGTTAGTATGAAACTTTGCCGTTTTTGAAGTTATTTAAATGAAATTCAGCATGAAGGTTCTTTATTAAAAGGCATAAAACACGAGTAAAATATTTTTCTCAAAAATCATCCCTTAGGGAATTAAACGGGGTTGCAAAGTTAGTATGAAACTTTGCCGTTTTTGAAGTTATTTAAATGAAATTCAGCATTAAGGTTCTTTATTCAAAGGCATGAAAGTATTAAAGAGCCGACACGTCTCGATAGTGGAACATGCATAGACAATATTCTACATAACCTGAGAGGAAACAACACTAAAGTAGTTGATCTCGCGCTCTCGGATCATACAGCACAGCTAATAGAATGTCCAGTGAAACGATTACCCAAATTTTCATTTTGGTACGTAAAAAGTAGAAACTATTGTAAAGAAAATATGGCCAAATTCAAAAACTGTATCTCTAGTCTTAGTTTTATAGACGTATACGGAACTTTAGATCCAAATGATGCATACGTAGAATTTTTTGATACTTTTAAGCTATATTATGATCTCTGTTTCCCAATAGAAAGGAAAAGAATACCTACTAGACAAAAAGCAAAGTGGATATCACGAGGTATAAAACTATGTAGCAAACGCAAACGTAAACTTCTTTGGGAACATCGGTTGAATCGTAGTACTGCGACAAAAAACAAGTTTAAACAATATGCACGGCGACTTAAAAAGATTATACATTTAACACAAAAAGCCCAGAATACCTTTTACATTAATAATTCGGTTAACGTATCAAAAGCTACATGGAAGATTATAAATAAATCGAAACATAATCTTCCTTTAGAAGAAATAGGACAAATTAAAACTGACAATAAAACAATCAATAAACCTTTTGAAATAGCACAAGCATTTAACAATCATTTCATTAATGAGGTTATATCTAAGAGTACACACAAATGCAATAATACATATAGAAATTATAATGGAAATTCATTATATATGAGACCAGTTATACCGCATGACATAATTATTATAATAAATTCTTTAAAAAATACTAATAGCACAGGCTATGACGAGATCAGCACTAAAGTTGTGAAACTCGTTGCACATTTGATTGCACCTATCTTATCTCATATTATCAACCTATGTATCTGTAAAGGGATATTTCCAGAATCTCTTAAACGCTCGATAATTAAACCCCTCTTTAAGAAAGGAGACGTAGAAGACATGAACTGTTATAGACCAATTGCTTTAATTCCAGTATTTTCAAAAATATTTGAGAATGTTATATATAAATCGCTTTACAACTATTTCGAAAACCAGGTCTTGTTTGCCGCAGAACAAAAGGGTTTTAGACGAAATAAGACGATAAACATGGCTGTCTATGATTTTCTCTACCAAATAGCTCTCGGTATGGATAAAGGTACTCAAATCACTGCGTTGTTCATGGATATGTCCAAGGCGTTCGATTTTGTCAACCATAGCGTTCTCATCGATAAGCTAGAAAAATATGGCATAAGAGGAAATATTCTAAACTTATTAAAATCATACCTGAGTAATAGAACACAAGTAACACAGATTAGGAGAATAAATTGCAAAACTAAATACGAAAATATGTACATGTCAGATCCTAAAGAAATTCAATATGGAGTCCCGCAGGGAAGTGTGCTTGGGCCACTATTGTTTCTCATATACATTAACGATATGCCCAAATCCATTGAGTACCCAATAATAATGTTTGCCGATGACAGCACGGTAATTTTTGAATGCAGAAATGTCAATTGCTATGAGCAAAATATAAATGAAACATTAAGTTTGGTAATTCAATGGATGAGACACAATAATTTGATTATCAATTTAGAAAAAACTAAATATATGTCATTTAAACAAAGACCAAACAAAAACCTTAGCGATTTACATATAAAATATTTAGAGAAACCAATAGAAGAAACGAACTCCAACAAATTTCTTGGCTTATTTATTGACAAAAATATGTCATGGAAGTCCCATATTGACCACGTCTGCAAAAAGCTAAGTCAGTTCTCATACGCGTTGTATATGCTGAATAAAACAGCCAATCACGCAGCACTTATGACGGCCTACCACGGATACGTTGCATCCGCTCTCAGATACGGTCTCATATTCTGGGGTAACGCTACCGGAAAGGAACGGGTGTTCAAAGCACAAAAGAAGTGTATTAGATCTATATGTAGACTGCGTCCAACAGAATCATGCGAACCTTATTTTAAAAAACATCGCATATTAACTTTTCCTGCGCTATATATAAGTGAAGTGGCCTTTTTTGTAAAATCTAATATAAATTTGTTCGAAGTCTTTGAATCCAGTCGCAGTGAAGGTAAAATTAAACAGATATTGCATAAAACTGCACTTTTTGATAAGAGTCTTTTCGGCATGGCTCCGAGAATATATAACAAAATACCGAAAGCAGTTAGAGACTTGCCTTTGAATATGTTTAAAAATAGTTTGAATAAATTTTTGCTTGACAAGTGTTATTATTCCACGAAACTGTTCTTAAACGATAAAAATATTTAAAAATAATTGTTTACTATTATGTTCTGTCTGACATTTAATTTATATTATTTTCTTTAAGCTATTTTTTTTATATAATATTTTAATATTTAATTAATTACTGTTAATGAATTTGTATTTTTTAATCTAATAATTTATTGTTCATTTGCATTTTAATTATTTTAATCTATTGTTCAGATTTTATTTTTGCATGCTTTCTCCAAAAGCAAAATGTATTGGGCATTTAAATTGTATTTTTATAACACCTGTTTATATACCTACATTTTATGCAATAAAGATATTGATTGATTGATTGATTGATTGAAACACGAGTAAAACATTTTTCTCAAAAATCATCCCTTAGGGGGTTACACGGGGGTGCAAAGTTAGTATGAAACTTTGCCGTTTTTAAAGTTATTCGAATGAAATTCCAGCATAAAGGTTTTTATTGAAAGGCACGAAACACGAGTAAAATATTTTTCTCAAAAATCATCCCTTAGGGGGTTAAACGGGGGTGCAAATTTAGTATGAAACTTTGCCGTTTTTTTAGTTATTCGAATGAAATTCAGCATGAAGGTTCTTTATTGAAAAGTATGAAACACGAGTAAAATATTTTTCTCAAAAATCATCCCTTAGGGGGTTAAACGGGGTTAACCCGTGGGTCCTCCACCCACGGGCCGGGGGCCTTGGCTTAACCGCCCAGGCCGCGAGGAAGACAACCTCTATAAAAATCACGAGCGGAGCTGACGGCCGCGCCACGCTGAATAAGTGTGGTGTGGCCGTTGGCTGGCGGTCGGCACAGTGGGTGCGATCGCCGAGTGGACGGGGACCATAGCCCAGCCGAGACGGCGGGCCGGAGAAGGCCCGTCGTCTTGAGGGAGCGATGGTCCTCGGTGTCGGCAGTGCACCTGGATGCGGCGTACTGCTGACGGAGCGTATCGGGGGCGAGCGGGTCCGGCTGGTACCTTGGCCGGACGGCCCTGGCGGGGTCGCGGTTGTATCCCAGTTTCCCGTGGCCCCGCCACACAGGGCAAGAGGCATCCCGTCAGTTTTTTAGTGGTAAGTTCCACAGTCCCCACCGCGTGCTCCCCGGGCGGTGGGGCTGCCACAAAGCATTTTTCTGACGTAAAAAAAAAAAAAAAGGGGGTTAAACGGGGGCGCAAAGTTAGTATGAAACTTAGCCGTTTTTGAAGTTATTCGAATGAAATTCAGCATGAAGGTTCTTTAATGAAAGACATGAAACACGAGTAAAATATTTTTCTCAAAAATCATCCCTTAGGTTAGGGGGTTAAACGGGGGTGCAAAGTTAGTATGAAACTTGGCCGTTTTTGAAGTTATTCGAATGAAATTCAGCATGAAGGTTCTTTGCTGAAAGGCATGAAACATGAGTAAAATATTTTTCCCAAAAATCATCCAGTAAGGGCGGTAAAACGAGGATGCAAAGTTAGTATATAAAAGAGAAAATCTCTGACTGATTCATCACAACATCTCCAAAACTACGTGCCAGGAGTCTCAAATTTTGCATGGGGGTTCCTTTTCGGGCGTAGGTGCTCACTAAGAAAGGATTTTTTTAATTCCCACGGGAAAGGGAGTAATAGGACTGCAAGTGTATTTTCGCAGGCGCTCAACCTAGAAAGCTGAAATTTTGTATAGAGGTTCCCTTTATGATGTTGACAAGGATAAAGTTGGGGTTTTTTTTAATTCCCACGGGAACGAAATTATTGGCATTTTCGCTTGACCACGCGGGCAGAGCCGCGGGTAACAGCTATTAAAATAATAAAACAACAGGATTTTGTACACAGTAGGTAGCCAAACAGCGGCGAGCAAATAGACAATGAGCAATGAAGAACACTGACGTCTCGGGGAAGACTACAGTAATAGGAGACTGTTAAATCCGTCTATACGATTTAATTAGTCACAAAGTCACAAGTCCAATTCCACGCGGGCGAAGCCGCGGGCACAGCTAGTAGTCTTATAATAATAACACCAACTTAATAGATATTACTGCTGACTTAAATGTAAATAGATGACGCGTGTATTTGGGTGAGGCCAAACGAGCGTAATTTTGTGAATCGTGAGTCGCAGAATCTCGATCGCAGAAATTCTGCTACATTCGGTTTCATACAAAAAGCTAGTTGGTGCCACACGACGACGCAAAAGTGACCGAAAATACCCATTGAACAGTCCGTGGCTATATATTGACCAAAAATCAAAATGCCCAACAGTCCACGGCTATATATAGCCGTCGAAAAAAAAAACCGGTTAGTCTATGCATTTTATTTTTTTAAATAAAAATGGTACGACTCTCGCTTACCATTATTTTTGGTGTTGCCCGGAATAAAATGAGAAGTAGCGTAGCGTTCTTAACTTGGAACACTCCAGTAGCAAAAAATTTAGAAAAAAAATGCCAAAGTCAAAAGTCATCAGTCAGTCGTCCAGCAACCGGAGTCGCTCGGACTGTTGTGACTATTTTATTAAATTAAAGCATGCTTTGTTATAATTTATACATGCAAACGTTCGTTATATAAATAAGGTTTCATATTTACAAATAACTGACTGTAGTTAAAGTATTGAATTTGAAATATTACCAAGTGAAAAGTGCAGTGAATCAATAGGTGACTGGCGGCGCCATTTATTGTTTTTATAATAAATCTGTGTAGAAATCTATATAAAACAACGTCTTACGTTCATTATAAACATATTTTGACGCTGTTTTAGCAGAAATACCATTAATTTCTAACAAATTTCAAGGTTTTTGACCCACGTCAAAGTACATACCTATCGCCAAAAAGTGAAAGTTTAGGTGAAAATTGTGAAAGTGCCTCGTGTTATTTTTGCTTTTTTTGGCAAAACTATTTGGATATTAGTATACAATATGTATATTTCCAGAAAGGTAAGTAGATTTCCAATAAGATTCTAATTAGACAAATTCTAATAAGAACACGTAAGTGGAATAATAGGCCCGTAAATCTCAAAGTCGTAAAAAAAAACCTCTCGTGTTGAAATTAAACGCTAAAAATATACCATAAATAAAAGTTTACTTATGTTGTTATATTCTTTTATTGAAAGATAATTTATCTAGCTAAACAGTACTAGTTTTCTTATTAGAATAAGGGTAATAGTTTACGAGATATATATTTTTTTATGTCTCGGGAGGGTGTAGGACGCCATCTGTTGATCCAATTTAGGAGCTTGGACTGTCAAGAGCAGCAACAAAAAATAGCTGGACGATAAAGTGGGCATGACTCACGACTCTCAAAATTACGCTCGTTTGACCTCACCCATAGGCGAATCTATGACGTTTTAGATCTCTTTAAAGACAAACCACAGAACAATGAAGTTTCCCGACTTCCCAGTAGAAATATCATATGTGTAAGTTAAACGTCAACGAACCAAATCCTTTGATTGTCGAGTGTATTTTTAAATATAAAGACAGAGAAATTCAAATGTTTATTTGCAGATTAAGTGTACCGCCAAGTCAAAGCGACAGTTTTCAAATGAGACGTTTTATTTAGCACATACAGCAGATTCGTTAATGTTATTGGTATGTTTCGGTTTATCGGTACTGTTTTTTTATTATTTATTTCTTTTATTTAAGTACTAGCTTCTGCCCGCGGCTTCGCCCGCGTGGCCTAGTAACAATTAGCATATTTTTCTTCAGAAACCAATTCCGGTCCTGCACGACCCGGTACGGTACGGTTCCATCCGGTCCGGTCGGTCCGGTCAGTCCGGTCCTTGTATGGAACCTACGTGCCAATTAGCATATTTTCTACAGAAAAAAAAACCAGTCCGGTCCGGCACGGCCCGGTACGGTGCGGTTCCTTCCGGACCGATCAGGTCTGATCCGTTCCGGTCCGGTCCGGTCCTTATATGGACCCTACATGACAAATTTGGCATCTCTAGACCCAGCGGTTTGGGCTGTGCGTCCTCTCGCAACCTCGTTTGCGTATATCTCGCTTTCCCGTGGGATTTTGAAAAATCCTTTCTTAGTACATCCCTAGACGTCGCCGTCGTAAGGAACCTACAGTCCAAATTTGGAATCTCTAGACCCACCGGTTTGGGCTGTGCGTTGATATATGTATAGTTAAGTCAGTCAGGACTTTGAATTTTATATATATATAGTCCGGTCCGATCAGGTCCAGTCGGTCTGCTCCGGTCCGGTCGGTCCGGTCCTGATAAGGTACCTACATACCAATTAACATATATTTCTTCAGAAAAAAAAACCGGTCCGATCCGGCACGGCCCGGTACGGTGCGGTTCCTTCCGGACCGATCAGGTCTGATCCGTTCCGGTCCGGTCCGGTCCTTATATGGACCCTACATGACAAATTTGGCATCTCTAGACCCAGCGGTTTGGGCTGTGCGTCCTCTCGCAACCTCGTTTGCGTATATCTCGCTTTCCCGTGGGAATTTTGAAAAATCCTTTCTTAGTACATCCCAAGACGTCGTAAGAAACCTACATGCCAAATTTGGAATCTCTAGACCCAGCGGTTTGGGCTGTGCGTTGATATACCCTCGCAACTTCGTTTGCGTATATCTCGGATTCCCGTGGGAATTTTGAAAAGAAACATACACTAAATGTTAAGTTGAGCAAATCGCCACATATTAGTGAAAACCGCATCCAAATCGGTTCAGCCGTTTCTGAGATTAACGCTAATCTGTGTGTAAATGCAAACATACATACAAACATATAAACATACAAACAGACGGACAAAAAAAAACCGGTCCGGTCCGGTGCGGTCCGGTCCGGCACGGACTCGGTACGGTGCGGTTCCTTCCGGACCGATCAGGTCTGATCCGTTCCGGTCCGGTCCGGTCCATTCCGGTCCGTTCCGGTCCGGTCCGGTCCGGTCCGGTCGGTCCGGACCATATAAGGACCCTACATGCCAAATTTGGCATCTCTAGACCCAACGGTTTGGTCTGTGCGTCCTCTTGCAACTTCGTTTGCGTATATCTCGCTTTCCCGTGGGAATTTTGAAAAATCCTTTCTTTGTATATCCCTAGACGTCGTAAGTAACCTACATGCCAAATTTGGAATCTCTAGACCCAGCGGTTTGGGCTGTGCGTTGATATACCCTCGCAACTTCGTTTGCGTATATCTCGGATTCCCGTGGGAATTTTGAAAAGAAACATACACTAAATGTTAAGTTGAGCAAATCGCCACATATTAGTGAAAACCGCATCCAAATCGGTTCAGCCGTTTCTGAGATTAGCGTGTACAAACATACATACAAACATACAAACATCCAAACATACATACATACAAACATACAAACAGACGGACAAAATTTTACGAAATTCTTGTTCTATTGCTTATTCTTCATCGCCCTAAACAATTTTTTTGGAAATATATTCAATGTACAGACAAACTTTTTTTACACTTTTATTATATTATAGATAGATAACGCAACACTATTATTGATACTTACGACATTCCGCGGATTTTTTTTTCATACAACATGTTTTACAATTTTTTTCTTTGTAAAAATTGAGAAGGAAAAAAAAAAGTATCTGATGGACAAAAAAGACCGTAACCGGTTTTCTTTCGGCGTTTCTTTTACCGGTGGTCATTTTGCTTTGTTTTCGAAATGGTGGTAGTTTATAGAGTAGCTTATTTAAAGAATAATAATATTATTATGTAACATTCATTGTAAACGATGTACCCGCGAGCCACAGTATAAAGTATTTTTGAATTTGAATTTTGACCAAAGAGATCGCCCACATTTATTAGTTTCTTTTATCTGTGAAGACAACTGACAGCGGCCCGTTTTATAACAGGCGACATGTGAGTGCACAATGAGGTGATTGTTAACGCGACGAGTGTTCTAGAGGAGAGACAAGCATTTGGTAAACAAACATTTTGGGATTGTCATGAGAATTTCCCAAAACATCTGTTTTCTGCTCGTAAAATTTCATTTTAACTGTTTCGGCTCTGCGATCATTTTAAAAATAACAATAGATGCAGGCTAAGTTCTTGATGACAAGGAGTCATACGTTTTGCACCATCTATTAAGTTTAATATCTGATGTTACGTTATGTGAGGCGTGCCATGGGAACTAACTTCGCAAGTTGCTGTTAACTATATGAACAACTATTTTCTAAGCGTTTAAGATGTTAATAGTAAATTATTTTGAGGATAGACATTTGCATAGCATCACGACATTGTGTTTGAGGGGGTGAGCAGAGTAATAAATAGTTCGGGTATTGTTACTGTTAGCTAAATGTCTATTTAAAAAAATGTCTAGTCTTTACATGATGATTGGCCAGAAAGGCAGGTCAGCATTTGGTCAAACGAAAACTTATAGTCAAAAACCAATACGAGACATCAAACATTCCCACGCCTGTATCTCCTGGAATGCCAGAAAGCAGTGATGCTTTTTGACTACCTGGGGGACTTTCCATTAGGTCGGCAGTCGTCAAAAAACCAATATGAAGAAGCACGATTGTCTTACTTTTGTCCTTCTTTCCCCAAGTTCAATGAGCTGGTCCTAATGGCTTGCCGGCGGTGCGGTGTGTGGCCAGGTGACTTCTGGACCTCACGGAGAACCGCAGGGTCAGGCTTCAATTCTACTGGCGATGGAGGATCTACGTATACCTGCGGGAACATATAGTTAATAAATAAATAAATTTGACACAATTCACTCAGCGCCTGGTGCCAAAAAGTAAGCTGTTTTATGCGCACCAGACAATTGGATATATTATTGTAAATATATGTATAATATAAGTAAAATATACTTATAATACATAAAAAACACCTTAACTTGAGAACAAACACACATGCCATCACATAAATTTATATTTGCTCCGAGTGGGAATCGATCCCACCGCGCCCTCTGATGCCGAATGAAGGATTACTACCAACCCACCATCGCGATGTCATGATATAACGTTACTATTGTAAAAAAAATGTTTTAGGTTTTGTTTAAATTTATTATAAGTATTTATTATCTACTAGCTGTTACCCGCGGCTCCGCCCGTTTGGTCAAAGGAAAATGTCTATATTTTTCCCATGGGAATCTCTTTATCCCATGGGAAAAAAAGTAGCCTTATGTCATTCTTCAGACCTTAAATTATTTCCGTTAAAAAAATATAAGGAAATAATGTTATACTTTTTTTCCCGTGGGAATGAGATGTTTTTCCGGGAAAAAAGTAGCCTATGTCACTCTCCAGACCTTAAACTATCCCCAATAAAAAAATCATATCAATCCGTTCATTACTTTTGACGTGAAGGCAGGACAAACAAACAAACACACTTTCACATTTATAGTATTAGTATGGATTTATTATATTTTAATGTTTATATTGTTTTATTAAATTTTATTCGTTTAATTTAAGCCGCAATCGTGTATTTCTGCCCTCATTCGTCTTAGGACAGATTATGGTTTGGACAGATTATATAAATAAATAAATAAATATAAGGGTTAATCGTGTAGAATTTATTGTTCATGCTTAGTTTAGGATTTCAGAACTAAAACAAACTTTAAAGTTAAACAAAACAATAGTGAAGTTACCAACTTTAAAGTATGCTAATAGTTAACAGAAATTAACCATAGTTTTCTTAGGGTCAGCTGGTCAGGTTGAAAATACTTTACAGTTAAACACGGTAAGATTAATTCGTGAGGCGATTCGTGATAGTTTTTTCAGGTTGATTCTTTTGAGTACTGACTGACGGGTTTGAGATGTCAATGCTAGGATTTACTGTCAGCAACTACAGATTCAGTATTTGGATGAGATATAAATTTCGAATTACAAGGAGGAAATTTGTACAGTTGATTGTGTCAATTGTTGGTATAAGACAGATACCTAGATAGTCAGAATGCTTCAAATTGTTTTGCACTGACCTTGGCCAATCTGCAGTAGAGCAGAGTGGTGGAGTATACCCTTTAGGGAAGGAGACTAATCTCACATGGGTGGAGGACTAATTCATGATGATGATGAAATAATATTATGTTGAAGAAGTAATAATTACAGAGTTTAATGTGAATAAATCTTTGTAAAACTCACCTCTGTATTTTGATGCGTATTGTGGTCTCTATAATAA
The DNA here is from genome assembly GCA_905163395.2 of Endotricha flammealis. Classification (NCBI taxonomy): domain Eukaryota; kingdom Metazoa; phylum Arthropoda; class Insecta; order Lepidoptera; family Pyralidae; genus Endotricha; species Endotricha flammealis. Next base: position 394,385 of record LR990868.1, on the reverse strand, counting down.
TGATGCCTCCAACTGGCCGGTTGGCATTCCGAATCGCTCAATGCCGAATCATCATTTTTAACTCCTCTATGGAAAATTCTTTTGGCTCTTCCCAATTTCGATTTAGAACTTTTATTACTCGAACCCATGCTACCATCTGATGCGTAACTGGAACTGTCATCTCCAAAGGGGGGGTTTAATACAAAAGACTGTTCTAGAGGAGCGATAGGTGATGGAGGAAGTATGGTCATGGGTGATGGAGGCTGAGTTCTGATGGCTGGTGCATGGAGAGGGGAATTGCTGAAATCAAGGGTAGGGAACGGAAAGGCTGTGGGTGTTGTAGGAGTCATATCAATATAACTTAAGTCTGGATATTTATCAGGTGTTGTATCTAGGAAATGTGGTGATGATACAATGACTTCTGTACGGTTTTGGCGTTTTCTTCTTCTTGTTTTTAGTGATTCCACACGTCTTAGTAGTGCTTTTGCGCCATCTCGTAGCCGTTCTGAGCCTGTTCGCCTGAATCGCGTCCCTGTGTCCTCTTCATCTTCTTTGTCGCTTGGTAACTGTATTACTGGCTGGCCTGGTACTGTTAATCTGTAACAAAATAATGATGTTGTATTGAAATATAACGCTAGTATATAGGGCGCAGTGTATAAGGGCGTAACTTGTTCTCTTTTTTTTTCTATAAGTACTACGAAGTTGGCAAACAAGCATACGGCCCGCCTGATGTTAAGCGTCACCGTAGCCTATAGACGCTTGCAATACCGGAGTATCATCCGCGTTGCCAACCCTCCCAACCCCCAAAATGGAGCTCTTTTACCAGTAGTCGCCATTTTTTAACCGACTTCAAAAAAGGAGGAGGTTCTATGTTTCATTGTATATTTTTTTTTTGTATGTCCGCCGATTACTCCGTCAATTCTTGACCGATTTTCAAAATTCTTTTTTTATTCGAAAGTGCATACTCCCAAGTTGGTCCCATTGTCACCAAGTCAGGATCTGATGATGGGATCCCAGCCAAATCGAGGGCAACCCTCAAATTTTATAGGCACGTACAACGCGTTACTTATGTTTTCGTAAGCTATTCATGTTTTTACGTCTGGAAGTCATCATCCCATGTTGGTGAGGTGATGATGGAAGGTACAACTCCTAAACGGATAGGAGTTAGAGGATGATTCTTTAAGTATTGTAGGTATGTATTAGATTAGACCATTTGTATTTTTTTCCATCATAACTTGTCACCAAATCGGGATCTGATGATGGGATCCCAGGTAAATCGAGGGCACTCCTTAAATTTGGTAGGCACGTACAACGCGTTACTTATGTTTTCGTTAGCTATTCATGTATTTAAGTCTGGAGTCATCATCCCATGTTGGTGAGGTGATAATGGAAGGTACAACTCCTAAACGGATAGGAGTTAGAGGATAATTCTTTAAATATTGTAGGTATATATTAGACCGTTGATTATCATGATGGGAACACGTGTAAACAAGTGACTCTTGAGTGACGATATTAGGAGGCTCACTATACCATAAAATTGACACTCAAGCACCAGCTATTAGCACCGAAGAGGAAAAGGTTGCTTCACACCATGAATTGCAGTATAGTGTATTATGAAAGTGAAATCGCTTATTCAGAGAGTAGGCCTTCTCAAGTTATAATGTTACACATAGTCACAATTCGTATCAATGTTAATAGTAGTTAATACGAATAGCTTATATATGTCGTCTCGTATGCAGATCGGTCAATCCGGCCGATCGAGATCTGCCGGTATATCGAATCTGTCAAATTTTCATATGGGAACTTTTGGTTAGGTTAGATTAGACTTGTGATTATTTATCAACAGCCGAGCGAGCGAAGCGAGCGAGGCTCGACATAGTATTCGAAAAGGACTGCTATGATGTGTACAAACAAACAGACAAACAAACAGACAGTACTTATACAGACATACCAGGGTTTACTGTTTCTATCAGACTTCTAAAAAACCGCTGTATAAAATGCACTAAAAAGTATTAAATAAAAAAAATTTATAAAAAAAAAATAAACCGACTTCAAAAATTTATTTAAATAATATATAATTTCATGTGCTAGGTACCTACTGTTCTAATTGAAGTCGGTGCCAATGAATGGAAGGCTGTTTGTGTGTGTACGACGAGTACGGGTGATCGCGTCGGCGTGGCACCGACTTTAATTAGAACAGTAGGTACCTAGCACATGAAATTATATATTATTTAAATTAATTTTTGAAGTCGGTTTATTTTTTTTTTATAAAAATTTTTCTTTGATAGTTTGTTTATCTTTAAAATGTCTGTGTGGTCTATGGGATCTGACCAGTCTCTTAAATGAGAGTAATTAAAAATAACGATATCACTTCTGAGTACATGATGCCTTGAAGCAAAAGACAGATTTAAAGTAGCAAATATTGATCTTTCACATAAATAAATTAAAAACATCTCGAAATAAACTAAAAACTAATGAAACGGACTTAACCCGTCTCAACCAATTACCCCACTTAAACTTCCAGCGTTTGTGTTTAAACAATTTCAAAGCCACTTCGAATATTTAAGATTTAGAAATTAACCTAATTTCTTAAAGGCTTTTAAACCAACAAGTTATTATTATTTAAAAGATTATCTATCGTAGTTAAAAGTCAAAAAGTTAAAAGCATTTGAAACCCTATGTCTTATGATATAAGGGATACAAAATAAATAGAAATTTTGACGTACAAGTATGTATACAAGTAAATTATTATCATGATAAATGTGTGTGAATGTTTGGTTTATCTCGTGTCGGAAACGTATTTCTATAGCCAATTTCACTTAGCAATTAATATCGCATTAAAAGCTTTCCGCTCTAAAAAATTCTTGGCGCCCTTTTCTGGGTTATTGGGGCTGACGCAATGCGAGACACAGTGCAAAGGTTGGCAGTACGGACATCGTGTATTTTAACGTGTTTTAACTGAGCATTCGATTCGGAAAACTTAGTTTTATTATTTACCTAAGTCCGTCTGTTAGTATGTCGGCTAATGTCTTGCAAACCACGCAAAAGGATTTGATGAGAATTTCAGCAGTCTGATATTTTGAAATAAGATTCTAAAATAACTAAATAACAATTATATCAGCAATAATCATTATATAATAAACTCACGGTGAATTGTTTAAAACCATTTTGTTTCTATTTATTACATCTAGATTATATAGAAATCTTGCATTAATTGCATCATTCTTATCAATATTTTTTATTACTTCTATTATTTCCAACAGCAAAAAAAAGTAATCGCTACAATGAAATTTCCCTACTGCATACCAACACTATGTCGAACCTATCATTATAACTCACAGTTTGGCAATCATTGTATAGAACGTGATAGGTGAAGGGCTAAGTACCGACAGTAGAACAAATGGCCGTCAGCCACTGATTACAGTCATTGTTCTGCTGACCCTTTTCGAAACGTCAATGTCTTATGCACGATTAGATAAAGACATATGTGTCAGACATTGAGAGAGTGTCAGTGTCGAAAGGTTTTTCTTTGCAACATAAAGGGACTATTTCACATCCAGTGAAACAAGAGCACAACTCTGTAGTATTTATTTTTTTAAGAGATTGGAAAACATACAAGTTGTAAATGACAAGAAAAAGTGCCTGTGAAGGTCTAATTTCTGAAATAAACGATTTCATTTCATTTCAAAAGAAAATTCGGCTTACGATGGATGCGGATGATGGCGGCGGATGGCTTCGGGATGGTGACAACAGAGGAGTCCTTGATTGAGCCGTTTTCAAAATTTAACAGGAAGAAAGTAGGAAGAGAAAGGATTTTGGCGCCAACTACAATAGCGTCCACTTGGGTTCGTGTAAAGTAAACATTGGTTAAAATGCATAATGAATGGAGATGATCAGGAACCTAGTACCATGTACCTAGTTTTAAATTTTATGTTGAAAAAGAAAAGAAAAAAGAAAAGTACGATATATTTTTAAATGACAAAAAAGGCCGTAACTAGTTTTCTTTCGCCATTTCTTTTTACCAGTGGTCATTTTGCTTTGTTTCCGAAATGGTAGTAGTTTATAGAGTAGATTAATTTATATAAATCATTTATTACTGTATACTCTGACAAGAGAACGTGTTTGTGAAAACCTATTCTCTGAATAAAAGTTTTGAATTTTGAATTTTGAGCTATTAAAAGTGCATTATCATGTTGACTTCAGAATCCACCATCTCTGAAGAAATTTTGCTTTAGTCTTTGTTCGGGGTGTCTTAGATTGAAGACTGTATGCTGAGTTGAGACTACAATACATACGATACGATGAGATATAAGACATTAAAAAAATAGAAAAAGGATCGGTGGAAAGAGATTGACTGAACGAAACGCATTGCTACGTCACGCCAATAATTTGTATATGATCAATGTTTTGTTTTTTAATACGATGCACTAATTAAATCCTTAGCTGATGTCATACCATAACAACTCAACCATTGACAAACATAGAATAACTGATCTTAATTTTTTAAAAGCGTGTTCAATGCTCATAATATATAAAAAAATAAATTGGACAAATTGAAAAGAGAGGTGCCGTGGGGGCATTGTATCTCTCATTTCAATCGGGCGCAATCAAGGGCCAATTATCAGTGACGCCTCCAGTGCTATACACTCATTAACATACCGGATAATATGCTTGTTAATTTTTGGTCAGTCACTTGATTGATTGACCAAAAAGCGGTCTTATTGAACAATGCGGTTAATGTCAATGATGTGAAGCTTTAACGATATCTTTACAGCAGCTTTATACTGCATGTGGAATGGACTCCGTCAGAGCGGTTACAGACGAGCGTCTTATACGCTCGTATAAGCTCGTTTTTGGAAGCGCATACAGGCGCGTATAGGCGTGTCTTTTGCTACATGCGAAATTAATACAAGCGTTGACGCTCGTATAAGCGTTAGCCGCGAGAGACACCTCTAGGTATGTATAAGCTAACACGCGCGTATGCGGGCTTATTTATACGCGCGTCGTAACGTATCACGTATATGCGTATATGACGAAACGACCGTATGCGCGCACGCGTATAAAATAACGCTAGTCTGAAACCGCTCTTAAGGTCCTACGGAGCCCAGTAAACAAACACAGACGATGATTATGGGTTGGTATGATATGTTAAACACGTTACTTTAATGCGCATAGAAAGAATATAAAAATATGTGTCCCGATTCGAAATAAGCACTTTTCGTCAATGTCGGAATGCCTTTGCTTTAACCCCTTAAGCCTTAGAAGTGCCTTTGAATTCTTTCCCCCTCTCGTTCCCCTTTTTATGTGAAAATTGTCAAAGACAAGGACGTAGGGCACAATTATATTACCGTTTTATTCTGTGGCAAAATAAATTCGTAAATGTTAGAAGAGTCATTGTATGTACTGCGTTGTGCATTAACTCGTTTTGTTGTCTTTTTATGCCATACGGTAGGCAAACAAGCAAATGGTCCACCAATACTATCAGTGACACCAATCCGCTCTAAACCCAGCGATTGAAGGGAAGTCTCTATGGATGACAGTCGTTAAGCCAAGTCGGTGGGCTTCAGACGGCTTGAAAACATTGGCTTCCGCCATCCGAAGACATTTAAGACAATGAATGTGGATGGCTAAAAGGGTAGAGGTACGCCTAAGAAGAAATGAAATGACTGCACAATTAATGATATGAAAGTGTGACTGACGAAATGGACATAAAGGAAAACACACACTGTCCACCAAAAATGAGGGAAAAGGCACAGAAAAAGAAAGTATACTTACAGGTCAGGCTCGACGTCGGTATACCGCCCGTCAGCATCCACCAATCCCACTCTGATGGTGGGAAGACTGTCATCTTCGTCGTCCTCCAACTCCCCCCGTGCTTCCCGCGCCTCTTTCTCGGCCAAAGCCTTCGCTGCTATCAACTGTTCGAAAATAATTAATTACTTTAATGACATTTCTTATTCCAATAGAAAGTCGCGTTATTTGTAAAACAGCTACTCATAACATGAAATATTTTATTTCGTTTAAACAGGTAATTAAACAAGTTAATACATTTCTTTAAAAATTAAACTATGTATAAAATAAGTATAAGAAAATGTAACAATACCTGCAGTCGCCTTTGCGCCTGCGGCGTGATCTCCACCACCCGCGACCACCTCCGCGACTTGCGCTCGAACTGCCATTTGTCGCTCAGCGCACACTGCTCATCGTCAGAGTCGTTCTGTGGAAAAAATAATTTCAATTAATAAAATAAACCAAAATTGTTTTTTTATTTAAAAGTAATCTAATCTATTTTAAGAGAGGTAGGGCACAGCGGATAATCCGCTCAAATCAAAGCAGCCCGTCTGGGGAAGGACCTCCACCTTACAGAAGATCGTAGCCAAATAGCATTGGTCTCGGCCATGTTGTGTTCCTACGGTGAGTGAGGTCTCCAGAGCTCCACTTGGGGGGGTTGGGAGGGTTGGCAACGCGTGAGTGATACCCCCGGTATTGTTTACGTCTATAGGCTACGGTGACGGCTTATCATCAGGCCGACCGTATGCTTGTTTGCCACATGTGTGGTATAAAAAATAAAAAAAATCTCTGGAACGGAAAAAGTATGTATAAATTAGGTATTCCTAAGATGTATGTCCCTTAAATAAATAATTAATACAAAATACTAAGATTGCCTTAAAAACTCAGCACTTTTTGTTAGATTTTACACCTTGAAAAACTTATGGTGACAAGCAAGGTGGAGAGAAAAATATCAAGGGGACACAGCCCTAGACGATGGACGGTCCTGGAAGCGGAAAGTCTGGAGATGCCGATAAGCACATCTCTCCATCCGGCACAAGATCGGAACAGATGGAGGGAAACGGTGAATATGTTATGTCGGAGTCACGATTCTCAACATTGACGGACCGACTATGAAGGAGGCCAGTAAGTTATCCATTTTAAATGTATTATTTTTGTTTGTATATTATACAAAGCATACTCTATCTCTATCTTATGCTCTTTTCATTTCGAATCTTTGATGTCTTTGAACAATTGTTTCAACAAACCTTTTAATAAACGTCAAATTCTTCAGACAATACTTTTAAAACAGATACAAATCAGAATAGATTGCGTAAATTCGGGGCACACTCCGTATGAAACCCAGTAGAATGGAAGATATTTTGTTCTATTTTAGGAGAATAAAAAAAATTCAGTTCAACTTTTTCCAAATAACATTTATATTGATCGCGGAGTTAAAAGACGGTTTTTTGTTTGTTTATTTGACCGGTAGAGAACACCTTTTGGCATTAAGTCCGCCAATTGTACTTTCAATCGTGCAATAAAGAATAAATAAATAATATAACAATACACGTATGTATACTTTTTACAGTATGGAGGCAAATGTTAAATTAATAATGAAAAACTACCAAGTATGCCTCAATAAATGTAAAATATATTACATAAAACACGCTATCATCTAAATAGATTTATGCCTGCGATGCTCAACATAAGAAATTCTGAAGTCTGTTATCGCCGGCCATTGTGCGGGCAAGCCCTCGAAGGGCCCTGTTTAGAGTTCCATTGAGGGGGAAAATCATTTCAGTACAAGGATATACTTATATTGTTTGTTTTTTCTTACTTTTTTTTCTTTCGTTTTCACCACTGTGCATTATCTTTTACTTTTATACTGATGGTAAACGGATAGTAATGATTTCTCTGGATCCCTAAATACTTTCATGTTTATTCGCTTAAATAAAAAGACTAACTGTTGAGTTTCTTGCGGCAATTCTTCTGAACAAGCCTACGTTTACGTCAGAAGTGCTAGTAGGATGAAAAACATTTTTATAGTTAATAATATATTGTGGCTGTCCCTGTCAAACTAAAGAAGAAAAAAGAGATAGCTGGAGACCATAATGTGGTATTCTAATTTTCAGAAACTGTACGAGTACCTAGCCCTAGTATGTTTATGTAGAATAACCTCATAGTGAGTGAATGCAAAGTCTTATAAGAGAAATAAAGTTCTTAAACATTAAACTGGCTGATTGAGAGACAATCAGAAAACGAGTTTGTATTATTGTCATGTCAATAGAAATAAAAAAAGACAATTTTCAAACTATAATAGGGGTTTAATCCACGTAACAGCAATCTTTCCACCGGTTTGTCCCAGACAAAGACTAATCCCATCCTCTGTGCTATTCAGGGGCAATCGGCCATTGAGCGCACTCTGAACTAAGCTTCCAGTTAGCCGTTTTAATTAAATTTAATTAAAATACGACGCGGCTGTTTTTTATAGAGCAAACAAGCACTGTTTGCGCTTTATTTACTAAATGTAGCATAACCATAAAAGTCAGTTTTGTTTACTGAAATAGTAGATTTTACAACAAGTGCACAAAACGAATCATTTCTATCCGAGACTTTTAGCAGCCCGAGCCGAAGGCGAGGGCTGATAGTAATGTCGAGGATAGAAATGGTTTTGTGGACGAGTTATAAACTCTGCTTTTCACTTCGATTGCGAGGAAATAAATAAATAAACGCAAGAAAAACAAGACCCTGTTTCCCATTTCCCGCCGCTTTTTTTTTATTTAAATCTTACGACTTTGAAATTAGGCTTGGGCTGCAGACCTATACAGCCTACTATTAAATTAATTTTGTAATAAAATAATTTTCTTAAATTAATTAAATAACCTACCGTACTTTAATTTAAATTTTAATATCTTTTATGACTTAAAAACACATAAGGCAAATAAATTAAAGTAAATATTATAAAATAACAAATTCTATCTCTGAACTTTTTGTTGTGTTTGGCTGTATGGCTTATTTCCTTTGTCTTAATATAGATACATTTATGAGTTTACTTTTCTGCCCTTGTGCACAAAATTCGATTTTGTGCAGCCTATATCCTGCGCAAATAAGCACTTTCTGAGCATGAGAAGTGAAAAGTATATTATAAGCTGTCCCTAGCTTATAATTTACTTTTCAGTTGTGTATGGTTGAAAATTAATAAAAAAAAACTTAAAAGAAACGATTGGAAATTAAAAATGGGAAAGAGAAGAACAAAAGTTAATTTTAATTCCATATTAAGTCTCATGCTATATCTTTTTAGGGTTCCGTAGTAAACTACAAGGAACCCTTATAGTTACGCCATGTCCGTCTATCTGTCTGACCGTCCGCGGTCTAGCGCCTGGACGCGTAGCTAGAAAGCGGTAATTTGGTATGTATACACATATTATCAATGCTAACAAAGTGCTGGAACAAAATTTTGAAAATAATTTTTTTTGGGGTGCCTCCCCTACATGTAAAGTGGAAACGAAAATTTTGTTTCGCGCTCACCCCATGTTGTGGGGTATCGTTAGATAGGTCTCTTTAAAACATTGAGGGTGTGGGAAGATCATTTTTCGATACAATTTTTCGTTTTGGAATTAATTACATTTATCGTGTCAATTTTCGTTTTGTACGGTGATATCGGAGATAGAAATTTCTAAACACAAGATTTTCGGAGTTAGACGCCCCCCCCGCCCGTCTATCTCCGAAAGTCTTGTGTTTAGAAATTTGAAAAAATTCATGGTAGTAGTCCATATAGTGAACCTACAAGGAAAACTATAACAGTTAAGTATACACTAATAGTTACCGAGTAATAGCCGACGAACTTATGAAGTAAAATGTCAAAGAATATGGCATTGTACTCATCTGCAAGCAAGAAATGCGTAGCCAATACGGAACCCTACATTGTGCGTGGCCCGACACGTACTTGCTTTTTTTTAAATATAGTTTGACAGTGACAGCTGTAATTTAATATATCATTAATTGTAAAAATGCGTTTCTGAAACTGGCTGATACACAGACGGATTCTTAGGATAAAGATATGAGAAATGGCATCCATATCTCGTTCCAAGCTTGCCCCACGCCATTTCTTATCATAAACAGAAAATACCATATCATTGATAAATTGATGTACCTATATGCAAATACTAAGCCGTCTTTAACATTTATCCAGTCTTTAGTTTTACCGCAATAGACCTCCCGTGAGGTTATCTCTTAGCTATTTATGATTGCCTAGTACTTTTGATGGAATTTAATGAATTTACTATTAGAGTTCGCGACTTTGCCTGCGTTTCCCATGAGAATAAAAACGTATTCTTATAAAATAAAATAAAACCTTAATTAATAAACATATAGATACTCAGGTTCCTGATAGAAGGTAGCTTTCCTATCAGATATCTAACAGATAGTCTTAATGGACTATAATAGGATAAGTATTATTAGTAGGATGTTGATATGATGACTTTTCAATAATTATATTGTAGATTAGAAACAAATAATGCTATACAATCAAGAATTTTTTTAGAATAACTTTAGAAAAAATAAGAAGTGTCAAAAAACGCATTTGAAACTCGCGTCATCTAATATTTTTTTATCAGTGTTTACTTTTAAATAAATTATTTCTTCGATGAAATAACAATAATAGCATATTAAAATTATATTTTTCTTTAGAACTTGTCCTGTAGTTTTATGGTTATTTCGCGGAACCTATAACATCACTTATCATTTATGAGAGCCTGGTAATATTAGTTTTTAACTTTTTTTAGATAGTTAATGCTTGTGTTTACTGCTTGTAATTTATAATAGCCTGGTACTTTGTTCATAAACTATTAATAATTTTTAATTGAACTTTTATGTCATAAGGCAAACAAGCAAGCGGGTCGGAGATGGAAAGTGGTTACGGATAAGGCCTACGTAAATTAAAGATTGGCTTGTATTATATATGTTAGGTTAATTAATATACCTATGTACAAATAAATATAAAATTAGAAAATTTACAAAATCATTTTTAGTTTACAAGTAGATTTACAGGAAATACCTACTTTAGACGTCAATATTTTTATCCTACTAGAACTTCCGATGCGAATGGCCTGTTGAGAAGAAGTGCCGCAAGAATCCAACAGTTTGCCTTTTTGGAAGCTTTTACTCATTACTCACACAACAGTGGAGTCAATATAAGTAAAAATGATTTTTTTTTTGTAAAAAATAAACGATGTTTTAAAAAAATATTTTCTTACTTTTATATTATAAATACCTATATGTTTTTCATGAACATAACACGATACCGCGGAACGTTAAAGAACTTATTACCCAAGTTATAACTTGTGCCACGTACCGAAGTTACTGAGATATGCTTTAATAAACAGACAGAAACGGTGTGCCGCGAACGACACGTACTTTTATCCCCTCGTTTCATCTTTATAGTATACAATGTGCACATTTGCGACAAGGCTTCACGTGCTCTCTGACATTTGAAAAAAAATTGGGCGAACCTACAACAGGCGACATTTTAACACATTAAGTGCGCACAGCGACATCTGATCCGTTCTGGTGTCACCAGTCTGGTGGTAATATAAGTTTTATATAATGTTTTTTTAACGACCTCCTTGGCGTAATGATTACCACGCCAGACCACCACCCAGGAGGTCCCGGGTTCGATCCCCGGTAGGGTCATGATGAAAAACGAACTTTTTCTGATTGGCCTCGGGTCTTGGATGTTTATCTATATATGTATTTGTTATAAAATATAATATCGTCGAGTTAGTATCCCATAACACAAGTTTCGAACTTACTTTGGGGCTAACTCAATCTGTATGAATTGTCCCTATATATTTATTTATAATCATTGGAAAATGCATGTATTTTTCCTAGTGAAAAATTAAAATCTTTATTCAGAGACGCTTCGTGTATAAAATGCGCTTAATTTGTCGCATATGTCAGTCGCAGACGTGCGTGAACCATCTATAAAGATCCACCAAAGTGAAATGAGATATTTATGTGGAAGTGATATTACGTAAGTTTGAACGACACTTTGTAATACAATCTACGTAACTCCTGTAACTTCATAATTATTTTATTTTTACGTCTAAAAATACATTCCGTCATTATAACTTCCCATTCGTTTGTTTCTATTCTTTAAGGCCTAAACAAGCTCTTTACAATCGTCACTTTTTTCAGACGGACGAATCGTTCAGCTTAGTAGTAGTTCGTTAAACTTAGCAACTTAGCGACCTCCGTGGCGTTATGGTTACCACGCCAGACCGCCACCCAGGAGGTCCCGGGTTTGATCCCCGGTCGGGTCATGATGAAAAACGAACTTTTTCTGATTGGCCTCAGGTCTTGGATGTTTATCTATATATGTATTTGTTATAAAATATAATATCGTTGAGTTAGTAGCCCATAACACAAGTTTCGAACTTACTTTGGGGCTAGCTCAATCTGTATGAATTGTCCATATATTAAAAGAAAAAAAAAAGTATATTCTAACTAAGTATTTGAGTATGTTACTTGAATTTAACCTAAGAAAATCTCTTTTTACTTCTGCACTAGGACATAAAAGCATGACTACGAAAAAAACGGTGGAATTTTGGCTTCAGTTAGTCGGTTTTATCTTTAGGGGGCGATATTAATTATTTTCAAAGCATGATACCTAATCGGATTTAAAACAACAAAATGTTGAATAATATTACCAATAAACAATGACATCAAAAAAGGCATCGACCTCTTATGAAAAATCAATTCCGCAGCATTAAAACTGATTTAAACTATTTTTGCAAAATTGACCAGTCATCATCACAGTGCCGTGACCAGGTATAGTTCCAGACAATTTGCTTGGGTAATAGTCGTTGATTAAATTGAGTGAGAGATAGGAAAACTCATATTTTTCTTTTTCCTGATTACTTCTCTCCCATCTCTGTAGCGGACAAAAAAGCAAGTGCTGAGTTTCTTGCCAGTTCTTACTACAAAACTGCCGTCTACCTGTACTAGTGGTAGGAAATAATTGAGAAGATTCGAAAAAGCTTTTAAGCCTATTTGAATAAAAATATTTGAGTTTGAATTTAGAGTGAGGCAACACATTCTGGCTTCTGGTATTACTTACGTTCATAGACGTTTTTTTTTATATCAGTTGGTCCGTTTGCTTGTTTGCCTGCGGTACGACGTAAAAAAAGATTAAAAAAGACACAAAAATTACATATTCGTTGAATGCGAGTTGAACACACTTAAATTGCTCGATTGTACCTTACATTTTGCATATCATCCCTACAAATTGGTGCGTATTCATGCGCCAGTTGTGTTACATTCATATCAAACGTGATTAAGTTCCCATGTTCCCATTCGCTTTCCCATGAGAAATTGGAAAAACCTTATGAATATATTAAAAGAAGTTTGTCATTTTTAAATGACCGACAAAAACATAAAATAAATATAAAAATAAATAAAATAAAACAAAATAATTTATTTTGCAAGTTAACTTGTAGTGAACTAGCGAAACGCGCGCAACTTCGTTTGCGTGTATTTTGCTTTCCCGCGGGAATTTTGGAATGTATTACACAGATAAACCTTCCTCTTGAAGCACTCTATCTATTGAAAGAAACCGCATCAAAATCCGTTTCGTAGTTTTAAAGATCTAAGCATACATTGCGACACACAGACAGACTTAATTTTATACTTTTTGTCAATGTATTTTATTCTTCTAACATTATATGAACGTTACTTTACCGTGACACGCGGTATTTCTGCGGCCATTGAGCTGGCCTATTCGCTAACAAGCCTATGTCAGATGGTATGGTGAAGCCATCAAAAAGTAGTTCACTTTCAAAGAAATATTAGATCAACAACATTGGAAGTGGTAGAGCATTTATGACGCTAGCCTAAATCTCGAGGATATATCACCCTCTCACAGAATATGGGTTACTATGTATGCAATGGTGATATTGGTCATGTCTTCCGGTCATGTCGGTAAGAAAAATCCACCTCCTCGCCCCAGGTGGGATTCGAACCCACGTCGTCCTCAAGAAATGCGGCGTCTTCCAATTATTTCGAGCGGACGCACTTATGTATTTGACCCGAAAACAACATTAAAAAACAGTAAAAAAAATATTATTTATGTTTCAGCGGTTTTCGCGTGAAATGTAACAGACAGAGTAATTTTTGCATTTATAATATCAGTATTGATGCAAATTAACATTGTATTTTTGGTAAATTACCATCAACAGCCATCAAAATGTTTCGCATACAACTCGTACGATTTGATAAATCGTTTCGGGCGATGTGTGGGAATACCGATTACGGTAACGATGTCTATATCGATAAGTTCGATATTATATTCGACTGTCAATTGCAGTAAAGGATTGTGATCTGTCAATTTATGTTATACTAGGGTAACCCGCGCAACTTCGTTTACGTGGGATACACGCTTTCCCGTGGGAATTATGAAAAATCATTTCTTATCAGATGCCTACGTCACACAAAGAACCCACCCTCCATGTTAAGGTCTCTACGATCAGCGTTTTGGGCTGTGCGTTGAGTCTCACTCAGTCAAGACAAAGCATTTTATATTATATACTAGCTTCTGCCCGCAGCTTCGCTTGCGTGGCTTACTAACAATTAGCATACTTTTCTTTAGAAACCAATTCCGGTCCGGTCCGGTTCGGTCCGGTCCGGCACGGCCCGGTACGGTACGGTTCCATTCGGTCCGATCAGGTCCGATCCGTTCCGGTCCGGTCCGACCCCGTCGGTCCGGTTCGGTCCGTCCGGTCCTTATAAGGAACCTACATGCCAAATTTGGAATCTCTAGATCCAGCGGTTTAGGCTGTGCGTTGATATACCCTCGCAACTTCGTTTGCGTATATCTCGCTTTCCCGTGGGAAAATTCTTTTTTAGTAGGTACACCCCTAGACGTTGTAAGGAACCTACATTCTAAATTTGGAATCTATCCTCTGATATACCCTCGCAACTTCTTTGCGTACCTATATCTCGCTTTCCCGTGGAAAAATCCTATCTTAGTACACTCCTAGACATTGTAATTTGGAATCTCTAGCACTTGCACTTCCCATTCTTTTATGTCAGTACCATGTATCTTTCTTCTGCATTTAGTGAAACTGGTACTGGCCTAATGTAATTACTGTTTTATGACGTAGAATATGTTATGATAGCGTGAACATATTATACGGGTCTCTGGCTCCTAAAATTGCCCTTCTGTCGTGTGTGAAGATAACTCCTGGTTATATTAAACCTTCCGATCCGGTTTATTGGCGACAATGTACTTTATAAAGTAGTTATAAGAGGCCATTCACGAAAGTATTCAATAGTGCCCTTTATTCTCGCTAGTTCGATTCATCAATTCGATCGAACTATTCAGATTTTTTGGTCCGATCGTTGAAGTAAATTACAAAATAAAATAAAGGAAAAAGAACGTTAAACTAAGTAAAAGTTAACTAACTAGCGATTAAAATATATTCACACTAATTCGTCGATCGAACTGATGAGTTGAATTAATAGGTCTAGTATTGTCTCTTTTACACTTGAGGAAGAAAGAAAGACTTTCTTTCTTTTTACACTTTAGTATCGGTTTTCTCATTTGCTATGCCAAGTAAGCCTTCTTGGAGCAAGCGTCCCGAAAAGTCTATTTGCCAATTTAAGAAACATAACCTGTCAGTTTATTTTGACGAATAATCTAATCGGCCCGTAGAGTTTCGCAAGTTATTGTGAAGTTATATAGGGCGTATCTATCAGATATATTCACAAGAACTTTATAAAACTTGTCAATATAGGACACTATGAAATCATCCTTATGTCATCGATACTCTACAATCTACGTTAGTGTGCACAAAACTTTACTATTTTCACCTATAAAACTGTTTAATAATATTTTAAAAGTTACGATTATTATAACTTCACTCTCTCGTTTAGAACCGAACGAGCAGTTTCTAATTATTAGTAGTTACTAGTGTTTACCATTAAACTTATATTATGAATGGAAAAGTTTGCATGTTTGTTTATACATAACGAAAATGGCGGAATGTGGACACGAAATGGATTTTTCGGGATTTATTCGGTAATTTTGTAATTTTTTAATTACCACGCACAACAAGAATGGTTTATCTCTGTATTCTTTATACAAAAAATATATAAAGTCAAATATACAAGCTCTTTCGAATCGTCATAAATTAACATGAGTAGTTTCTTTGGAAAGGGACGGTTGAAGGAGAAAAAGAGAGACTCGAAATTGTCTTTTACAATATTTTGAAATATAAATTTCTTAATCTACCATCGTTTTTGAATGACAATTAACGAGAAGAAATGCATAAACAAACTCTCGGTGGATGTAGTATAATAATAAAATATCATGTATAGTCGAGTGAAGTCGCGAGCGCAGCTAGTTGTGCACATTTATATATTGTTGATTAGATTACTAGAAGTTTCCAAGAAGCGTTAATTTTATTACCACGAGAAGTTTATATTGCTAGATTGCAATAGTCGTACGTGCAGCTTCAGGCGTGTGGTTTACATAGAAGACTATCTATACATATAAAATTCCTTGTCCTGAATCACCTGAATGTCTTAACCGCTGATAAATGGAGATTATAGAGACATGAAACTTGAACTTCTTTGAATAACGAAGGCATACGATGAGAAAGGACTTTCCGATATTCCCACGGGAAATCGTGATACACAGAAGTTCCGCTGGTTTCGCTTTTTTATCATATTTAATGGCTTGTTATTTAATATGCGGTATCTACCTGTACTCTCTTCAACTATGTTTCTTTCTAGTTTGAAAAACTGACAAGTTTTATTTCAGCAAAAATCTTTTTTCATTTAATTACCAACTTTGTCTTTACTAAATTCCATCAAATTATGTTCAGTGGTACACCTTTGACGTCCAATGCCCCTTGTTATGTAAGTCACGCCCCATCAATCTAAAGTATAATAAGTAAAAGGAATTAAGATATTTGCATACTCAAAGTTAATTTAAAATGTGCCGACAGACATTTTAATTAATTGCGCTTCGGGCGAAATATTTACAAATAAATTATAATGTGTCTCGTTTGTAATGTCGAATGAACATCATTTTACTTGATGCATATTTATGCTATTAATTAATATATTACTAGCTGGTCGGTATTAAAAATTTCAAGCAAATCAGCCGTGTTTGTGTAAAAGAGTAAAAAACGTCCAAACTTTCGCATTTCCAATGATCTATTTCTTATGTTCTTAACTTGTGTTCAAGTTTAGTGATTTTAAATTGTTATCAATTCTTTTTTCCAAAATGATTGTCACTACAAGTACCGCTTTAAAAGAGCAAGTACTTTCTGACCAGTTTTTCCTAGTACAAATCTGCCGTCAGGAAATTGCGACTCGAAAGAACTTATAATATGCCTATTTGAATAAAAATATTTTGTATTTGACCTTTAGTAAATACGTGGTTTAATCACAGATTTAATTCTCTATCCTGGATACCTCTTTCATTTGTTGACTGCACACATTGACTGGAGAAAGTGCTAGTAAAAGTCGACTCTCTGTATATTCATTTCAGGTTTTCCTCCATCATAAAAAAAAGTCATAATCGCATTGTATACTGCCATTTGCTATTTATGATGAAATAATCGTTGTAGTAACTCCGTCGTAATATCGATTACAAGTATCATTAATCCATGGTTTAAGTATTAACTAAGTGGTGTTTACGTAAACACCGCATTTGTGATAGAATTTCACTAAATCGTTTAAGTAGTGTGTACATTTATGTTATATAAAATTGAAACTTTGACAGAATATCGTAAGGTCGTATACAGAAAGAAAGCTGAAATCCTACCAGCGCTTATAGGAGCCGATCCGCGCAGGTAACAGCTACATAAAGCAAGCAGATTGAAGCAGAGACTATAGAAAATGTGTATGGCGGTGCCAGCGCTGACCCGTTTCGAAGATTGTTGGAACATGTCGGCGACGTTCGGTGCTTATCGGCGCTGGTTCATACAGACTGCCTGCGGCGATTACCTGCGCGGATCGGCTCCTATAAGCGCTGGTATGCTGCCAGCTTTCTTTCTATACACGACCTAAAGCAGCTATTTTGTTCGGTGAGTGACAGAACCTCTTCTTGTCCATTTGCTGCCTCTCACGTAGTTACTAAGGAGGGAAGCCCTTTAAATACTTCCAATTTCTTTCATTCCATTCCAAGACAGCTGCAGTTTCTCCCCCGGGACCTCAATAAGCTTCATTGCTTATTATGTATATTGTCAATCTGTGGTCGCCGATGTTGATCCCGGCTGTATACTCACAGCGACGGATAAATGTTTACCCCGAGCGAGTATCGAACCCGCGCCTTCTGGTATTGAAAGTAGGATCACTACCAACACACCAACGGGCTGCCATTGCCGATATTGTATCGTTACCACAGAATAGATAATATGTCGTTACTTAAAAAAGACGTCACTATTTGCATCGTGTGGCCTTAGCTTAACAAATAGTGCGACAGCACACTTCCTATCGTTTCTATAAAGGGTGGTTGTCATGTAAGAGTGTTTACGCATAAGTTCACTGGTTTTACGACCACTAAGCGTATAAAGTCAATGCTTAATGACGTAGCTATGCTGTGTTTAAGTTGACCGTTTTACTTGACTAAACAGGAGAGTGTTTGAGTTGTTTAGTCCAGTAAACATTCTGATTTATTACTCTCGTTGGACTTCTGTTTTTCTTTTAACTTTCTTTCTTTAATTTTAGTGCGTTTATAACAAAGGGACTTAAGTAGCCTTAATTTTGTTTTGTGGTCAATATATCGCTGCTTATAAACTAAAGTGCCACAACTCGAAATTTTGGTTTTTTCAGGAGAGCGTTTTAAAATTTTAATTTCGTTTTTTTTGCTTTTTTGGTACTCATACTTACAATTATTTTGTGTAATTTTATATCATTCGATGCGTATTTTAAATTCCTATAACTTGTTTATTTTAATATTGTGCTAACTAGAACCCAACGACGACTAGCAGCACATAAGTCCCTTTAGTTTATAAAAAATATCTAGTAAAAATGTTAATATTTTAATTAAAAGGCCACAAGTCGAAAAAATAAAATGTTTTATTAAAAAAACATAGTTGCAACCTTATTGGATAGTAACACACTCATAACCAAAAAATAGAACATAAAAAGCCTCTTCTCTTCGCTAGGCAAAATTTAAAAAATAATAATAAAATATTAATTTTTATTACAAAACAAGTGTTTTGGCACCATAAAAATTTGGATATAAATAAAAATAAACACTTCTAAAACCTCATGCGCAATTCCCAACAATGCTTAAAATTCTTCGTGTTCTGCTGTCCATTCTGCAAAAGTAAATCAATTCATATAACATTAATATGCCGGCGAAGTTGACAGATAAAGACAGGACAAGAATCGAGAGACAAGATTGCATAGGTGTGGGATCTAAAAAAGAGAGAAGAGTGAATTAAAGTGAAGAAGCCGGGAGGGACGTTCGAAGTTAATAAATACTTACACGTTTTAGCGTGTGATCTTATGAAAAGTGCCATACTAATAATAATATACCTAGTTAAAAGCTAAGTGTCCCCTACAAAGAAAACTGCACAAGTTAACATGCGCATCATAACAAAATAACATTATTAATTAATTTTGAAACGACCCCGAGTGCTCTAACCACGTGGTTAGAGCACTCGGCCGGATATCGAGGGGTCGTGGGTTCGAATCCCACCTGGGGGGAGAAGGTGAAATTTTCTTTCAAAAAATCAATTTCAAAATATGAATGGCTAGTTGTCTAACAACTATAAATAAAAATCATAAATTATTAATTAACATCATAAAAAATAAATAAAGTATTCCATCACCAAACAGAAATTTCAAAATTAAAGCATTTTGTCTTTAAAGAAAACATCCCAAACACAACGAATGTTTGGAGCAAAACAGACGTTTCACAAAAACAATTTCTAAGCTTATAATAAAAAACAACATAATTAGGGATTTTTATTTGCTACACGGCCATTTTTCAAAACATGGCACTTTTGTATTAAAAATAATTGTGTTCACTTACATTTTTTTATGTGCGAAATAAACGCAATCCGAAATGTGGCCCTGATGCTTATAAAATTCACTCACGTGACAGTAAATTTTTCGCGATGTGGCCCTTTAGCACAAAACAGACGTGCGCTCGCGCCAATTTGTGGGTTGCAACTGAAAATATGGCCGCTTTGCTCTGAACTTACCCACCAATGCCCCAAAATGCCAAACGGACGTTTTCGTAAATATGTGATTTATAAACCGATTTCGACAAGTGTCTTCGTGAAACATAAAAACTATGGTGATTTTGACCACATTTTTGAAATAAAAGTCATTTTCGATATTTTTGTTTTGTGGCACTTTAGTTTATAAGCAGCGATATTTTGTCACACAACGAGTAAGCCAGTACCATTGATCTAAGTAACTTGTCATTCTTATCAAACAGCAGTAGTATTAGGTAATATTAATATTACAAACTAGTTCAAACACAATCACTGAATTTCACTGAAAATATTGAGCTAAGTGGAACGGAATCATCATCACATCTACAAAAAGTTCACTAGTGGACAACTGTTACCACACGGCCAAGTGTAGTTGCACCGGTATAGTCAAATAACAAGTAAACTATGTACTATAAATAATATTTTATGGCATATAGTATATAGTAGTATTTGTATAACTGAGGCACAAACACACAAATATACATTACATATTATTGTTCGTTTAATTTAAGGCAATCGTCATTCTGTCTGGCAGGCTTCACCCCCAATGGTTGACTGGTAGAGAATACAATTAGCATTAAGTCCGCCAATTGTATCAGTACTTTGTGTGGTCAAAAATAATAAATAATAATATGGTTCAAACGCAGCATAATATACAACTTATTGGAAGTGAAAACTGTTAAAATGAAAACGATATACCTGCCTCGCTGGACGTAATTTGCGTTATGGCGATTCCCGCGTTAACGGCCGCCATTGCCGATGCGGAATTTACGATTTGCGAGCCGAGTTTGTCATGTTGAGTGTTACAATGTGCGCTGGCTTTCTATGTCTCTCACTTATAAAATAACAACACATATTGGAACCAACGTTTGGGCCAACAGAAATGATCTAAGTACCATGTCTAAGTAGACAAGTAAGTACTTGCTCTGCATTTGTCATTGGAAACAAACGTCTGGGCCAATACGACAAATAAATCTACACAATACAGTAGCCAAGTGACGTAATGTGTCATCAAAAAACACGTAAGTTAAGCAACGAAGGTCCCAACCCGTATTTGGATGGTTTAATATCGAGGAGCTCGATTGTGTCGCACTCTAAAACGAATAAGTACACAAATTAAGCATACCAAGTGTTTGTATGAATTTCGTTATCTATCTAGACTAGTTTCTCCGTGCTTTGAAAGGTAGTTCGAAGGCTGTTGTGGATGACAGTCGTTAAGCCAAGTCAGTGGCCTTCGGGCGGCTTGAAATCACTGCCAATCCGCATTGGAGCAGCGTGGCACAGCATACAGAGTAGCTTATTTATATAATTATTCAAAAGATACTGAATATAACAGAAAAATATGTAAAATATGATTAGAAAACGTGTCTGTGAAGTGGAGGCCTACTCTCTGAAGGAAAGATTTCATTTCAATTTGGTCACTTTTCAAATTAACCGTAAGCTTCATTTAATGCCGATGGCTTCATTAGATCGAAATCCTCGGACATAAATACATACCAAACGTCTCATTAATAAAGTAATTAGAAAATTGTATTTTTTTTATAATAAGTTCCACAGTAATGGCTCGTAATTAATTTCTGATTAATATTAATGAAAGTGTTTGTACATACATATTGAAAATTGTTATGAGTTAATCGATTGCCTATATGTGCCTGTATTGACATGTTTATTATTATTTTTTCTTTAAAAGCAATTAAGTTATGACGGCAAGATTTGAGAACATTTTAATAAAAACTTGTATAGAGTAAGTCGAGTTTGCTTTGAGGGTTCAGTAATATATCCTAAACAGTTTCTGAAATTTTTAAAGTTAATGACAGGTCCCAAAGAAAGCTAGGCTTAACTGATTGTGTTATAATGGATATTATATTATTGTAAACTAGCTTTTCCCCACGGCTTCGCTAGCGGTTAATTTTATGACATAAGTAGATCTCGTTTGACAACAAAACAACCCATAGCGCTTGTGGCGCCATCTGTTGGCCATACAGCGCCCTCTATAGTAGAAAAAATATTTTCCCATTGGAATGACATACTTTCACGGGATAAAGAGTAGCCTATGTTGGGCTCTGTTACCCCTGACAATACAAATTTTATGTTTGTTTGTTATTCCTTCACGGCTTGACTAAGCAGCTGATCATTATGAAAATTTGTATACATATTGTCAGGGGTACAGAGCCCAACATAGGCTAATTTTTACGCGGGCGAAGCCGCGGGTAACAGCTAGTCTATTTATATTATAAGCCGATAAACAGCTAGGAATATGAAATGTATATTAATTACCATACATTTAGTGTCAAGCTACCTCTTTTTATTTAGTTTGGTAATGACAATGTGTCATTAACTTATAAAATGCGTTTCTAAAACTGGCTGAAAGTGGCTTAACAAAAATAAAGCACTAATAGTGTCCCGAAAACTATAAATAACAAGTTGCCGACAGTTCGCTAACGATCCAACTTTTTCAATCACGACTCTAGTTTTCGCGCAAAATAAATAATTGTTCTGTCGAAGTTTTGGGTCAGTTATTATATCTTTAAATTGTTTGTGAAACGAGACGTTTTATCCAATAAGGTCAGTTGGGGTAAAACTAACATTGGGGCAAGACTATCACTGTCTGCTTCAACTTCACATAGTTGCGTATAGGTTATTTATTGGCGGTGCCAGAATATTTGACACTTACGCAAATAATTTGTGTCTAGTCTAGTGACATTGTGCTAAACACCAAATTAACTTCCTTATCCAAACCTTATTGGAACACCGTGGCAGAGTACGCTCTAATTCCGTTCGATTGAAGGGTGACCCGTGGATAAGATTTTAATAAAATCCACAGTAATGGATGCCGCATCCCTGCAGTAGGATGATTGTGAGTTGATATGAAACTAGTAACATATTACCATCATTATGAAGACATCTTCATTTACATACAAGGATTTACTCACCGATCTCTTTTGATGATGATGGTGTTCGAGTTTCATGTTGGCGCAGCGGTTCAGAGCGGTGAGTCGCCTGAACAGGGACTGCAGTGAGTCCGCGTCCAGGAACGGGTGGTCGTTCTGAACACCAGACACGTCGATTGGGAATTGGAGATCTGTGGACAAAGATTTAACATTCATTCTTATCATTGAATCATTTGACTACACTAATCACAGAGGCTTGATTTGTAATAGGTACGTATATTGTATTTTTTTGCCCTTTTTCTACCGGCAGCGGTCATTTTGCTATGTTTCCGAAATGGTAGTCATTTAAAGAGTAGCTTATTTTAATAATAACTAATTAATGTACAACATGACTAGAAATTATCCTCTAGACATAAATACTTGAACCCGGGAATAATAAATAAAAGAACATAAATAATTGTGAAATTTTTTGCAGAAAGATTAAAGTTAGTGTAAAAAAAATTCACTTTTCCATACGGCGTGATAAAAACTTCAAAGAAGTCTGTTTTATAGAGTTTATCACTGAATTTACATTATCACATTATACAAGATTTGATCATAATCATCCCAAAATCAAAACTCCCTCATCAAGCAAACAATCCTCATGATATTCATTAGATTTCGATGTCTGACACTTGAATGCGGTGTCGCTCGTCCCTCGCCATTGTGAGGCTTTGATGTCATCTCTGGAGGTGTCACGGGGAGTGACGTTTCCTGCCTTCGCACATCTTCAGCTATTGTAACTGATCATGAATGGAACTAACTCCAAATTGTTAATGAGCGTCACGCGGTTACATGTCTTATTTTACGACTTAATAGAAATACTCTCAGTTGTGGTTGTCATCTTGGGGGACTGGTCTGCTCGTTTCATCAACACCTATACGACATATTTAGGATTTGACCATAGCCGTATTTGGATTGACATCTCGCGTTTAGTACCTAATTTCTAATACCAGAATCTGTATTTTATTTAAAAATATGAAATGTATTGTTATATGACAAAAAGGCCGTAACTGGTTTTCTTCCGCTGTTTCTTTTACTAGTGGTCATTCTGCTTTTATTTCTGAAAATGGTAGTAGTTTATAGAGTAGATTAATTACATTAATAATTTATTACTGTTATGTGTCTGTGAGGAACTACTCTATAATAAATATTTTCAATTTTCTAATTTTAATCCGTACCAACTAATTTTTCATAGCTTTTGTAAAAGTTCATATAATTGATAACCCGGTGGTGCGTCGGTAGTGATCCTATTTTCGGCACCAGCAGACGCAGAAAACAAATTTCTTAGACAACCTTTCAATGCTGTCTGGAGAAGTGTCGGGTGCTTTTAGATTTTTAGCTTAAACTGTCCCACTGCTCACCTTCCATTGAGTTCAATTTTCAGTCTGTGTTCATCGAGATACAAGTATCTTTACATTGTATAAAATGAAGTCGCTTTTGCCGTCTGTCTGAGCGTGTGTGTGTCCCTATGTATGTTTAAATCTTAAAAACTAAGCAACGGATTTTGATTTTGCTGAATGGAGGCCGCTGGTAGCAGGTCGCACTGGAGACATTTGGGGGAGGCCTATGTCCAGCTGTGGACTTCTTGTGGCTGAGATGATGATGATGATGATGAAAAGATTTTGCTGCGGTTATTTTAATAGATAGAGTGATTCAAGGGTAAGGTGTTTAAGTATAATACATTCCAAAATTCCCACGGGAAAGCGGGATACACGCTAACGAAGTTGCGCGGCTTTCGCTAGTACGTTATAAAATAAGCGATCTATCCCACAAATGCAAAACAGCAGTATATGCCGCGCATAACCTAATCTCATTTCCGATTCCATTAAAGTTCATTCTCCGGATCTGGCTGGATACAAGCAAAACAAGACATTTGCATTTCCTGGAATATATGATGAAGGTTTGTGAACACAGGAACATTAGCCGAATACCCACAAAGGCTAGTTAGGTCCTAAAAGCAATATCAACAATGCACTACGGTACGGTGGCCTTTGAAGCTTGACTCTGTTTGGATAACACAATCACCTGCGTTCATTTTGGGTAACAGATCCGGTAGCTTGACATGGGACCATGGTAGTAAGGTTTGATTACTTTGAATTGTTTTCAATATTAACTAGTTTTTGACAAGAGTTTAATGTAGTAGTTTTTTTTATAGAATGACAGAAAATATTTTTTATTTTCAGAAAACGTAAAATCATGTGAAAACTAAGTAGTAATTCTAGTACTCATTTGACTTTCTTAATAGGGAAGAAAACTGCCAAGTTTAGCCGCTAGTAGCGCTGATATTGCTTGACTCAAAACAACGTTCAAGTTACGTCAAATATCATACAAAATTTTACGTCGAATGTGAAAAATATTTTTTATTACAAAAATGCCTCGTTGTGCTGTAATTGGGTGCAATAATAATGTTAACCATTCTTTTCCTAAGAATTTGCGAATGAGAAGACTGGGAGAAGGCTGCTATGAACAATTTGAGGTTATGTTCAAAACGTTTTCTTGCATCTGATTATAAAGGCGACAGTTCTGCTATGAATAGACCATGTTGAATACATAGTTATCTTTGATCAAGAAAAGAAATATTATAAACGCGGTAATGTGGTAATTTATGCGAAGAACTAAACAAACTGACAGGTGACAGATATTTACTTTGAGCAAATACTATAGAAGACTAATACCCACAGCTCTTGACGTTTCTCATACAATGACTTGGCAACCTCCGTTCACCTCATGCCGCTAGGGGCGCTATAACATTTTGCATACAAAACGCACAGTTCACCTCATGCCGCTAGGGGCGCTATAACATTTTGCATACAAAAGTTTTGAAATCGTTCACCTCGTGCCGCCCTCATGACGTAGGGGCGCTAGTGTCGCGTCTTGCCCGAATTCTTCCGAAGCTGTGGGTATTACTCGTCTATAGTATTTGCTTTGAGTCAAGCAAGCGCAGCGACATCTACTATTAGCTTTGCGTTTTCTTCCCCATTGACTAATAGTCTATTTGGGACTTTAGCAACCGGTAAAAAAAAAATAACCTGATTCAACACACTTTGTCAGGTTCTTAATTAAAATTGTTTCTACAAATTTCACGCTACATACGGCAATACAAAAACAATATAGCAAACTACATATTATTAAGTTTATCTTACTGGGGCGGTTGTCATGTTTAGTCTGTGGCAGGTGCTTCCGGTCTACTGCAGTGGGTGGTGGGGAGGGAGTTCCGGTAGCGGCGCAGTCGGTTACCGACCGCCGTGGAAATAGGTCGCCTCGTTGTTGTATGGTATGACGAAAGATAATCATGACGAAGGTTTTTTAGAAATATATTTTATAGTACGCATCACGTCAAGGTTTATAAAACAATTGAAAATCGATTGTTGTATGCACTAAGTAATAAATTTCGTACTTCGTCAGCCTTGTTGGCGACTAGTATAGCTGTTACTCAAAAGACTTCGCCCGTGTGGTCCAGAAGAGGGTCTGGCAAATAATAATATACTTTTTTCTTTACCGTGGGTATAAGATGTTTTTCCGAGAAAAAAGTTGGATATGTCACTGTCCAGACCTTAACCTATCTTCAAATCATGTCAATTCGTTCGTTACTTTCGATGTGAAAGAAGAACAAACAAACACTTTCGCATTTACAATATTAGTATGGATTGGTTTTATACTCTTTCTAAAGGTAGCAAAGGCTCTAAAGTATTGTTAATGTAGGGACTATTAAAAACGCTGTGTATACATACTAACCGTAAAAATTTTATTTTACAAAATTGCGATTTAATTAGTGAGTACCTATCTGATCTGCTTTTTTTTTTGCGAATCATACTTCTTAAGAAATTTCGTTTATACGAATCTGAAACTCTCTTTGTTGTATTTTCGAAAAACCTGTGAGCTTGACCAAACTAAATGTTATTTTATATGGGAACCAATAATAACATATTTTTAAAAAGTGCAGATAGGTTGTAATCGGCACAAGAATGACTTCATTCTCACTAGACCGCTACTGATACTAACTGCGCTAATTAACCAAATTTAAATTACATTTTTCTTTTTTTTCTCTTGGCAATTGAAATCTCTCTTACTTCGTCAGGTAATGTCACGCGACTGGCCTTGGGTTGCAACTGAAAACCAGTGTTTTGCTCATTCTGTGCAATTTTTATACCGAGGAGCGACCTTTTTGTTTTGTTGCGGATATGCAGTGCTATAAAATGGCTATTATAGACACGCTGTATTTTTGTGCTGTTTATTGATTTCCTTTTGTAAGCAAGCTAATGTTATGTATTTTGTAAATTGTAATCCATGTTCGTTGCAATCGAATAAATGATTTATCTATTTAATCTGTGGTTTTATGCCATTTATGAATTACTTATATTGTAATTTGTAACCAATCTACACCTTGTTATATAACATTGATGGTTACATTAAGAACATTGCCGGCTGACAAAGAGATGCAATCAATCGAACGCCTGCCCACTTAACGCCTCCGCTGTCGGACAGACAGACAACTGTACCGATAATGACTTTATATATAGTGAACTTAATTCAAACGAAGTGATTGTAAGTAAAAATAAATTATTTTTTTATATGGGTTAGCTATTATTACAAAGTCAAAACATGTTTTAAGAATATTTTTGAAAAAATATATACCCTAGGGGTGATTCCAAGCCATGTCCAGCCGAGTGCTCTTCCAACCGGGAAGGTGTAATAGTGGTGATTTTTTAAAAATTATAATTAATTAATTAATTTTATTTAATTATTTTTTTCAAACTGCGTTAAGTCGCTGTGGACCATCTACCTTAAAGTATATAGCTACTACGCAGGGTTACCCATCGTTACAGTTGTGGTTCTGGGTGACTTTTCAATGGGCTGTCATTTCTAAAAAATAAGCTCTAAAGAACAATATTTAAAAATATGAGTTAGTATCATATCGGTGCATTTGTAACTCGCCTATGTATCAACTGGTCTATTTATCAACTGGTAACTCTTGTAAGTTGTAAATCGCCTAAGTTGTAAATCGCCTATTTATCAACTCGCCTATTATATTTATTCGTAGTATTTTTTGAGAAACATTAACTTGAATTCAGTGGCGGTCCTTCCAATAAAGCCGAAAAGCCGGGCCCTATTAAAATACGCATAAAAATAAATGCTTTTTATGCCAATCAATTAAGCTCCTGATTCTTAGTCTCTCCTCAAAAAATGGAAACCACTTAAAAAGTCACCCTGCATAACTAGCTTGCTACCGATTATTTTTTTTCGCATTTCCACAACAGTTTCGCGAGCAAGGGATAACACTTGAATCGAACAAAAACCGTTTGTATTCTCCTAAAATCCGTGTAAAATATTATTTTGTCGTCAATTTACTGTCACGAATTTAATAAAGACAGCGCCACGTACCGTCAGAATATAAATTGGAGCGATGCATATTGATATTACACTTGATCCCTTGTACGGTGCGAGGAAAAATAACAAATTGAATGTTGTGACGTGAATTACTTAAGACAGCACGTGACGTCATTGATTCACAGAAAATTGGAAATCTTGCTATTCGCCAGTTATTGTTTTCAGTTTTACTTGAGTAAATTTTCTATATTATGTTCAAACTAGAAAGAAAGAACACAGAAAATATTTAAAACATTATTCTAGACAGATAGACGATAATGGAAGTAGTCGTTTAAAATATGGCATAGCATACCACAGGCAAACAAGCAAGCGGGCCACCTCTTCCATGGAAAATGGTAGTAATGAGGAAAGGAGGCTTCTTCGTAGCAGGCAACGCTACCAATGCGTTGGCTGCTACAAAGACAAAAGGAAAAAAAGAGACAGAAAAGGATGAAGGAAGTATTGGGCTTTCAGATCTCTCGGTCACCGAACGCAACATATTACCGCATCTAACTACATATTCTGTGAGAGTGAGGTAATTGTAACATTTTACTGTTTGCTTTTCCTAAAATAAAGTACATACACTTCAAGTTCGACCAGAAGGTTGTAAACTTCCATAAACTTCATCAATAACACATCAAACAAAAGCAGTTGAAAATACCTATGGTTGTGAGGGGGCTTGTTTAAAATTAGCTGAGCCAGTGGGCTGTGAAGCACGCCTGGCCGCGCCAAGCTTTCATCCTAAATCGGGGGGCGACGCCAAACAAATTGATTTTTTAGGGTTCTATAATGAAACTTTTGCACCTTTTTGCAGACTGAAAGTCGTTTTGGGAGAAAATCTAGACATTAAGAGTAGGTTGTTAATTAGCAACAGTATTTAATGTTAATCTTTTTTTAGTTTTTATAAAGTTTCTTTAAAAACTTACATTTAGGGCTTGTTTCTATAAGTATAGTATTTAAGTTAAATGTAGCATGGTCAGTGAATAAACGATTTATAATATTTTTATTTTATAAACAGGAAGACAAACGAGCTAGTGGGTCACCTGATGGTAAGCAAACACGGCTACCCATGGACATCCACGACTACGAGATCTTGGATGCGTTGCCTACATATCTAGGAATGAAAAATGAAGAACTGGGAAAGGAAAGTGAAAAGGGGGGTAGGATGAGTTAAACAGGACTATCAGAATTGCGGCTCTCTTACTCATCGTAAGAACAGCGGTCAATTTATTATTTTATTCATTTTTTTATACCACAAAGGTGGCAAACAAGCATACGGTTGGCCTGATGGTAAGCCGTCAGCGTAGCCTATAGACGTTTGCAATACCGGGGGTATCATTTCCGCATTGCCAACCCTCCCAATCGTCCCAAGTGGAGCTCTGGAGAGCTTACTCACCGTAGGAACACAACATGGCCGAGACCAATGTTATTTGGCTACGATCTTCTGTAAGATAGAGGTATTTCAGAGAGACGGGCTGCTCCGATTTGAGCGGATTATCAGCTGTGCCCTACCTCTTTTAAAATTAATTTTCCTTTCATTTATTTTTTTCTTTTTCACGACGTATTAGATTACTTATCTATTAAAGCTTTTAAAAGCTATCAACGGCCATCGTTTACGATGTATCTCCACTTTCCATGAAATATTGAATGAGAGCTTTTGATATAAAAGGGATTAATGACTTTAACTGGTTTCAAAAGGTAAAAATACCTGTCTGAAAACATATCTTCCTTAACGGATTCTTTTAGAAAGTTATTTATCTATTTAGATGCAAATAGCGAAACCGCGCAACTTTCTTTACATGCATCCCGCTTCCCCATGGGAATTTCGGAAAAATATTTCTTATCGGATGCCTTACCCACCCTCCAAGTTTCAAGTTCCTACAATCAGCGGTTTAGGCTGTACGTTGATCCATCAGTCAATTGAGAGGCCTGTTTGCCCTCATCTCACAATAAAAAACACATCCTCTAATTAAAATCTACCGTGCATCCAACTAATTTAAGTTAAAACCAATTATTTGAACCGAAAGCCACGATCACACGCAGGCAGGGTTAAATTTAGAAATCAATAAAAGTTAGGAATGTTTAATATTAGGGAGTCGAGTTATTTGTTTTGGAACCTTTTGAGATAAACTTCTAAAGTTTGAAGAAAATAGAGAGGCTTGAAATCGAGGGTACTCACACGAGACACTGATAAGTACTAATAAGTGAAGAGAGAAAAGTCATAAGACTTGAAGACGCCGCTGTTTATAATACCGTCTTTCATACAACAGTGTTGAAAACACTGTTTTTAGTATAAAATGTAGCGTCAGAGCCGAAACAAATCTAGTTTATGACTAGATTGTTAGCAAGACCATGTCATAAAGATTTGTTTTCAAATTGGTAATTTTGTTTTGTTTCCGAAATAGTGGTAGTTAATTAGAGTAGCTTATTTAATAATAATAAGTACAACATGACAGAGAACGTGCCATGCCTGTGCAGGTCTACCCTCTGAATAACCAATTTCATTTTAATTCATAACGTTTACTTACATCATTTCCTGAAGTAAAAAAAACCCTCGATCAGACTAAGTGGTAAGGTATCAAAAAATAAAGATTCAACTGGATGAATGAAACTTGGTCATTTTGTACCCTTGACAACGTGTAAATTTAATGATAATCTGTTGAGTAGTTAAGGCATGAAAGCGTGACAAACACACATACTTTCTCATTCTTTGTGACCGTTGAAATGTCAGTTCGCAGTCACCGTTTGAACATCATTGTCATATGACATGAAAAGAGACCTAACTAATCAATAATATAAAAAGCAATTAGATCAGGTGACCCGGAACCTGTTTGTAAACCTCTTCCATAAAAAAATGCCACACCCTCAATCCATATTTTATTTGGTCTTCCCCTACTTCTTATTTCTCCAACTTTTACATCCGATTCTTTTCTAACGACATTCCCTTGTGCCTATCTCATGACATGCATACAATCCTAATTTACCACTCCATTAAAAAAAATATTACTTCATTTAAAAAAAAACCATTGTCCAATTATAAAAAGGCGATAAAATTCTCTTTTATCAAATGTACAGCCTATATTCAAAATAGATAATTAAAAACTTCAAGAGATATAAAAAGTCTTTTGAATATTCAATAACAATAGAAAATAACTTATTGATGACTTAATCCCTATTTAAAAAGCATCTTGGCGCCAATAATGCGACTGACTAGTCAATTGTGTAACTGATATACCTTTTGTTAGAAACGACTCATGCAGTTCTGTGAAGGTATTTGATAAAGACATTTTTTTTCTAATAGACAAAAATTGGTCGTCTGATGGCCAGTAAGTGCAGGAGCATGTAAGAAACGTTTCCTAAGTGCTTATTCGTGTTTCACTTGAATGAGCCATTGTTAAAAATATAAAATCATTTAAGGGTATTATATAATTTTTAGGTACCTATACACAATTTTGCACAGTACTACCACATATCAGTATTGCAATGAATACACTTGCGGACAACGGAGGGGGACTCGAGGGAGTCGGCTGAGAGCTTTCACGACGATATTCTGTGAGAGGGTTGTACTATTAGCCAGCCATTTACGAGCCACTACCAATTCATAGTAGTGGAGTGGCTAGGCTTTACCACTCTAAAGAACTACTTTTAGATTAAGGAACTTGCATATCAAAGATTATTTGTTACTGATATAGAAAAGGTTAATCCGAGCGTAGAGCAGTTAATGGAAAGAATATTACAAAATTAAATCCATTCGCCAATTAACGCAACAATGGCCGCTCGGCCGCTCGCATATTCCATTAAACAAGTAAATGAATTCTCGTCCACTCGATATTGCTTTTTGTTTGTTCAACGTTTTTGTCTTCTGATGGTATTGTGCATTGAATTTTAACTCAACAAGAGCTGACACGTGCCTATCAATGAACATCAAATTAAATACACAGTAATAAGGGCCACTGAGCCTTAGCTTTTAAGGAAAATTAATATCTTGGAATTTGTCGTTGGACAGTTTTGCCCTTTTAATCATGTCCAATTACTGATTCGACAAACGGTTTTTTGGTTCTTTGTTGAACAAAAGACACAATTATTTAGTATTTTTGATAGTCCTGTGACTTCTGTCTGGGTAGATAGAAACGACGACAGAAGTACCGTGTAGTCGTAGTAGTAGACCTAGTAACAACTCGAATTCAACTCCCGTAAACATTTGAATTTTGTTGTATGAATCATGGAAGTATTTATTTACAAGCAAAGTACGTGTGTATAACTGACTTAACATTAGCTTTTGAATTTTGGAAAAACTATTAAATTTTTATGACACTCTTTAAAAATTCTTTCGTAAAAGAATGCTTTACAATTCATAACTAGTGGGATTTTTGTAGATGCATCAAAGATATTACAACTTGAAGCCGTCTTGGCGGTGATTATCCTAAAGATATCTATCAAGTGAAAACTGCCAATGATGAAAGAGAAGCAAAAAACTATAACAATAACGGCAGACTATTAATTTTACCCGCAACCAAGCAAAACGCCAATGTACTTTTTATAGTCGATAACAATTTAAATAACAGCGAAAGTGATTCCGTTCTATTATCGTACGTGCCCTTTGGAGAAAGCGGTGGAGCGCTAAAAACTGATGGAAAGCGAACGGAGCAGTTAATTGGATTGTTTTAAGTGAGTTTGATTGTGTCAATGAACAAATGCAATTATCAATAAAAGGGTATTTGCTTTTAGGTACAGAACCGCTTGAATGTTTGAATATGGAAAGGGAAAGTCCAATCTTGAGACAAAATTGTCTATGAAAATCAACTGAAAATGCTTCATTTAATCATTTCGGCGGAGTATGCTCTATGATGATGACGCTGTAAACTTCTTTGGTTGAAAGAAAATCTGTATAGCAGGAGTTGCTAATAAAATGATGTAACTTTACATTGACAAAATTCCTACATAATTCTACCTTTGGAATTAAAGTGGCATATTTCAATACTTTTAATACAATTTTGTTTTAAAAACAGGAATTTTAAGGAATTGTGTTAAAAAAAATCTGCCCAAATATAGTAAAATTACACAAAGATATATATTTTTTAAACAGACTGATAGAACATTATTTTGGTATACAATATTTAGTTCCAATTTCAAGTTAGTAACTATACTAACTCTGAGTCTGAGGATTGTTGGTATGTATCCTAAACAGAATTTCATTATAATCCAAGGTAATACAAACCACTAACCGCACTGATTCTACTACAATTGAATGCAATTAACTACGCGCAGTATGTGGTTAGATTCGATTTGGTTAAATAATTTCGTAGGGTTATATTACAGTAATGTAATAAACAAATATTGTTGCTTAAAATTTTTGTCGAATCAGTAAAAATTACTATTAACATCCCATAATTTTAGGATTATGAATATAAGTCAGTATCTATTGAAAATGGTTAGCAATCTTATCAGCAGCCTAGAAAAGGATTTCTTTTATATAAAAATCAAAGATGCCTCTGCCTCGCATAATTCACATTGGAACAGCGTAGCACCACTGCAGTGGGATGATTATGGGTTGATATGGATATGGAATGGGATGAATGAGGATTAGGAATAAATAGTTAGCAATGTTTTCAGTAAAATATAAAATCAAAGATGTTTTGTGACATTATATTTTTAAGTAACTAAGAACCCATTCTCAACAAGAACCTTTATTTTCACTTTTAGATTCCAACTTTATATTTCTTCCATGAAATCCTATAATAGAATGCATTCAATTTATACCGAAATAGCCACACAAAGACTTTCAGACGCAGACTTACAAGTCTCCATTGATTAAGAATCAGATTGAAATAAAACAAACCCCGTTATAGCCAAGACCCGAAGGTCGCTAAACAATTGCTCGTAACCGCCCATACAATAGGGCACTGTGCTCCTTCATACCACAGTTCCACAATTCAATTGAACCCAGATGCAAGGCCGGAGGTCACTTGTGCGGGCTTGAACGCGATATGGTGGGGCAACTTGGCGCAAGTTTAAAGATTAAGCGATTTAATACATTCAACATCGTCAAACAACATCTCATCCTTAACAAGCACAGCTTGTGATCTAACCCAAAGAGTTTGTGATCTGCGGTTGTATTCTCATATCAAAAACAGTTTCGATTTCTTCTTAAACTGATGCGCTATGTCGCTCAATCCTTATTTGTATGATAAAGACAGCGCTTGAAATTGACACGAGATTTTTACTGTTTTTGTTACAAGAATAGTCCCTTCTAGTTGAAAACACTGGTCTCTGCCAATCCGCATAGCAGCAACGTGGCAGAGTACGTTCTAAACCCCTTCGATTGAAGGGAAACCCGTATCCCAGCAGTGGTCTGTTTATGGGTTGATATGATGAATCGCTACGTCTTATAACTTAAACAAAGTAATATACCGTATGTTTGGCGAAACGGCCAAGGTTACCACATGTGTTATGGTAATGTTGATGCAAATTGAGAGAGTATTATTTGTTATTAACAGTAGCTGCTACTGAGCTCAGATACCTTATTTTTCTTTTGTTAACAGACCTGACCTTGTATCCTTCCGTGTGTGTAAAATGGCAAGGAAATTAATTTATTCTTTTTGTATAGCTATTTATTATTGACTACACTTTACCTGATGGCAAGTATATAAGTTCGTGTATACCTATAATTAATTTAAAGGATCATGTTGACTAATAAAATTGTAATCTAACTAAGTCAGAAAATAGGCTCTACTTTAATTAGGATTCTAGTTCGCAAAATAATTTAATAGTCATAGAATAGGGTTTTCTTTAACAAAAAAGTCTCAATGTTGATATGATTCCATATTAAGTATATATAAGCATAAGTTCAGAATAGAAAATCAATAATTAAATTTGAATGAAAACACATGGAAGCTTTAGACACAGTAGAATTAAAAAATCACGGAAGCAAGATAAATACTACAAAGATTTTTCACAAAGGAACGATAAAAGATATTAATATTCTGAACTTCCGACGGTGCGGTCCTAAAATACTTATTTCAATCAGCAAGCCAAAGATAGAATTAGCTTCAAACGAAAAAGGGTTCCACAAGGATCCGTATTGGGACCCTACGAAAAAAGGGTACGCTGACTTTGATTATAAACCAGAGGAATGATTTTCTTATTTATCCAATTAAAATGTTTAATAAACGGTCTGTAGTTATACGTTCAGCGTATTTTGCCACGCGTTAATATACTGTCCACTCACAGTTATTTTACATCTGACAGTATTAAAATTAAGTGCCACAGAAATAATGTGTGACCCGACATGGACGGACTGCTCGTGCAGTTAGCCATTGATCAATACACACGACCCACTCTTATTTTGAGTGTTTTAAATCTGTTTTTACATCTGTCAGAGGCAAAATAACTGTGATCAATCGCAGTCAGAAAACTTATACATACTTAGTATCTATATATATAAAAGAGAAAATCACTGACTGATTCATCACGAAATCTCCGAAACCACAAGTACCAGGAGTCTGAAATTTTACACGGGGGTTCCTTTTGGGGCGTAGGTGCTCACTAAGAAAGGATTCTTGGAAATTCATCCCCTAAGGGGGTAAAACGGGGGTGCATAGTTAGTATGAAACTTTGCCGTTTTTGAAGTTATTCGAATGAAATTCAGCATGAAGGTTCTTTACTGAAAAGCATGAAGCATGAGTAAATTTTTTTTTTTAAATTCATCCCTTAGGGGGTTAAGCGGGGGTGCAAAGATAGTATGAAATTTTGCCGTTTTTTAAAGTTATTCGAATGAAATTCAGCATGAAGGTTCTTTATTGAAAGGCATGAAACACGAGTAAAATATTTTTCTCAAAAAACATCCCCTATGGGGTTTAACGGGGGCGCAAAGTTAGTATGAAACTTTGCCGTTTTTAAAGTTATTCGAATGAAATTCAGCATGAAGGTTTTTTATTGAAAATCATGAAACACGAGTAAAATATTTTTCTCAAAAAACATCCCCTATGGGGTTTAACGGGGCGCAAAGTTAGTATGAAACTTTGCCGTTTTTAAAGTTATTCAAATGAAATTCAGCATGAAGGTTCTTTATTGAAAGGCATGAAACACGAGTAAAATATTTTTCTCAAAAAACATCCCCTATGGGGTTTAACGGGGGCGCAAAGTTAGTATGAAACTTTGCCGTTTTTGAAGTTATTCAAATGAAATTCAGCATGAAGGTTCTTTACTGAAAAGCATGAAGCATGAGTAAATTTTTAAAAAAAATTCATCCCTTAGGGGGTTAAGCGGGGGTGCAAAGATAGTATGAAACTTTGCCGTTTTTGAAGTTATTCGAATGAAATTCAGCATGAATGTTCTTTATTGAAAGGCATGAAACACGAGTAAAATATTTTTCTCAAAAATCATCCCTTAGGGGGTTAAAAGGGGGTGCAAAGTTAGTATGAAACTTTGCCGTTTTTGAAGTTATTCAAATGAAATTCAGCATGAAGGTTCTTTACTGAAAAGCATGAAGCATGAGTAAATTTAAAAAAAAAATTCATCCCTTAGGGGGTTAAGCGGGGGTGCAAAGATAGTATGAAACTTTGCCGTTTTTGAAGTTATTCGAATGAAATTCAGCATGAATGTTCTTTATTGAAAGGCATGAAACACGAGTAAAATATTTTTCTCAAAAATCATCCCTTAGGGGGTTAAACGGGGGTGCAAAGTTAGTATGAAACTTTGCCGTTTTTGAAGTTATTCAAATGAAATTCAGCATGAAGGTTCTTTACTGAAAAGCATGAAGCATGAGTAAATTAAAAAAAAAAAACATCCCTTAGGGGGTTAAGCGGTGGTGCAAAGATAGTATGAAACTTTGCCGTTTTTTAAAGTTATTCGAATGAAATTCAGCATGAAGGTTCTTTATTGAAAGGCATGAATCACGATTAAAATATTTTTCAAAAAAAAAATCCCCTATGGGGTTTAACGGGGGTGCAAAGTTAGTATGAAACTTTGCCGTTTTGAAGATATTCGAATGAAATTCAGCATGAAGGTTCTTTAGGCGATACGAAGTTCGCCGGGTCAGCTAGTAAATAAATATAGGGACAATTCATACAGATTGAGCTAGCCCCAAAGAAAGTTCGAAACTTGTGTTATGGGATACTAACTCAACGATATTATATTTTATAACAAATACATATATAGTTAAACATCCAAGACCCGACGTCGATCAGAAAAAGTTCGTTTTTCATCATGACCCGACCGGGGATCGAATCCGGGACCTCCTGGGTGGCGGTCTGGCGTGGTAACTATTATGCCACGGAGGTCGTCATGTATTTATTATATTTGCGCGTTTGCATTATTTTTCAAAATAATATTGTAGATTCGTATACGTATTATCTCGACACCGAACCACATGAGTAAATAAACTGACGGTTATTTACTCATGTGACCGAACGGCGCATTTTGAACGCGCTTTTCGCATGTTTTTTTTAAAAATACAAATGTAATTTACATTTTGGTTTTCTATAGTGACATGAGTGCGCGTCGTTGCTTGGAGCGTTAAAACTACTCTGTCTGCATATTTAGAATAGTTCTGCATAGTCCAAAAAAAATGGTTTTTCATCTGGGCAGACCAACAAAGAGATGGACATACGAACCACTACGAACTAACGAAATTTGATAATAACTGGAGAGAAAAACAACTGAAAGCAGAGAGACAGAAATGGCTAGTTAAAAAAAAAATGTTATTGAGTAAAGGGTAAAAATTAAATATTGTATCAGTTAAAACAGATATTTTACAAAGAAAGAGGACAAAATGAATGCCCCAATTCCAAATAATGGAGAGGGTGCGTAAGGTGATCGCGGCACGCTGTTGTCACTCGATGCGGAATAATAAAACATGGTTGGATGGGCTTAATTATTTAAGACGTTTAATTGCTTCACACGCACAATATACTTCCCAACTTTTTCTAGATTTCCTTCATATTCAAGTCTGCTTTTTCAATCCATTGTAAGAATGCTTACAATGGATCCTAACCTAATCTATTTTTAGGAACCTATGTTATTTTGCTTATCTTATAGAATGAAGTTAGTTTTGTGACCATTTTTGTCAATTTAGAAGTCCTGAATAGCCTATTTTATAATTAAGAAACGTCACACCAATACTAGAACTTTAAAAAAAACTATCAGTTTATTTGACAAATAAGTTATTCATGACTGGTGACCGGGCCTAAGTCTTAGATGGTTAAATTAAAATCAGTCTTATAAAAAGTAAAAAGACACAAAGAGTTACGTAGAATAGAACCCTTCTTGCAAGAAAATTCAGCATTTTCGCACAATTGTATTCATGATTTTGTGCGTGAATAACTTCAATTTGCGTTATGAAATTCTTGCATAATATGATTTTTTATTAACGCCAACCTCGGGGTAAATTTGCATTTTTTTATAAATGACGATCCACCATTTTGATTTTTTCATAGACTTAAGTTTAAATCGATGTATTGTACAGATCGTTAGTCATTTACGTGTCAAAACGCTAAAAAGTGTCCGAAAATTACTTTTGGGAGTTTATGTATTTCAGGAGTAATTTTTGTTTCTTTGTTAACCTTAATATTTTGTAAAATACATTTTTGTAGCGTTGCTTGTATGACAATAGGTAATAAAAGTGACATTATTTTTATACAAATAGAACGTGCTCTATCTATTTAGGTTTACGTCTGTTTTTTATATGCATGCCACACGCGACGGCTATAGTTAAGTTTAGTAATTAGGTCATATATTAGGCTATATATTATGTTAATGTGATTACGCCATAATATGACATTTGGTTTAGTTATATGCTAACATCACGAATTAGACCATTATCGTCCAAACGTTCGTTTTTCATGCCAATCGTATCTACTTGAGAGACTATAATTTTAAAATTCACGTTTGAAGATAAATTTTAGCAGGTGCTTTCCCTAAATACTTTGAACTAGCTGTTACCCGCGACTTCGCCCGCATGGTCCAGAGGATCTGCCACATTATATTTTCCCCGTGGGAATAAGATGTTTTTCCGGGATAAAAAATAGTTTTTATGTCACTTTCGAGATGTTAATCCATCCCAAAAAAAAATGACAATCCATTCGTTACTTTTATGTGAAGGAAAAAAAAATTTCGCATTTCTAATATTAGTATGAACCAGCTAAAGTCATTAATCCGTTTTATATCAAAAACTCTCAATTAATATTTCATGGAAAGTGGAGATACATCGTCCGGCCGTATGCTTGTTTGCGACCTTTGTGGTATAAAAAAAAAATAAGGCTCGTAATTTCGTGCCTTCTATAAACAACCACAGTAAGTGTCTGTAATGTTCATAACTTTAAACTTTCGCGTTGCATTATTATAAATTAATAATGTCTCTAATAAAAAATCAAAATAATAAAAAACATTTATTCTCAGACCATGTCCATACAAAAATTAAATAAAATTAAAATTAATTAATGTTTCTAGTGTCAAATTGAT
Organism: Endotricha flammealis; assembly: GCA_905163395.2. NCBI lineage: Eukaryota > Metazoa > Arthropoda > Insecta > Lepidoptera > Pyralidae > Endotricha > Endotricha flammealis. The sequence goes on along the minus strand of LR990868.1, from coordinate 354,637 downwards.
TTAAAAGGATCCACATTTTTTTTTGAAAATTCACACATTCAACTGGAAAGATCCTTTTATTTGTGATCGACGCTTCAAACGATAAATTCCATTGTATTGTGTCAAAAACAACTCTGACCTTTGTTTCAAACTAGGTTTATAACCGTGTAGCGCTTCAGTAGCTGGATTATTGTTGAATATAATTTGCAAAGGGCCGAGCTTCGGCGTGATCGAAGTTTAGATGAGTTTTGAAACAGCGTTTGATATTAACAAGTTATATTATGTTCAGGAAATAATACACTATCTCCGATTCTATTGCTATCTAAGAGTAACTTACATCAAAGTTCTAATGATAGCATTATCGATTAATGCGTAGTTCATACTTATAGATAATTAAAATATTTAGAGCGTGCCAAATTATGTTTTCATAGAAATATTTAAAATGGTGATGAAGTAAAATTACAAGTCGTTTTTTTTGGACATCTACACTAATATTTTATAGAGGAAAGAAATGAAATGAAATCGTTTATTTCAGAAATTAGACCTTCACAGGCACTTTTTCTTGTCATTTACAATTTGTATATACATATGTATAAAGAAAATAAACTACGTTATATACTACCACCATTTAGGACACAAGCAAAATGGCCACCGGTAAAAGAAATGGCGAAAGAAATCCGGTTACGGCCTTTTTTGTCATTAAGCATTTTTTCTTTCATTCGTTTGTTACAATGTATGAGTACATTTATAAGAATAAATAAAATACAGATCCAGGTACATACAGAAATCAAGCACTAAACGCGGGAAGTCGATCCAAATATTTATATTTGTGTGTGTGTATGTGTGTGTGTGTGTGTATGTTAATAACGAATAAACTCAAAAACTACTGGACCGATTTATTTAAGGTACATTATCCCCAAGTGACATAGGCTATATTTTTTTATTTTTTTAAATTGGGATTTATTTAAAACCCGTGCGAACCCGGGGCGGGGCGCTACTTCTATAATATTTTGAATCTGGACGATTTCTATACTAATATTATAAAGACGAAAGATCTGTATTTTTGTTTGTAACGAAAAAACCCAAAAACTAATGGACCGATTTCAAAAATTCTTTCACCAAGCTATCCCCGGATGATATAAGCTATATAATATATATTTTTTTTATTATTCCTTGAAATGAAACCCGTGCGAAACCGGGGCGGGGTATTATAGAAAGGGTTCCTATTACAAATCGTTCCATAATCGTATTAAATAATATTATAATATGAAATTATTGTTGATAAAGATTACAAAAAGACTTAACAATTTTTTTCGTGAATCGTCTAGTACCTACTTATTCAAAAACGAGCGTTATTTAATTTAATCATTATATTATTTAATTAATTTGGTAGACAGATTTAAAAAATCATTAGCATATTGTCACATTTTAATAAGTTCAGTTAAAAAAAGCAACCAAAAATTATTTTTAAATAAAAAAAACTTTTTAAATCTTATAAACTACGCAATTAATAATAAAATAGAAATTCATACCTAGTAAATAGCCTGACACGCAAGGTATGATCCCGTTTTATTATTCATTTATAATTTAAAAAAAAAATATGAATATAAAAAAAACTTACCCAATTTTAAAATCAACCACGAAACGGTTCACTTAAGTCAACATAACTAAATAGTTCGACAATAGGTTAATGGACCATAGATTGTTACCACCGTCACACACGACACAACACTGGCCAGTACCTGACCTAAAAGAAAAAAGATGGCCTTCAGAAAAAAAAATATTTTGACAGTTACGTGCTTTTTGTCATTCGGCCACGACCCCCAACTGATACAAACAATTCACTCGAAATCCAAGCTTATTTTCTATACAGTAAAGCTTTTGTTACGACTATACGATAAAATATTTCAAATATAAAATTTTAGTCAGAAGCGAAAAACTATTGGTGTGATTTTAGTTTTTATTTCGAAAGCGAAATGATTCATTTTGAAATGTTACTAACTTTTTGTATAAAAACAAACGCAAAAACCGAGCTTTTGGATTTTGAACTTTAAGTGATATATTTAAATATGATTTTAGAATGATTAATGTGGTATTTAGTCAAAGAATTTAGTCATTTCGTTGTAATGTTTACCTGCTCGAGATAAGGCTAATCGCGTATGTTTTGTTTGAGGTGAAAATGATAGTTTTTGATGGAGGGCGGACACTTTGACAAAAAAAAATAACTTGTGGTTTTTTTTGTTTTTTTTAGCAAAAATTCCTTCAATATTTTAACGACTTTTAATTGACTATCTGTGATGTTATTATATAGGTAATATATTTGTAGATTAGCTGTAATTTTTTTTTCACAATTCCGTCAATAGTTGACGACTTTGACTATCAATGATGTTTATTATATCTAAAAAGTGTAGATTAGATGTATAATATTAGAGCTTTACAACTAGCACATATAAAATCACAGAATAAAATTATGATAAGGTAGATACAGGAAAGTATGTCAGATTAGATTAATAATATGCTATAATAGCAATACACAAAAGTACAGTAGTTATAAACAGATAACTTACAGACTCTTGTATTTGCAACAAGGCGGCCTTATTGCTGACAGAAATTTCAAGGCAACCTTCGCTATTTGACAAAGTTTAAATATAAGTTATAAAAAAAAAATGCCGCTTGCAGACCATATTGCTGAGACTATTGTTTTAAAATGTAGTTATTTTTTGTTTTGTTATTTAGTTATAGAGGCAATATAAATAAAGCACCTTGAATAGAATAAACCGTTTTATTACGGTTCGTGAGAACTGAGGCTATACAGCATACAGCCCAGCTGACAGACAGCCAAAAAGGACTATAAGGATTCTATCAGTGTACAACATAGGTATCTACAACTTTTTTTTTGAGAAAGTTAAAATCCAAAATTCACTGTTTAGTTTACTTACTGATTTGCTGTCTCCCACGTTCCTTTATTCCCAAAAGTACTAGGTACTTCGTTTATTTATTACTAGCTGACCCGTGCCCACTTCGTTGGGCATAATGTAAAAGCCTTTTTATTTTTTGGTTTTTTATATAACCTATGACACTCAGCAATAATGTGGCTTTCTATTGGTGAAAGAATTTTTAAAATCGGTTCAGTAGATCCCGAGATTACCCCTTACAATTTAACAAATACACAAACTTTACCTCTTTATAATATTAGTATAGATAGTATAGATGTTAAAGATGGTGTTGCGAGATTTAGAGATGGTATTCCTTTTCTATGGAAAAAATCACTTTCTACTCTGTCTCATTTTATGATAATATTCGTTATGATTTCCAAGTACTTATAGTTACTTTCCAACGTCAATAAGCATTTTGCTTATTGTCAATCTGTGGTCGAATTCGTCGCTATTCGTGCGTCGACTGTACGCGACAAATTCCTGTGGTCGGCGTGGTAATTTTTCCTTCAAAGGAGATTCGGATGTGGTTTGTATTACTCACTAAGTTATGAATTAACCTCTTATCGAAGTTATTAACAATTACACTTCTTCCGGGAATTGAACCTGGCCCGCGGTAGGTCCAATCACAGCGTAGTCACAATCAAAACTACTACATTCTTTACTTTTGTTATCTTATCTGTCACTTATCAGTTATCATTGATAACGATAAGTGGTTCGGTAAAAATATTAGGGTAATAGACTGACAGCGGACGTCCGCGGAGCTACATCTTATTATTTCCGTTCCCATGGGAATTTTGAGAAACTTGTTAAAGTTAAAAAAGTATAAATAAATAAATAAATAATTTTTGAAAGATAATTTTTACTTCCCCCCCATAGGTAGGATTAATAGAACTGCTCATCACCGGCGGGGAATCCAACCTCACACTCTAGAACCAAAATGGTCGTGTACTGCGCGGTTTCAGGGGAGTTTCCTCCCGCGAACGCTGAGGCTGTGGAATGAGATCCCGCCGAGGTCTTCCCTTTAGACTAATATGGGGTTCTTCAAAAGGGGCATTAAAAGATTTTTACAGGGTCGGCAACGCGCGATTGATATTCCCGGTGTTGGAGTGGGTACGGTGACCGCTCACCATCAGGCGGAACGTAAGCTTGTTTGCCAACTTTGTGGTATAAAAATAGAAATACTGTGCAGACAATTTGATTAAAAACTTTTTACTTTGACTCTGTTAACCCCTTGGAGATTACTGACATGTACATGTTAAACATGTTTTTTTACACAAAGGAAACTATCTGGTGACTTGACATGACCATGGTCACTAAACCCTTGATTTATGACAAGATGTGTCCACTCCTCTGATCCTTTTAAAGGGTCATTAAATCTATATTGTCAGAGTTGAGTTTAAACGAAAGAATTGTGTGGATATGCATAGAAAATGTCGCTACAATAATACCTTTTCTTTAGATTGATGATATAGTTTTTAATGAAGTGAATGTATAGGCACTTTTTCTAGTCGATGATCTGAATAAATATATCTATTCAGGTACCACCATTTCAAAAACAAAAGCAAATTGGCCATTGGTAAAAGACATGGCGAAAAAATACCAGTTTTGTTTTCATTTCATATTTTGTTATGTAGTAATAAAGCAGAACATTGTTTATGTCATACGATAAACAAGCAACCTACAAGGAACGGATAGTACAAGAGTTTAATATTTTGGTAAGCCTCTGATTCAGTCATGATCTACAGTATAATTCAAGGTCAAGAAGTATCTGTTTATCACTTCTAATCTGTTATCTAGTAGGCTTATCTCTTATGGCATCACGTTATTGTCAAAAGAATTTTAAAAAATACCACTTTGTTCCACATCTATTACTCATTACTTAATGCTATTCAATAGTTTTCTATTAGTTTTAATTAACTAATTGACTGATAACAGAAGAAAAGAAACCGAAACCTCAAGTGACGGGAAAGACATGAAGATGACTAAGTTGTTGTTTCGAAGAAAATATTTTGGAATTTTAGAACATTTGGTTGACTGGTAGATAATGCTGTTAGCGTTAAGTCCGCCTTTTGTAGGGTTTATATTGTGGTCAATAAAATTTAAATAAATAAATAAATAAAACATTTCATTTTCTCATAGCATAGGTGGGCAACGCATCCAAATCTTGGGGTAGGTATAGGATGTCTATGGGATGGATTAAAATACTTTTTAGAGACTGGCTCTCAAAATATTAGACTAATGTCCCAAAGTCCCAACTTTAGAATGTATTTCTGCAACTTACCGTACATAATAATAATCAGGTTAAAATTATATCTAAGCTAAGTTTAAAAGATTAACAGTATCGTATTGAAATACCACAATAGCGCCCTTTATTAACCGCTAAACCGGGACAGAGCGTGTCCCGGGACAGCCGCGTCCGGTAATCATGATTAATATCCCGGGACGAGACATTATGATCAGAATTCTGTCGTCATAGAATACCGCCTTGATTCTATTGAAAGAATATCAAGTGATACATTTGGCCACAATACAATTTATGTTTAAGGACGTATTCAGACTAGCTTCTTAAGTCGCGGCGATCGGCGACTTTGCCACTTTTGACAGCTACTAGCTAAATGCATCTAAAAACAAGATAGAATCGCCAAAAAACGCCAGTCGCAGGGACTACAAATAGGTTATAAGTACTCAACGCCAAAACTTCTGGCTCACAGTTTATGAAACAATTCAAAATCGATTGTTGAAGGTATAAGTTCCGAACTTCTTTTTATTTTATAACTGCACACGCCGCGCCGGGTGAATTGGCGTTCAGTATAGTCTGAAGAGCCCTAGCCTAACCTAATACCACTATAGGAAGACATATCTGTTATGTAGGGATTGATAATGACATAATTTGTACTCACCTTCGTACATTTGTGCGTACTGTGGAAAACCAGCCGCCCGCAGCCATTTGCAAGCCTCTGCTGCCTCGATTTCTGCAAAGAAACAAAAAAATATTGTCAATTATTTTAATAATACTGAAATAGACCGTTTCGATCAACCTAGGGTTAATTGTTATGTGTGACATGTGACTGTGTTTTTCAGAATAAAAAATATCATATTAGTTACTTTTCAACAAAATTCTTGGAGCCGTTTTAAATAAGGATTTCATATTGAACGTTTATTTCCATTAAACCTGTTTACAAATTATATTTCATAGATGTCACTAGCAACACAGCTAGCAAGTTCTATCTGGAATGCTTAGTTATTAAATTAAAAAAAACAAACAAAAGCAGTGTGTGGCATGCAACTGTTGCATAACGTTATAACGTTATTCAAAATGAAACATTTTTAACAATAGCAGTTTTGTTTATGACTCTCGTCTCGACCTTGTACAAGTCGATGAATAAATAAATGTTAATTTACACGTTAAACGTAAATTCTGTTTACATTCCAATTAAGATATTAAGTGAATTTGAATTCTGGTAATGTCGTCGCATATTACGCAACACTTAACGGATCAATGATTAAGTAAACAAATTACAAAATTCTTTGAAACGAATCGTCGTTATTGTGAATATAGCAGAATTTTGAAACTCATTATAAACGAATATAATTAAGTATAACCATTTTAATCATAATTTGGCAGAATTTTGTAAATGCCCGAATTTACAAAGGCATATTATAAATATTTTTTTTGGAGTTCCTCCCCTACAGGTAAAGTGGAAATTAAAATATTTTTTCGCCCCGACCCCATGTTGTGGTATCGTTAGATCGGTCTCTTAAAAACATCGAGGGTGTGGGAAGATCATTTTCCTATACAATGATCCGTTCGCGAATTATTTACATTTAACGTGTCAATTTTCGTTTTGCATGGTGGTCCCCCCCCCCCCTATCTCCGAAAGTCTTGTGTTTAAAAATTTGAAAAAAATCATGGTAGTAGTTTACAAAGTGAACCTACAAGGAAAACTACAACGGTTAAGTAGGCACTACTAGTTACCGAGTAATAGCCGACGAACTAAGTTCTTTGACGAAGACGTACAAATGTCATAGAATATGGCATTGTACCCATTTGCGAGCAAGAAATGCGTAGCCGATACGGAACCCTACATTGTGCGTAGCCCGACACGTACTTGCCCGGTTTTTATCATTCTAAATTATTATATACATGAAGAAATAAAAATAAATAATTACATTACACCATTGACAAAATATCATTAAGAAATATAGGTTTTAATTATCAAAGAGTCAATAGAGGATCGCCCATAGCAACTTCATTTAAACAATGTAACCGTTATTCTGTCGTCTCATTACGTTATCAAATATTGTATAGTGAAGCAATATATTTATATTTTTCCATGTCTTAATCCACAAGCTTTATAAATAAATTAATGATGACTCATTTATTATGAATTTACTTGTACTTTGATTTTATATGTCAATATGCATGCATAATACCATAACAATACCGTTACTTGGATTTGAATTAAGTTATTTTGATTAATAAAAACACCGTTATGTTGTTTGTTTGTATTAACGTCACTACTTTTACGATTTGAGCCTTTTTGTCATCTTCTAAACGTAGTCTTAAAATATCTTGCAAAAATATGTGAATGTTTTCATTATTTATGATGGCTCTGTTTTTCTTCTACGAAATGCCTATGAAGGAACGAAGAAGGAAGGAAATAGATCTGGCAAAATACATATAACATGCTTGGTCCTCCTGAATGGCTCACAAATCAACGTAGAACGAACAGCTGCTGATCGTGGAAACATGAAGCCTGTGCTATACATATACAATAAGACTTAAATTTCCAAAATTCCCAAAATTGTGAGAATTTGAAAAAGCTTGGACTGTTTGAATAAAATTTTTTAACTTGATCACTTTATTTAGTATTATATATTAATGTTTTTTTAGTTGTCTATGAGGTATTAGAAACTCATCTTAAGTATACAACATTATTACTTCACAAAAAATGTCATTGAAAAGGCTGGATTGGATACGCAAACAAAGTTGCGTGACTTTCGCTAGTCTATAAATAATTGTTGAATAAATTGTTTACATATTGCTACCAGTATTTCGATGGTAATACAAATATAACCTAATGTGTGTTAAGCCCTTATTCATAGGGATCTGTAACATAGGTCCACGCGCATTAATATTTATTAGAGAAAGCTTATTTTAACGAAACCATTGTTTGTAGTACCGTTATATTGCGTAACGTATTAGTTATCATTGTTTTTCCATATTTTTCATACTGACAGGTGATTTTAATCAACCTGATATATGTACCTAATGATGTGGTCAATAGAGGTCATTTTTGAATATTCTAAAGCCCTTCGTGAAAGTGAAATCTAACCTTTTAAGGGAAATGTGATAGTTCTTATAGAGTTATGGCATAATAAAATTGGTTTTTGAATAATTAACTCCAGCGACGTAATTAATATAATCTACATATATTGAGGAGCTCGATGGCGTCGCTGTGTGTCTCACTTCTAGCTAGAAGATAGAATAAGTTTTTTTAATGCCACAAAGGTGGCAAACAAGCATACGGCCAGCCGGATGGTAGCATCAACGTAGCCTATAGACGTTTCCAATACCAAGGATATCTTTTTTTGACGACCTCCGTGGCGTAATGGTTACGCCAGACCGCCACCCAGGAGGTCCCGGGTTCGATCCCCGGTCGGGTCATGATGAAAAACGAACTTTTTCTGATTGACCTCGGGTCTTGGATGTTTACCTATATATGTATTTGTTATACAATATAATATCGTTAAGTTAGTATCCCATAACACAAGTTTCGAACTTACTTTGGGGCTAGCTCAATCTATATGAATTGTCCCTATTATTTCATCCCTTATATCACTCACGCGTTGCCAACCAAATAAATATTATTTCTTTAATTTCAATAAATCTATACTTACATAGATATAAAATGCTTTGTTCTTTCATTATAACTGAGAATCAACGCACAGCCGAAACTGATGATAGTAGAGATCGGGTCCCTTCGATAACTTGAAGGCTGTGTTTTTGTAGGCATCCGATAAGAAAGGATTCTCCGAAATTCCCAGGGGATACCGGTATATACGCAAATGAAGTTGTGTGGGTTTTGCTAGTAATAGTATAAGTACTTAAGATAGTGTAAGTATAGTAAGTACCCACGTAAGGTACTAGTCGGGACAAGCCCACCACACATTCCCACCACTGTGTCTCCTGTGTAGCCAGGATCAACAACGGCGACCTCAGATAGACAATAAGCAATGAAGCTTATTGACGTCCCGGGAAGAAAACTACAGCTGTCTTGGAGCTCACAACGAATTCAATCAGAAAGAAGATAGTCGGAGTAGGAAGTATTGAAAGGACTTCCCTCCTTAACAACTACGTGAGAAACAGCAATTTGAAGCAAAAGGCATTATACCCTAGAGAGATGGCTAATCAAGGTAACACGTAAGGTACTAATAGAAATATCAGCTATAATAACATCACACATAATAACAGGGGCCCGATTCTACTAAACAAATGCACCAATGGACTCTCAATGGTATCTCAATCGTGTCTCAATAGATTGTCGATAGTGTATCCGTGGAATAGTTTTTGACATTTGTTATGGACTTAAGCAATAAGTTAAACATTATGTTATTGTTGGGCCCAGATACAACAGCTCTGTATCCAGCACATTTGGAAGTTTCTAGAAGCAACCGGTCGACAGGGAAATTTAAATAAAGGGCACTACAAAAGATCATCAATGGTAGAAGCAGTATTTTATAGCCCAAAGCAACAAATAATAATAATAACAGTTATAAATAAGGATTCGTTTTCAATAACGGTTAAAAATTAAAACGCGTGTAACTAAAAGCCATTCTCAAAATACTATTTGCTCGAACCAGTAATTACTGTACAATTAGACAGACGGATGGAAATATGTCACGCAATTAGAAAAGAATTCTTCTATACTTTTACCATTTAGCCATCGTTTAGCGGAGTCATGTTGAAAATCGTTTCACATTTGGTGTAGCTCTTCTTAGAATGAAATAGAATGAAATAGAATTTTCACTTCTCATGCTCAGAAAGTGCTTATTTGCGCAGGATATAGGCTGCACAAAATCGAATTTTGTGCACAAGGGCAAAAACGTATCTACTCATAAATGTATCTATATTAAGGCAAAGGAAATGAACCATACAGCCAAACACAACAAAAAGTTCAGAGATAGAATTTGTTATTTTATAATATTTACTTTAATTTATTTGCCTTATGTGTTTTTAAGTCATAAAAGATATTAAAATTTAAATTAAAGTACGGTAGGTTATTTAATTAATTTAAGAAAATTATTTTATTACAAAATTAATTTAATAGTAGGCTGTATAGGTCTGCAGCCCAAGCCTAATTTCAAAGTCGTAAGATTTAAAAAAAAAAAGCGGCGGGAAATGGGAAACAGGGTCTTGTTTTTCTTGCGTTTATTTATTTATTTCCTCGCAATCGAAGTGAAAAGCAGAGTTTATAACTCGTCCAGAAAACCATTTCTATCCTCGACATTACTATCAGCCCTCGCAAGCTAGCCGAAGGGCTCGGGCTGCTAAAAGTCTCGGATAGAAATGATTCGTTTTGTGCACTTGTTGTAAAATCTACCATATTTAACTTTGTTTCGCTCCATTTATTATTTAAATTGCACATGTAATAAAATGGCTTTAAACTTAAGAACTACGCTAAGACATGAACTCTGAACAGGGTATTGCAATATCGATAAGTCACATTATTGCTAATTGCTGCACTGCGTTAATTTTCTTCTTTTGCATCGTTTTTTAAAATGCTGATTGAAGTTTTTACCTTCAGTTTTGATAGTCGCAACGACTCAAACAAGCATCCATCATCAACCACTAACATCCCACTGAAGGGATATGAAATTTAAATCAAATGGCTTCACAGAAAACTCCGCCAAATTGCTCGGGTGCGACTTTATTTCTTATTTAGAGCTCCACTTGGGGGTTGGGAGGGTTGTCAATGCGTGAGTGATACCTCCGGTATTGCAAACGTCTAATAACTACGGTGACGGCTTACCATCAGGCCGTATGCTTGTTTGCCACCATTGTGGTATAAAAAAAACTATTAATCTCTACTTCATATTTCAAAGGGCAAGTTAATTCTCGGCAGTTGTCTATAGAAAACAGTCCTTAAACTGAGTCACTGACAGTATTCTGTAGGAAAATATTTACAATCAGTAAATATAAAAAGTAAGGTGCAGTTTGTGAGTGGTTTTTGCTATCGCCACTATTTGTATTGTCATCATTATTCTTAGGTATAGCCGTTTAAAAAAAAAACGATAAAGTATGGAACCACGTCACTACTCTATATGCCCTATTCTTATTGCCGAAGTCAAAAGTCAAAGTTAAAGTCGTTCTTGCTAATAAGCTCCGGTTAGTCTGTTCATCAGATAAAAACAGTCCAACTCATACAAGAACTGTCAAAATACCATCAGTTTATTTAACAGATGCTATTCAAACACATGTAGTCAATTAGGTGCTTAATTTGTTTTTATTTATTACATAAAAATTCTGTACTATTATATTAAGTAATCTGAAATTCCATTTTGTTGTTTGACTGCTTATCACAACTGCCATTAGAAACGTTATAAAATGTAACAGAAATTTTGATAATGAACAAACTATTGACAATTATTGTTTCTATACAGATCCGTCCTGTATCCGTGACAAAGTTCACCTACCTTTTTCCCTACTTAATTTTGTTTACATTATAAAATAAACCTTTACAAATTTCAGCTTTCTAGACTTACAAATTTTATCTGAGCGTTGAAAGTCAGCCAGAGCAGACGCTAACAAGTGTGGATTACGTTCAATGACCTCAAATTAGCAATGATTCCTTCAAACTTTCCACAAACAAATCACCATAGTTTGGTAAATAGACCAGTTAGTGGCCCTCGTTAACTGCTGCTATAAAACTAAATACAAACATTATGATTTACGGAAAATAACGCAAGAGTGTATTTACGTTTTCAGGATATTACATGATTTAACATTTTGCACTTACAAAGTCAAAGTATATTTTATTCTGTCCCTCATGGACAACACGTCTATTACAATGTTAGATACAATTTTTTTATCTACCAGCATTTAGTAGTGACCATTGACGAGAAAAATTTGAAAGTGGCCTTACAAAACTGTATATTACAGAAAATGTTTATAGCTGCATAGGGCATAGCTGCAATGGCAATCGCAGCTATGGCCAAAAAGATAAAAGTACACAGGTCTAACAGTCTGTACAGAGCCTAAGTAAAAACCATTTAATAAATTTTTGGCAAAAAAACTATGAAAACACAGACTGTGTTTACGTCAAACGCAGTGGATAACAGATTATGTCATCTTCGTGTGATTTTTTTGAGGACAGAATTATGGCTGGAAAGGTTTATTCATTTTGTCAGTTAGAGACTTTTCATTGTTACTCGTTACGTTATAAAGGTTTCAATGAATATTTGTATAATGTAATGATGCGGGAAAAAAACTAATAGACAAATACCTGTTATTTGATCGACACTCAAATTAGGAACACTCATGCTGCTACACATCGTTAATGATCACTTGATATCACAACGATCTCACTGAATCACTCACTTTCATCAGAAATTCGATCGCCCGCTCATTAACAACCGTACGGCTATTAACACGATCTTTGACTAAGCGTTTGCGCAATATACCAGTATGGAAAACTCATACACATAAACATGTCTTATATTAGTTCTGTTATAACTCTATTTTAATTCATGAGGTATTCAATTAATACATAATTTGTAACGGTTATTTTTCTGATAACGATTGACGAGTATTTCACATCACTATTTTGTCAAAAAATTTCGAAATTAAGAATAGAAATTAAATTTTAATAATTCAAAAACGGAACTGTACACGGATGTTAGAAACAAACGAGTGTGCAATAGAGGAGGCGTCGTGGAGTGAGATTAGTTTATCAGTGTTTATCGCGAGTGGTCGTTAGTTAGGCCCTTTAATCGTCGGGCGCGGTGGCGATAGCGCGTCTGCTTGAGAACAAGTATAATTTGGATGTGGTTGTTTCTTAAATTATTCTTATTTACATTAACATTCCTGTAATATTATTTGGAATGCGCTGTCGCGCCATGGTTTTTCTTATTCATAGATTTGGGATTACAAATGAAGATTTGTGTTGATTTTTGACTTGATACAACTACTGTCAGTTCTTAGTTTTCCATCTGTATCTGAACTGATGATAGAATGAGAAATGACGATTCGAAAGATATTGTAATAAGCTTATTAAATTTTTTTTTTTTGCAGTCACACAAATCAGAGGCAATACAACTTACAATCAGCAGGTCGTTATAAATGTTTTTTGTATGTTTTTGCTACGAAAATAGGCCCACTGATCTTCAATACGGATGCCACCTCCAAAATTTTACACGTCCACATCACACAACGAATGAGTTTTAAAATTAAGGAAAATATTTAGAGCTGCCGTTATCGCGCATGTCATTCAACATGTTATAATTATACTGTGAAGATGTCCCCGGGGGGAGGGCGGGGAGGGGTCTGTTGACGGCTCGTTATCAAGCAGACGAACAGTTGTAGGCCGATAGGCGGCAACCGCGTAAGAATAAGTGCGTAAGTAAGAGTTTTAGGCCGTTGTGCGTTGGAATTAGACAAAAATAGGGGCAAAGCGTGATGTAGTTCTGCATTTTTGGTATGTTGTATGGGTATAATAGGGAAGTGTCAATTCAAATTTGCAACTTCGAGAAAGTGAGAAAATCAAGAAAAACTTCGAAATTTTAGGACCTATTTCACTATTAGTATCAAATCGGTGTAAACGAAAGTCGTCTATGTAGCAACTCGTCTAAAATGCAACTCGTAACTCTTGTAAGAAGTAATCTTTTATTTCGCAACTCGTCAAATATTCTGCAATATTATTAGAATGGAGTATTATTAACAAAAAATTTGTTAGGGAGTCAAAAGGGGGCGACTGTCTCCACGAAGTAATAACAATTTTATGCAATTTTAACAGAACACTTTTCTTTGTAGCGTGACTAGGCGATTTAGTAAAATTGGGAATATTTTTTGTCGTATGGAATTATCTTAATATATTTTTTTCGTATGAAAAAAGGAAAAATAAAATAAAATAAGTTTGACTTTGAAACCTCGCTGAACGTAACGCATTGCTGCTTTACACCGTCTATGAGAATGGTATCACCCTTGTCGAACTAACCCATTACGTAAAATGCTCTACCACTCCAAGATTATAACTTTTAAATATACAGATTATCAAATTCCTATCCCCCCCCCGCTCCCTTCTCAAAGTGTGATGTAATTTAAGAATAGCCTCATTTTTGTCTAACAGCCGGTGAAAAGCATTTAATTCCACATTACGTCTCAAGCTCAAGCTATCTATTTTCTTCTTCTGTCATAAATGTGTCATAAATTTTTTTAAATTACGTTTCGGATACTGTTTGCAATTCACAAACACAACACACAGCCCCCATCAAAGTACAGATGGTTATCGATTCGCAAGTGAGTCAGTGAGCATTTGATTATCGAGTGAGCAATCGCTACTCGATTCCACTCGAGTGCATAGATTACGTTTATTAGCATATTATCGATACTGATGTAAGTTTTGTGGCGATGAATCATTTTTCCTTGGAGATTTGCCTTTTTTATATTTCTCATGTATTTCTCATTATTTGTAAGTACTAGATATAAATGTAATTGACTCATCGTTCATACAGATAAATATTACGTATTTATCGATTCAAGTTGAAAGACATTCTGCTGATTAAGCAGTATTATTTCCAATCATATATCTTTATTTAGTATAAAATTATGTCCACTGTCTGTCTGTCTGTCTTTCCCTATGTATTACATATCAGCCAATGAAAAGAGTTTATTCAAGTTTTCTAAATATTGTGTGAAGGTTGATTCGGAATTTTTCTCTGTCAATAATATTATGTCAGACCGCCACGTCCGGGGTTCGAATCCCGGTAGGGTCATGATGAAAAACGAACTTTTTCTGATTGGTCTTGGATGTTTATCTATTGTATGTATTTGTTATAAAACATAGTATTATTGAGTTAGTATTCCCATAACACAAGTTTCGAAATTACTTTGGGGCTAGCTCAATCCGTGTGATTTGTGCCTATATATTTATTTATTTATTATTGTTCTATGTAATTACAAAGTTTCATAACGATGCTTACAATTATTGGAATAAAAACCTTTGTTCTTAGTTCTATATCCTTCCTTTATCGTTAATTGACTCTACCTACGCTACGTACGACTATCTATAGTTATTATTATGCAAGTGTAAAGAGTTCGCATGTATTTCACAGCGTTGTAAGAGGAAAATCCGCAGGCGTCAAAAACAATGGTCACCTGAACTCATAAATTTTCCGGCGTCGATGTGGATGAGCTGAAGTGAGCCAAAGTCATATTCCTGAAAGCGAATATATTTAGACACACCAGATGTACTTCTCAGTATCCATGTACTCAATGATATATAAAAATGTAGATAGGGCAATATTCATAAATTATATGACTCGAATTGCATAATATTTTACGTCTCTGTCCTTTCAGATTTATGGTATTTAATGTTACATATTTCGTGGCATTAACATTGGATCTATCACACATCATATCAATCATACTTTTTTGATTTCATGATTTGATCATACTTACAATCACATTGGGACAATCACACTTTTTTTGATTCCCCCTTCAATCACATTAGGTTAATTAAACTTTTTTGATTCCAAGAAGTCTAAAAAAGGAATGCTTCTCTTCTTTGCTTTAAAAAAAGCATTTCGACCTATTACCACGACTAAATATCTTAAGTTGTTAAGTTAAAAAAATACTTACGTAATCAATCTGTACATACATTGTAACATCATTATTGGTTATATTTATATTATGCCTGTCCTGAGTGTCTTGAGATGTACTAGACTCGCCGACGAAATGTATTGACTAATTTACTTTGTGGAAAATGAAGAATTATTTGTATTCGAGTAGGATATCGAATCCCATTATATAAATTCTGTCTGTTTGTAAAGTTTAGAGATATACCAGTTAGGGTGTTGTCAGATGTCGACAGATCTGATGGATATCGGTTTCATACATTCTTACAATAACAGACAGGGTAGAGAAAAAAAGATTTGTATGCTAATAATTGGTAGCATCATCGTTATAAAGCTGGCTGAGCACACCGCATGCAGCGCAGCACAGCGTGTTGCAGCTTATGGCGTTGTAATCTATGCAATATTATGAGAAAGGACACACCAAAGGCACGATGCTGTAAAGCGCTGCGCAGCTACGCGTCGTGTTATATAATTACACCCTATATTTTTGCTGTTTATATTATTGTAAGCTAGTGATTAATGTCATTTTGTAAATTTGTAATCGATATCCATTGCAAACGATGAAATGTTTTATATATTCAATTTCTTGGAGCTCCGTGGACAAACTGATATGGCGAAACTATGAGGAGACCTTATTTACTACGAAGCCTTAAAAATACATCATACATCTATCATACATTTTATAACGTCTTTCATGAACTCCAGCAAAGGTTATGTTAAAATAAAAGTCACTTGTAATTACCGTATTATTCCAATTCGGACAAATTTGTCGAGATAAGCCTTATCTTAATGACTTTATTGACAATTTTTGTCTCCAATAAATACGGTCACGTAATGTCTATAATGGTTATTTAAAGCGTCTCATTTTAAAAACAACTAACTCTAACTTAGGTGTTTTCTGTGTATCATTTATGTATTAGGGGTATGGGTTTTATCCCTCCTATAATATATTTGAAATATATTAATTGTATGGTACCCAAAACCTAAATAGGTTAAGCCTAGCTTACTTTGAGCCTAGGTGCCTATATGAATAATGTAGAATCTATTTATTTATTTACTAGCTGTTACGCGTAAAAATTAGCCTATGTTGGGCTCTGTGACAAATACCTATACAAATTTTCATATTGATCGGCTGCTTAGTCAAGCAAGGAATAACAAACAAACAAACAAACTCACTTTCTCATTTATAATATTAGCATGATTATGCAGATTTTATTGCGTACCTATTAAAACTATTTTTGATGATAATATATTTCTGTATTCCGCAAATTTGGTTTGAGATATTTATCTTTATAGTGTAGTCCTGTCATGCAATGTCCAGTGCATTACTTGTATGGTATTAATGTAAGATAAAATCTCTAGTATTAATGAATCTCTATAATCTGCTCGTTAACACGTGACATAAGCCATCGGACGCGAATAGAGGATATAATGATAAGCGGAGCGTTTCAAATGTTTTTAGGGTTCCGTAGTACAAGGCACCCTTATAATTTCGCCATGTCGTCGTCATTGTCCGTCTGTTCGTTCGCCCGTTCTTCTGTGGTCTAGCTCCTAGACGCTTAATATTAGAAAGATGTAATTTTGCATGTCTACACACATGAATTAACTATGCTAACAAACAAATAAGTAGAACAAAATTTTGTATTTTTTTGGGACGCCTTTACTACATATGTAAAAAACTATAAGTAGGCTCTATACTAGCTACCGAGTAATAGAAGACGAACTTAATATTTATTTGATGAATACTTACATTATCAATGTCAATAAAATTGCAAGCAAGCAAAGCACAACAAATACGGAACCCTACACTGTGCATGACCCGACATGCACTTGACCAGTTATCTTTTAATTTCGCTCGCTACATCTCTATAACCACAACCTAATCTTGCGACGGCGTGCGGCAACCAGCAATTCTAATGTGGGTGGGCAGCTGCCGGAACCGCTTGACCTGACCAAAGTTGTTTGCTGATCAGCACTTTTACATGTTTTGTTGTAAACAAGAAATGTTTATTGATATAATAAACACTTAATTAAATACTAGACGGCTTCGCACGGGTTTTGGTCAGGATTAATTTGGGAAATATACATATACAGCCTGTCACCCGGTAATAGTGTAGCCTGTCACCCGGTAATAGTGTAGCCTGTCACCCGGTAATAGTGTAGCCTGTCACCCGGTAATAGTGTAGCCTGTCACCCGGTAATAGTGTAGCCTGTCACCCGGTAATAGTGTAGCCTGTCACCCGGTAATAGTGTAGCCTGTCACCCGGTAATAGTGTAGCCTGTCACCCGGTAATAGTGTAGCCTGTCACCCGGTAATAGTGTAGCTTCCAAACGGTCAAAGAAAATTTTTCACTTCGGTCCAGTAGTTTCGGAAGAAATTCAATGCAAACAAACATTCAAATCATTCCTCTTTGTAACATTAATTATCTATATTAATGACTAGCTGACCCGTGCCCACTGCGTTGGGCATAATGTTAATAATCCTTTTTTAGTACAGACGTTCGTAAGAAACGCTTTCATTCGACCGTTTTTTCTCCGATTTACTTTGCAAAACCGACTACCACGTAAAAGCCTTTTTATTTTTCGGTTTTTTATATAACCTATGACACTCGGCAATAATGTGGCTTTCTATTGGTGAAAGAATTTTTAAAATCGGTTCAGTAGATCCCGAGATTACCCCTTACAATTTAACAAATATACAAACGCACAAACTTTACTTCTTTATAATATTAGTATAGATTCTGATAGCGAAGAAGAAGAATATACTCTAGAATCACCTACTTGCATTGCTAACTGTCATCTAGCGATGAGCGAGAACAGCGACTGCTTAACGTGTCATCCGAAGCATGGCGAAGCTCGGGATGTTTAACCCATTCACTCTTACTAACCAGATACAGAACGGTATTTGGCCGCCGATCGGCGTCCACCGCACCTTAACATGAAAAAAAAGACGCCGATCGGCGTGCGCCACATTAAACCAAAATTCTGTTCAATCTATCTATAAACCAAAATTCTAAGATAGATTGGTCCTTGGACAAAAGCTTCTCGATGAAACGCGGCGGTGTACTAATTTCAAACTTTCACAACATAATATTATGATTTTACTATGTTTAAAAGCTGTATTTCTGCCTGTTGGCATTTAATAAAAGCAAAAATAATCAGAAAAACACTTCAATCAACATAACATTTTCATAGTGATTTCCATGTGTCGATAAAACTCAAAAATTATTTATAATACGATATTTGACATCGAACTATGCAGTCGATAACAGCGTCAATCAAGTTATCTTTTCATATGATTTTCTATATTTTGCTATTATTACACTTGCCGGTGCCCGCAGTTTTACCTGCGAAACCGTTGTTCTACAACAAACTTTTATTAAACATTTATAATAATGTTATGTTACAGATAAGTTTTAAGAGAGGTAGGACACAGCGGATAATCCGCTCAAATCGGAACAGCCCGTGTGGGGAAGGGTCTCCACATTACAGAAAATAGTAGCCAAATAGCATTGGTCTCGGCCCTCTCGGCCATGTTGTGTTCCTACGGTGAGTAAGGTCTCCAGAGCTCCACTTCCCCCAAGTGGAGGTTGGGAGGGTTGGTAACGCGTGAGCGATACCCCCGGTATTGCAAGCATCTATAGGCTATGGTGATGCTTACCATCAGGCGGGCCGTATGCTTGTTTGCCAACTTAGTGGCATAAAAAAGCGTCTGTAATGTTTCTCGTGTAAATTGTTTTAGAAATAGGCACCAAAAATTTACGTTTTGTAAGACATTGAAAAGTGTTCCTCATTTTGTTTTTGAAATTAAATTAAGAATCGTTAAACTCAATACTAATATTCGTGCCATTTCTCAAATCCAAATATCGACATCGATAATATGTCCCATCCCTATCGTCTCCAATAAACTGCGGCGCAGCGACATTTTTACGAGGCTGGGTGGTGACTGGGCACGCACTATCCGAGTTCTAGATTTTATGTGTCGTTTAAAATTCCTTCGCTTAAAATATGAAATGTTAGGTCTAGCGGTTTAGTAATAAACTTGTTGCGTGTTTGATGCTACGTACGATTTATTTGTTTATCCTTTTGTCGACACCCGGTAGTTTGGTGGATAGTATTTGCATGCAGGTTCGATCTTTGCACAAGATAAAAATTTGTTTGCTGTTTTCAACATTGTGATAATTTGTGTCCATTCTGGTATTATAACAAAAGCAGAAGTTGTATCTTAACTAAGGAATGCTAAGGACAGTTGGCGTTGTGTGTACACAATTCATAAAATTTATCCATGTTATATAATTGCAATTTTCACACATTTTTGGAGCATTTATGAAATACCAAGCCAAGTCCACTGGAACGGCTTTAAACATGGTATTTCTATGAATATGAGAAGAGCTAAAATAATTATATTACCTATATTTAAAACTAGTAAAAATCTATATCAGGCTTATGATCAAATCCTCGGGAATCGCGTTCTTTTCAAGATAAAAAGTACCCTATGTGTTAATCCAAGGTATCAGCTACCTACATACCAAATAACATAAATATTGGCCCAGCCATTTGAGCGTGAAGAAGTAACAAACATATACATAGCTTTCGCCTTTATAATATTAGTAGGATGATGATTATAATTCAATAGACATCATATTGTATACATACATACTCGATCGAATGTTGATCAATACGTAATGAAAGATTAAGCAACAATTTAGTTGAAAACTCAAGGAAATTTTAGCTCCATGAATCTTTAAGTTTTATTTATTTATTTCAATTACAAAATACTGACTGAAAATGTTTTCCTTGCTAGTATTTATGGTGGTCACAAGTGACAAGCCCCGCGCCGTGGTGGTCTTTATTGGCCATTGTCGCCATAACATTTTGTCGTAGGGCCTATTGGTTTTACGACTATGCACTAAACTGGCTGGTTCATTGCGAGCGAAGTTTAAATGTACCTATTTAACTTCTCAGGTATCAAGGTCAGGCATGACCTTGTCGTAATGCATGAAAAGTATGAAAGCCGTGTAATCGTCACATATTCGTGTTTATCGAGTTTAATTTAAAACCTATCAGGCTGACATTATCGAGTGTCTAATAATGTCTACGTTCCCAATTTTAAAACTAAGGTAATACAAGTAATTCAAATTCTTTACAGACAAGTGATCATTTTGATGAGTACGCGTAGCGTTCGTAATACACAATCAAAATCAGTCCTTAAAAAAACTCGTTATAGTCTAAATTGTGTGTTAAATTATGATATTTTAATTAATAAATAATTAGCGACACACGTTAAGTCCAAAAATGCTGTTCGGCAAAATTCTACATCGCTTTGTTAGCTCGTACGCAATGATAATAATTCGTAGTATTTGTGTAGATTTTTGTATTTCATTTTGTCATAATACCGGAAAAAAATGTTTGGTGCTATGTAACACGATGTTACGTTACGACCCTTTTATTGAATTGGAGAAACAATTTTTGACATTTATGGATGGTTGGGCCCACTTTGGGTGGCAGCTTCTCTTTGTGCATATTTTCCTTATTTATTGAAACTTTGCGTATATAATATACTAGTGGACCGCTCGTCTTTACTAACGATCCCAATTTAAAAAAATATATAATATAGCCTATGTTACCCGGGGGTGACGTACGTTTCCAATGGTGAAATAATTTTTGAAATCGGTCCATTCGTTTTTAAATTTTTGAGTTTATTGGTTACAAATCTCTCCTCTATTTCGATGACTAGCCGTTGTCCGTGGATTCGGCCGCGTCGACTGTGTTGTACTTTATACATACCTGTAACAAAAAAAAAAACACTATTAGAAGTTATTCATAAACGCATTGGCAACTAGATTTGATCTTCAGTATGTGAACCATTGTTCGATGGTTCACATGCTGAGGAACAGTCAATTTTAAATTTGTGCATGTGTTTTATTTTAATTTGTTTTTGTGAACTAACAATAGGTATAAGGAATTTATGTATTACTAACCCGTGATCTGAGTTGGTCGAAATAAAAATATTATTATTATTATTATTATTATAAATCATTATGAGAGAGATCATATAAGACAATCAATATCTTCTGTATCCTTAACTAATTTCAGCTAATAAACTATTCTTCTCTTTTATTCTATCACGGATCGATGATATTTTATGGTTGCTCCTTATGCCGGGTACAGACCGATATAACGTAACATATAATGTAACATCGATCGATAGTTACAGCAGTCTGTACCCGGCATTAGTCGTAGCTATAAACAAGACATATTGCAAAACTAAGTCTATCTGGCAGCATCATGTCTGTGGGTGAGAAACATCTGTCAACGAATTAGCATCAGCCCACGAGATCTCCTACGATTGTTTACAGAGCACTAGTGGGCCGCTGTGGTTTCGCTCGGCTATATATTTATTTTTGCGAAAGAAATAAATATTTGATTGAATGAATTATTTCATTTCATCTTAACATAGTATAAAGTGAAATCGATTCTGCAGTCTGTTTGCTTAGGTTTTTTTAAATAGTCATCGTTTTTCAGCAGTAGATAGAGTTATTGAATATAAAGGTTTATATGTACATAAATAGGTACATGGATTATCCGAACTCCACGCAAACGAAGATTTCGCTAGTTTGAAATAAGAAATCGACATACTTTTTCAGCATAATATCTTATTGAAATACTTGAGACAGATCGACACAAATACCAATTGATTTTATGTCCGTAGACAAATAAAATATTGTTACGATACTAAAATCGAAGACACTAATAGTCAGTGGTGTCACAATAACCTCTGAACTATTAAGTAATTAATAAAAAGAGACAATCCCATTAAGTAAATACATAAAATAAAGATTAAGAAATCAGGTCAAGTGAAACATACAGAGCGAGGAAGACATATTACATGTACATGTGGAAAAAAACCTACAGGATTTTTTTATGTTATGCCGCAGGCAAACTTGTAAATTAGCCACCATTGAAAGTGGTTTCAAATCAAATCAAATCAAAATTCTTTATTTGCCGGTTACCGCCGGTTATAATCAGTAATACTAGAAGCGCCATACAAGAGACGGAATTAGGACTCTCAATTCTCTGATCTTAAGGGGAGAATATTATAATCATCATCATCACATAAACCGTGATTAGAGCGTACTCTGCCACGCTGCTCCAATGCGGATTGGCAGAGGCCGGTGTGTTCAAAAACACAAATACAAATATTCTTTATTTGTCAAACCGGCCCTAAGACCACCGACTTGGCTTAACGAATGTCAAACAAGCTTACGGCCCGCCTGATGGTCAACGGTCACCGTAGCCTTGGACGCTTGCAACACGTAACTCCAGGAAAAAGAAGGAAATTTTTGATTACCCCGAATATTTAGAAATTATTTAGAATAATTAGGTTTTGTGTTCAGAGGTGTGGAATTTATAATGTGGCCGTGATGAAAGCTCCCGGCGGGTTCGCGGGAAGTCCGAAATGGCTTTCGTAATTAAGATTTTGGGATAACGTGGGCTACTTTAAATAACAGGACTCGTACGGTAATCCTGGATTTTTAGCACTTTGCTTTTAATCCAGAAAGAAGTTGATATGATTTTCATACTAATAATATAAACACAGTTTTAAATGTAGCTTTTATTTACCAGTTAAAAAGATCAAGTGCTAAGTTTCTTGCCAGGATTTTTTAGATCGTACAAAATGTTATGGAGGTAGGAAAAAATGTGACGATTTCGAAAGAGCATATATATTAAGCCTAATTGAATAATATGAGACTTTGACATCATCGTTATAAAGCAGGTTACAGACCAAGAGCTAATTCATTGCTAACTTAATTCAGCTTAGTCTGCATAGCTGATATGCTTTTTCAAACTTGGGTGCAGACCACAACGCGTAATGTATGTTAAACTAATTTGAAACTAACTTAGCTTATCTCTTGGTCTGCAATCCGCTAACTTTGCAATTACACTATTGATAATACTATTATTTTTTTCTCTCTTTCTCCTGAATGACTGACTGACTGACAGATCAACAACGCACAGCCCAAACCGCTGATTATAGAGACTTGAAACTTGGATGTGTTTTTTATATGACATAGGCATCCGATAAGAAGGCTGTGCTTAGAAGAAGTTCATATCATACGACGTCCAGTTTGAAGCTTAAAAGCTCCGACAGTAACTTATACTGCATACAGTTATGGTCGAATACATAAACCCTCATTACGTTTAACGGCCCTTACTGGACCTTAACACAATTTATCTAATGTTTTTAGTGGTCCATAAAATGGGATAAAGCACACGTTCGCATTTATTTTTTTTTATAAATTCGCGAATGTCACTTATTTATTTGAATTATCGTCGCTGGGTGTCGCACTTCAAAACGAACAAACGCACATGCAAGTCAAGCAACGTCGACCCTGGCCAGTGTTTGGATGGGTTTCGTTATCTCGAGCTTCTCCGTGCTTTGGAGGGTGATGTTAAGCCATCAGTCGGTAGCATTCAAACGCCTTTAAAACGCTGGTCTCTGCCAATCCGCATTGGAGCAGCGGGGCAGAGTACGCTCTAATCCCCGTCGATAGATTAGACCCATATCCCTTCAGTCGGATAATTATGGGTTAACATGATGATAAATCAATTATGCCTATAAGCTGACAAATTGTTACTCTCACTACTGCAGAGCTATACGCGCATGCGCCTTAAGTATTCTGTCAATAAATCTTAATATTACGATGGTTTCTATTCGATTGTGATTGGATAATACCGCTACTGAGCATAGGTTAAGCATTCATATTGAAATCACGTTATGTGAAATAAGCTAAACATTTTATCACGCTAAATGAAAAACGATTTATCGATAATAAAATGCATTTCCATCGGTTACGACCATGATTACGACAGATTAAATTAAACTGTTTCTCTTGTATTTTGTTTATGTGCAATAAAGAATATATTATTTAATTATTTATGATGTGTTAGTTGACAATATTAATTAGTAACTTTATTCTTTAGTATGTTTGAATATGGCCTACATATAGTTTGTTTAACTTTAAATCTAGACATTAAATATTACTTTAATTATCATTATTATTATAGTAACTAGTGAAGGAGCTGGCACAACCAAGAGAGAGGCAGATGGAGTCTGCTATATCGACAAGAACGAGGCTCTTAAATTTGGAGGAGTTGACTAATTAAAGTCAACGTTATGTTCTTTATTCCAATTAGCTTATTACATATTAAAATGATCTGTTATAAATTATATGAATCAAATTAAAATAAAAAAATATATAAATATCGTCTCCACAAATTGCAACTTTACATATCAAAAAATGCAATTTGTGGGAGACCTGGAACTTATACTAAGCCGATTTCTGTAATCAATACAAAATATGCTTTAAATAAAAGTGGAAAATTAGTGTCATTTGTGACGGAGACGAAGTTACGCAGGTTAGCTATATATTATTAAATACAATGTAGTGTAGTGTCGATATGTCTTGACCGGTGGAAACACAACTAAATAGTCGATTTATTCCGAATGATTTATCGAGTTTAGACAATCGAGTGTTATCGAGTTTTTATTGAACAATGGACTATTATAAAGTCTTGTTTTATTGCGTTTGGGAATAAATATTGCGTTAGATTATTACGATGAAAGTTTACATCAATCATAAATAGTTAAATATCTAAATATATTGGTATACTAAAAGTAGAATTGCTGTTTTTTCTCTCTCACTCATTGAAAATTAAATGAACATGTTTATTTCAGAAATCAGACCTTCACAGGCACTTTTTCTTGTCATTCACAACTTGTATTTGTATATATAAAGAAAACAAACTGCGTTTTAACGACCATCATTTCGGACACAAGCAAAATGGCCACCGGTAAAAGAAATGGCGTAAGAAAACCGTTCTCTCATTGTTCACTCATTGACACTTCCCATTGAACACTGGGGCGAAGCCGTACTAACATCTAGTTTAAAATAATTCTAATGTAGTACCTAATTAATGTAGACGAAGAGATGTAGACAAAAGGGAAGTAGACTTATTTACCAACTATGTTAAAAGGGAGTAATGTGTTATGACTAACGACTTCCCGGACAAAGACGCGGGCGAAAGTTAGTCATGAACTGGCAGCGTTTTCTCAAGGAAGTGCATTAGTGCGTGACAAATCGTAAGCTTCCCTCGATATGTGGATCCACTACTATGATAATTCGATAGCAAATTCACGTCTTTCTCGTCTCTTCCTCCTATCATGTCCTATCATATCAGTCGCAGGATATCAGGCTCCTGTTAGTAGAGCGCTGATCCTCCTTAATAGTTGTACCTCGGTTACTAATCTAGACATCTTTCATTGTTCCAATTTAGAGTTCAGGTTAACAGTGAAAGCCTACTTGGAACAACAAAGACCTTGATTAATTTGTAATGTATTGTTTTTATTATTTTGATTTTTTTTTTTATTATTGTTTTTTATTACTTTGAATTGATTTTTGGAAGTATATTGAATTGTATTTAATTGATAAATTATATCATCTATGAACGCCTTGGACAGGAGTCTGTAATGTTCATGGAATGTAAACGTATTAAATAAATAAATAAATAAATCATATAAGGTCTAGAAGTTTTCTGCTATGGGTTCGAAACTTACTCGCGAAATACACTTGAAATTAAAAGAAATCATTTATTCAAAGAGAGGCCTTCACAGGCATAATTTTAAAGGTCGCCTAGGATTCATTGAGGGATATAAGTGGAAAAAAGAACAAAATTCGAAACTTAGTGCATGACAATCGACTTTCAATAATTGTTTTATAAACCCTTGGCGCGTACTATAGTCGTTGTTATTTTAAATCGAGTTATGATAGCCGACAAATAGTAGTGGCAATATTTGAAATTGACAATAGCCAGTGATACCAACCCCGACAATTTGTCAACAATGTTTGTGAATTGTCAATTTGATAACATTGTGGTGGCGCCACCGGCTGCGTCAGTCACATTCGAGATAACATGAGCTATGTTGAATTTATTATCAAGAAAATATTATATTTGCTGGACAATAGCGAAGCCCAATAAATTTTTTTTTGGACGAAACTAAATATTTTAATTAAAAAAAATTATAAAAGCTCCAAACAATCGTCTGATTTAAAATAAAAATTCAATAATATATTTTTGTAAAAATAATATAAATAATTTAAATTAATGTGAGATTGCGTTGACACTGTACATGAGATTAAGTAATAGCCCATTAATCATGTTATGAGCTCGATCGACTACTAATTTCATAGTGTCATAACTTGGAAAAAAATAATAAAAAACAGTATCTAAAATCTATTCATTTATATTTTTCATTATTACCTATATTCAGTCAGATACTCGTATGATTATGACAGCACGGTGTGGTGCGTTCGTAAGTGATTCAACCTTCGGCACCAACGGGCGCGGGTACAATTCCAGCTCGGGGCCAACATTTAAGTAGGTATGAGGTTATTCTCGAGTCTGGTTATTTTCTATGTATTATTATTAAGATTTTTATGATAATAATGTAAGAATTGTTATGAAACTTTGTAATGACATAAAAAAAATCGAGTTAATCCCTTCACGCAATATTTCATTGGTTGTTGTTTTTTTTTTTAATTTTTTTTTTAATTTTTTTTTTAAGTAAAGTATTAATATGTAATTCCTACTTTAGAATATTACAATTTAGCTATTGGCTAGTTAGTAATTTAACTTTAACCTAAACTTATAAAACGTATAGTCTAAGAATATTGTCCATCGACTTATCTTAGTGTCTGTTAATTGAAAACACTTTGTTCATGTGTTATAAGTTATTGCACTATCACTAGTATTGTTTTCACTACACTACACTAACTCAAAGGGTTTAGTTCTTTTGAGCCTTCTCAATAGGTCTGTGTTATCAAGAAGCTGGGTTGCCTCAGGATTCATATGATGTCGAAGTATTGGTTGAATGTACAAGCATTTTATCTACTGCACAACATAATTGACAGTGCGAATAATCCGAATTAAGACTCGCATCGAATCAATCGATTCGTGATTATATAACAATCATTCGGAAGTCCAATAAATCTAATGTGACACCGATTAAGTGATAAATGTTGTAGCCGAATAAAAAAAGCAGTTTCGAATGGCTTACAATCGATAGCGATCGATGACAAATTAACGAAATTTCTATTCGAAAGAGACCACATTTGTAACTCACCTTATAAGGTGTGTATCGATAAAAATATGCTAACATTAATCGAATTCTTGTCAATCGAATAATAAACTGTTAAATACTGATCGAGTTAGAAAGAGTGGGATTGACAAAACTAATCGTTCCGAGCGATTTCGCCCGACCTTAATTTGCCCATGTGTTAGGCTTCACAGTGATGTTAAATAGTCTGTACAAGATAATTTTTTTATATTAAATACGACTCTTTTTTTAGACAGAGAAGGACGAACTAGCTGGTCTCCTGATCTCCGCTCCCCATGGCCATCCACGACTACAAGATCTTGGATGCGTTGCCCACCTATGAAGGAATGTAAAAGGAAGGATCGGGGAAGAAAAGTGAAAAAAGGTAGTAGGAAGCTTCCGGTTCTCACACTTATCGTACGAAACACAGCTGCACCGCTATTTCTCGTCAATGTTCTGTGAGAGAGTGGTACTGCCCCGGTCGAGCTATTTTCATCCACTTGCCCTATCATTTAAAATTGCTAAATGACAAAAAAGGCCGTAACCGGGTTTCTTTCGCCATTTCTTTTACCGGTGGCCATTTTACTTGTGTTCGAAATGGTGGTAGTATATCACGTAGTTTATTTTCTTTATACATTTATGAACAAATTGTAAATGATAAGAAAAAGTGCCTGTGAAGGTCTAATTTCTGAAATAAACGATTTCATTTCATTACATTTAGATCGTTTGCAAAAAAACTCTCCTATCATTATAGTTATTTTGATATAAAGGTTTTCAGAATAAGAACCTTCTTATTTTATTTTGATATTGTAAAAAAAAAAAATTACTTCGTCACACTGGCTTGCGTTTATCATACAAAAGCCGATTTAATATACAGCGTGTCCCAAACGTAATGCCTCCCACAGATAACACATCATTGCAGATTATACAATGTTGCATAAAAACATTGAATCTGCATGTTTTATTCATAGCAAATAAATACGCGTGTCTCATTGTATTCAAATGGAGCTACTTTCGCCAATTACATTGATGCAGTTGCTTTCACGGGCAGGGCCGGGGCGCGCGGCTAGTGGGTGTGCTTTCGAAATTCGGGTGACATAAGTCAACACGATATAGGGTTCACCATTTCGAACTTGTTAAGGTTTGCAATGGATGGATGAATTGCCTGGAGTAGTAAGCAGTAGGACTTAGCAAGCGTCCAATCAAAAAAGGAGTTTGGTAAATTTTACGTCACGTATTTTCCCTTCCAAAAAGAGCTGCGCTGCTCAGGGGCCCGATTCTACTAACACAAATGCACCAATGGACTCTCAATGGCTCAATCGGGTCAGCAGTCTGCATTTTCTCTGTCTGGGGCCGCCTCTTTCACCTCTAGATATGTACGATACGACGCCTGTCATTTTCTTCACTTGATAGTAAGCTCTTCTCGGCCTTCCCCTTCGTCTACCTAACTGGTCAAATATATCCAAGATTCATCTGGATTGGCATGGCCATGGTACTTGACTTTTACTAAAATAGGTTAAGGCGAAGCTCATTCGCGTCCAAACTCGTTCGAGTCTCGTGGTGGGTTAGGGTTAGGTATAAAATAAAGGATGACAATGGAGCTGGCAACCCTACACGTATATCCTGCTAGAAACGCGGCTTTGGATGGCGTGACTAACGCACGCGCAGACGGATCTTTCCTAGATATCATTATGTATAGGTATTTCCAAATATGTAGTACTAATACCTAATTATAACTCAACTAGAGAAAACCTCGCAATTTCGTTTGCGTAATGGGTTATGCCTTGCGGGTTTACATAGGAATTTCGACAAATACTTTCTTTATTGGATATCTACGTCAAACAACACACCGTTCAAGTTTTAGATCTCTTCGTTCAGCGGTTTAGGCTGTGTGTTGATCCAATCTATCTCTATCGTCCATATTGTTTACACCTTATATTGTATTGTGTATTCCAAATAAAGATCACTTTCTACAATTCATAGTGAGCGTCAGCACCGCCCCAGTCAACACATTTCATATTCGTGTTTCACTGTGAAAATGTGTCTAATAATTGCTTATAACATCTGAACTGGTAGTAGGATAAGAAAAAGCTTGTAATAGGCCTATTCGAATGAAAATATTTTGTATTTATTCTATCATTGAGCAGTTTCAGAGACGAAAGGATAAAAACTCTAAATTATTCTTTAAACACAGACTGATTCAACACAATACGATCCGCAAACCGATGCTAGTTGTAAACTTTTTAAAATAAAACTGTCGGTGTCCGGTTTGGAAAAGTCGAAATGCTTGTCTGACTTTTTGCGATGTCGCGGCAACGTCGCCCGTTTAACTTGAAAGGGTTGGCATTCCTTTCAATAAAACATGGAGGCATTAATTCCTCTCTTTACATTTCGTAAGTACCCGCTGTGTTTAAGGATGGCGAATTGGAAATTGTAATTATTTACTTGGTTTTACTCTTGGGTTTGCTCGCATGAATATTCTTTCTATATAGTCTTTTATTCCTGGAAGAATTGATAACCAGTCTGGACCGAAGTCATCCGAAGTCAAAGTCAGTACAGGACCGAAGTGAAAATAAAATCGTTTATTCCCAAAGTCTTCACAGACGTCGTCTTCTTTAGTCTTCACATTACCAAAGAGGACAGCTCAATTTTTTTTATCCAATGCTAATAGTAGCCTGGAGTCATTGTTGCTTAACTGTACTTGACTTATACACACGCAAAAAATTTATCGAGCTTTTAACATTAAGGTAACCGGAGACGACTTTATTGAAAGCCCAAAATTTACATTACATTAAGCTTTTCTTCAATGAATTTAAGCTGATGTTCCACTATCATAAAGCGTGCATTTAAATGTCATTATTCACAGTGTAATAATGGCTTTGGGGGCAATAAAGAGCCCTTACATGGTGCCATCGACGCGGCAGCCGATGACTTAGCGAAGTCGCCACTGTTTATGAGCTTACTCAATGGGACATCGGAAAAAGTAGTACGGACTGGTAGCAAAAACATTTTGCAAGTGTCATTAAAATAATAAAGTATAAAAAAGTTATGCTCATAAAAAAGCTCCTATGATACCGGTTTGCAAAAAAAATACCTGGACGAATCACACAACGCTTATAATTTTATTATGACGGCGCAGTGGCTCACTTAGTTCGGACACGGGGTCGAAACTAGCACGGGACAAACATTTATTGTGATGGTCATGTGTTTGTGTGGAGTTTTTTTTATGCCACAAAGTCACCGTAGCCTATAGACGCTTGCAATACCGGGGGTATCACTCACGCGTTGCCATACCTGCCAACCCCTGGAGCTCTAGATCTCACCATAGGAGCACAACATGGCCGAGACCAATGCTATTTGGCTACGATCTTCTGCAAGGTGGAGGTCCTTCCCCAGACGGGCTGCTCCGATTTGAGCGGATTATCCGCTATGCCCTACCTCTTTTAAGTCTGATAGTTTTACATGTATTTATTATGTAAGTACCCATAAAATAACCAGATTTAAATGTATGAATTGTGTAAAATTGATTACGTAAGCAAAAGCTAGTTACAAAAATAAATATAAACAAAAAGCGTTTGTTCCGTCCGTACGTCCGTCTTCGCAATGCGGACATGTCTTTAAACATGAGTGCGCGAGTGACTTCTGAATGGGCCCCAAAAAGCGTTGGATGCACAAAAATGCATTTCCCGTTCAACAGCTTGTTAAGTGAATGAAAAATCCGTTTCCAGCCGGCTCGGCGCTTTAATGGGCATGCATTAAGTGACCGGATACTTATAATTCTTGCAAACTATATTACCATTCATTCAAAATTTTTTAGAGTGGTAGATGTGACTGGAATTGTTCGATACGGGTAATGAGGAGGGGATTACCACCAGATCTCTCTTTAATCGATGGGGATTCGTGCATACTCTACGACGCTACTCCAATGCAGATTGGTAGAGCCCAGTGTTTTCAAGCTGTCATAAGGCCACCGACTTGGCTCAACGACTGTCATCTATCGACAGACGTTTTAACGTGCCCTCCGTCCGAAGCACGAGGAGGCTCGAGATAACGAAACACACTGGCTAGGGTCCACGTTGTTTAACTTGCGTGTTCGTGAATGCGACACACAGCGACGCCATCGAGCTCCTCTCGGGAATACACTGGTATAAAAAATAATGTTTCCTTTTACAACGCAAGTCATCCTTCGAATCGATGTAACAGTAAAATCGATCTCGTCGATAATTACTCGATAATTAAATATGTCATTTATTTGCGATTCATTCGACAATTACCGAGCAATAAAAGGATCGATTCGTCCGATGTTTTTTTAACCGATTAATGAATATTAATCGAGTGGTAAATGTTTACGATTATGAGCTATATCGTTTCGATCTTGCGCTTGTTTTATGAAGTTGTATTTTAAATTTTTAATGCAATTTATTTGTGTATTATTACATCCGTTTAGAGTTTGAACGATCTGTGTAGTTGTGTTTATACTCGGTGTTACTCGTCTATTTTTTTAAAAGAAACCAGTAGATCTATGTCCCTCGCACATTTCCGATATTATCAGATTGAGATGGGTTTCATTAACCAATGGCAACTCAGTAAATAAATTCGGTACTTGTTCTTAAATGAGATAAGTAAGTAAGCTACATTTTCACTATGTAAATTCTTCTTTATTATACACACCATAGATTAAAAGTAAATTCGTCTCAAATCTTGTGTTTACTGCGTCGTCGTGACGAATTTACTTAGTGACGAATCAAAAAAAAAAAATTTTTGAATTAAAGAATAATAAAGATTATTTAATGGAAATTTCCAATTCTAACAAATATGCTTCAGCTATACAATACTTATAAACTAAAATAGTGTTTACTGGATTCGAACCAACTAGTCTTTTAATCGGCTTCGAGATTGACGCCTGTCGCATCAAGCCAAGACGGGTCAGTCCTCATTACGGGAGCTCTGAATGCGACCGAATAACTTTTTTCTGAACATCGATTTAATTGCATGAAAATGCTGCTTCTGCAAAAAGAATAACGGTTGCCAACCGAATTGGACGTGAACGTGTTGGATAAAAAATATTTTGTATACATTGTATAAAAACAAAGTTGGTTCTTCGTCTGGTATTCTGAATTAAAACTAGTGAAACCAGCGCAACTTCGTTTGCGTGTATTTATTTATGCACAGCAGCGCCATCTATATCAGACTTTTGACCAAATCCTACGGGAATCTCGTACACATATTATAAAGAAAAGACCTCGGCGGGGATCACATTCCACAGCTTCAGCGTTCGCGGGAGGACACTCTGGAGGAATATTAATTTATTTACTCGAAAATGCCCTGAGTGTGAAACATGGATGCTATATCCTCATATACTGAAAAGTGGTACTCCACGTGACAAATGTTATTTATCTCTGAATCTCTGCTATTCCCAGTCACTATTCATCATAATTACACATTCCCATAAATTACTCGGCCATAAATTCCCACAGAGTGTTTAATCTGTGCATAAGCCCTAATAAAGGCGTGTACACGCCGGCATGCCCGGCTTATATTTATTAGAATAATCCCCTTATGACGACTCGGGACACGAGCCCCGACTACAGGCTGTTACCATAATGCCTATGTAATTAAGGTACAATGATAGGCTTCACTCTCAAATGACGCAGTGTCAAAGCGAAGCTACGGCATTCGTTGTTCTTCACGCTTGACCTTTTGTGTAAAGAAATACATGCGTTCTTCACTGTAGTTTTCAGTGAAATTTAAATTTATTTTGGGCTTTTAAATTAAATGATATCATTATGAAACACTTGAGACTTTGATCGTATTGGAGAAACAGTGCGATAAAGCGTGGTTTTATTAAAAACATGGTAGTTCAACATAATTTTGCTTTGACGTGTAAATTGTACACAATTGACTAAGCGCCGCCGCCTGGTCGAAGGAAGACAAACACAAAAATATAAATATGTATATGCTGAACTCTACATATGTTTAGAGCTAAGAAAGAGCGGAGTCTCCTGGCACAGGCATCTAAATGCTTAAAAGGAGGCTTCGTCAACTAATTTGTATTTAAAAGATGTAGATGAAGAAATAAACACTATTTGCTTTTATTTTTTTTATTTTTTGAACTCGCACTGGGTTACCGAATAAAGGCTTTTAAAACTTTTCTTAAAATTTATTTCTATTTCAGGAACTTCTATAATTAAAAACCATTTATTACATCATAAAAGGAATGTTTCAAAGTTTAACAGCCTGTACATGTTAAGGCGACGTTCAAAAGTTTTATAAGCAATTTTTATGAGGCTTTAGGGGATTTAATAGAGAGCATTAAGTCCACGGTAGCGAGTCTATGAAACCCCATTTGTCGGCAGGTATAACACCATTGTTGTTTTAGGGTTCCCTAGAGAAATATCAACAGTTAGAATAAAAAGTAGATCCTCACCAACACTTTCTCTCGTCAAAAACTACATTACAGTAATCAATTATTTGTGTAATTAATCTTTTTTATAAACTATTACAATTTCTGAAAGAAAAGCAAAATTACCCCTGGTAAAAGAAATGCCGAAAGAAATGGAAAAGACGTATGACTTGACGAGAGACGTGTGTCTAAAAGTCTGGTTTCCATATGGGTTGTGGAAAAATTCGTTCTTAGATTCTAATCTACCTTTTATATAAACTTACAAGTAGTTATTTTACAATGAGAAATTAGAAGTTTGATTACATCTACGCTATTATTTATTATAAGTATAGCTATTATATATTTATTAGTTCAATTGGGAACAAAGTAAGTACAAATTTTTTAAAGTTTTTTTGCCAAAATTCATTAATGTAATATCTGTGAATTCAATTATTAAAATATAATCTGATTAGATCAAGTACTGAAATCAATCTTTTTTATTCAAATAGTAATTACTTCACTACTTCAGACGGTAGATTTACGCACGTTAAGCTGCGGAACCTAAAACTACTATACAATTTTATACTTATCCATTTTTTTTTAAATTTGTAAGGGTTTAATCCTATAACAAACAGCCCCAGAGATAAATATCTATAACAAAATACAACCATATTGTTGCGAGAGATACCCGACTGTATATCATTTTTTTAACTTTGATGGAATTCTGTTGATCTTATTGATGGGAGTCGTAAAAAATGGATTTAATTTAAATTACTTTACGATGGTATTTTTAATGGATGGTTGTACATTCGTCACAAAGTAAATTCACACATACACACACACCAAGTAAAAACGTCACAAAAAATCGTAGGTGTTTACTTCAGGAGGAATTAATTTTATGACGAATCTACAACAATCCTTTTTTGTAGATTCATCATAAATTTAATATCGTTATGTTGATCATTATAATAAAATTCTTATGTAAAATTACATTTAGTGTACCATGAGTGAAATCCATAGCAAAAGGAGTTTAGTTTGAAACTCATACCATTATTATCTTAGCCATAAGAAGTCTACTGCTGGATAAGCCTCCCAATTGACATCCCAATAAGTAGAAGACATTCATACTCAAAACGCAGAGAAGAATATTTATTCTATGTAGGGATCGAACTCGCATCATAGTTTCTCTTAACTGTTCAGAGCGGTGTCTATGGAGGCACTTATTAAAATATTTTGTCACTAAACACAAAGATAACTGTGAGATGTTTCAAATTCAACTTTTTGTGGTAACCCGACGCTTTTAACCGGAAAATGTAACTTCAAGTTAATGGTTAACACGTGCTCAGTGTGAATATTATTATAGACCTTTTAAGTTCAAAGGATGAAATAACATTGGTTCATCTATACATATAATAAAACAGTAGACCCCTATATGTCTGTACATTGAACATATTTGGCAAAAATGGAGAGAGAACAGTTAGAGAAAGGTAATAAAAGCGAAAAAAAATTTTTTGGATTTTTTTGTCTGTCTGTCTGTCTATCTGTCTGTCTGTCTGTCTGTCTGTCTGTCTGTTTGAACGCGCACATCTTCTAAGTTACTGAACGGATTTTAATGCAGTTTTCACAGGAAGATAGAGCTCGGCTTGGAGCAGAATATAGGCTTTGTTTCATTTAAATCGGATGTCAGGAAAATAAGTTATGTTCATTTAAAGGTCTCCTCCCTGTCAATGTAAGAAAAAAAATTTCTCGCACTTACAAACTTGAGACTTGGTACACCATACCTACCGACAACAGACTGGACCGGACCGAACCGGACCGGACCGGATGTCAGGAGAAGAAAAAGAAGAAGTTACACTCATTTAAATTTTCAACAACCAAAGAATTTTAAAATTGTCACTGTGCAGAGTCGGAATCGCCCGACCCCTGATTACGACCATTTTAATATTCAATAGCACTGTGTATGAAAGTTTTTTATTTACTTGAGCTGACCATTTTGAAATTTAGTTCCTCAAAAATTCACTAGATGGCACTGTGCAGATATATAAAAGAGAAAATCACTGACTGATTCATCACGAAATCTCCGAAACTACAAGTGCCAGGAGTCCCAAATTTTGCATGGGGGTTCCTTTTGGTGCGTAGGTGCTCACTAAGAAAGGATTTTTGGAAATTTATCCCCTAAGGGGGTAAAACGGGGGTGCAAAGTTAGTATGAAACTGTGCCGTTTTTGAAGTTATTCGAATGAAATTCAGCATTAAGGTTCTTTATTGAAAGGTATGAAACACGAGTAAAATATTTTTCTCAAAAAACATCCCTTAGGGGGTTAAGCGGGGGCGCAAAGTTAGTATGAAACTTTGCCGTTTTTGAAGTTATTCGAATGAAATTCAGCATTAAGGTTCTTTATTGAAACGCATGAAACACGAGTAAAATATTTTTCTCAAAAATCATCCCTTAGGGGGTTAAACGGGGGTGCAAAGTTAGTATGAAACTTTGCCGTTTTTGAAGTTATTCGAATGAAATTCAGCATGAAGGTTCTTTATTGAAAGGCATGAAACACGAGTAAAATATTTATCTCAAAAATCATTCCTTTAGGGGGTTAAACGGGGGTGCAAAGTTAGAATGAAACTTAGCCGTTTTTGAAGTTATTCGAATGAAATTCAGCATGAAGGTTCTTTGCTGAAAGGCATGAAACATGAGTAAAATATTTTTTTCCAAATTCATCCCTTAGGGGGGGGGTTAAACGGGGCGAAAGTTAGTATGAAACTTTGTTGTTTTTGAAGTTATTCCAATGAAATTCAGCATGAAGGTTCTTTATTGAAAGGCATGAAACACGAGTAAAATATTCAAAAATCATCCATTAAGGGTGGTAAAACGGGGATGCAAAGTTGACTGATGCATCACGACATCTCCGAAACTACGTGTCAGGAGTCTCAAATTTTGCATGAGGGTTCCTTTTGGGGCGTAGGTGCTCACTAAGAAAGGATTTTTTTAAATTCCCACGGGAAAGGAAGTAATAGGACTGCAAGTGTATTATCGCAGGCGCTCAACCTAGAAAGCTGAAATTTCGTATAGAAGTTTCCTTTATAATGTTGACAAGGATAAAGACGGGGTTTTACGAAATTCCCACGGGAAAGGGAGTAATAGGACTGCAAGTGTATTATCGCAGGCGCTCAACCTAGAAAGCTGAAATTTTGTATAGAGGTTCCTTTTATGATGTTGACAAGGATGAACACGGAATTTTTTTAATTCCCACGGGAACGGGACAAATAGGACTGCACGTGTGTTATTGTGGGCGCTCAACCTAGAACGCCTAGATTTTGTCTTAAGCTTCCCTTTATAAAGTACTTAGACAAGGATAAAGACGGGATTTTTTTTTTATTCCCACAGGATTCGGAATAATTAGACTACGCGTGAATTATTGGAAGCGCTTGACCTGATAAGTTGTTTTTTTTTTCTAGAGATTCCCTTTATGATGTTGACAAGGATACAGTCGGGTTTTTTTTAAATTCCCACGGGAACGAAATTATCGGCATTTTCGCTTGACCACGCGGGTGGAGCCGCGAGTAACAGCTATTAAAATAATAAAACAACAGGATTTTGTACACAGTAGGTAGCCAAGATTAACAGCGGCGAGCAAATAGACAATGAGCAATGAAGAACACTGACGTCTCGGGGAAAACTACAGTAATAGGAGACTGTTAAATCCGTCTATACTACTTAATTAGTCACAAGTCCAATTCCACGCGAGCGAAGCCGCGGGCACAGCTAGTATTTAAATATAGATAGTTGTAAAAGATTGTATTATAAATACCTCATATATTATACAAATAGTGTGTGAACTTACCTGTAACAAAAAATATAATATTAGGATTAATTTTAGGAGAAACTAGTTTTTTTTTTATAATACAAGTAAATTGAAGTAAAAACAAGTGTATTGATTAATGAAAGAAAGAAAGAAAAAAACCGGGCAAGTACGTGTCGGGCCACGCACAATGTAGGTTTCCGTATTTGGTGTGTTTTGCTTGCCTTCAGTTGAGTCCAATATGTCCAATATCAAATTCTATCACATTTGTAAGTTTTCATCAAAGAAATTTTATTTTATCAGTTCTTCGGCTATTATTCGGTAACTAGTAGAGCCTACTTAACAGTTATAGTTTTCATTGAAGGTTCAGCATATAGACTACCACCATGATTTTTTCAAATTTCTAAACATAAGGCTTTCGGAGATGGAGGGGGGGGGGACCACCCCAAACGAAAATTGACACGCTAAATGTAGATAATTCCGAAACGGATCATTGTATCGAAAAATGATCTTCCCACACCCTCAATGTTTTAAAGTGACCTATCTAACGACACCCCATAAATGGGGTGGGCGCGAAAGAAAAATTAATTTCCACTTTACATGCAGGGAAGGCACACCAAAAAAAAAGTTTTTCAAAATTTTCTTCTAGCACTTTGTTAACATTGTTAATATGTGTATACATACCAAATTACAGCTTTCTAGCATCAAGCGTCTAGGCGCTAGACCGCGGAGAGACAGACAGACGGACAGACGGACATGGCGTAACTATAAGGGTTCCTTGTAGTTTACTACGGAACCCTAAAAATGGTTTATTTCACGTAATAAAACACAACCTACATTGCCATCAATGATTCTGATGATCAATCGCGTACATACAATGCTTCGATCGGTCTCCAAGAAAATATTATTGAAAATTAAAATTGACTAGGTGTAGGTTACTTTACATTTACAGTGTTTACATTTACAGATTGGGAACTCCTCAAAAATACTTTCTGTTTCGTACGTATTCATTTCCCAAAAGTTAACACAAATTATTTTTAAACGACGATTTTTATAATTTGTATTTATTTTTTGACCAAGTTTTTGTTGCGGGTGTTGCGACGAATGTAATGTTTACGCTTCATTCGTGCTTCAAACCATGGCTTTTTGTGAATGAATTTAATAGATTGTAATTTATTAATAATAGAAGATAAAAAATAATTAAAAAGATTGATATCAGCTATAGGGCATTGTTGCACAATGTATTAATTCAGTTTGTGTTATACAAATAAAGCGTTTTTTTTGCATCCACCATATTACAATAGGTTTTTGTGTGCGACGGCAACAAAGGGAGGATGTTACGATACCCTACAAATATTCAATTACACAGATATTATCGGAGGGTAAATATTGTATTGTGTGATAACCTGTGGAGGTAAGAGCACAGCATTCAATGGAATGGGTCATAGAGCTATAAAATGGTAAAAATCAAAAGTTAATTGTTAAAAGGAAAAAAAAAGTATCTGATGGACAAAAAAGGCCGTAACCGGTTTTCTTTCGCCGTTTCTTTTACCGGTGGTCATTTTGCTTTGCTTCTGAAATGGTGGTAGTTTATAGAGTAGGTACCTTGTTTACATAATAATAATATTCTTATGTAACATCCATTGTAAATGACGTGTCTAAGTGTCCGCAAGGGCCACAGAATAAAGTGTCTTTGAATTTGAATTTGAAAAGATACCTATGTCCAATACTTATTACTTGATTTGACTTTGTATAAATGTAACTGTACATTAAATCTTGCTGTTGTAAAAAGGTGGTTACTTTATTGAAGTTATAGTTGAAAGAGTGAAGAGAATTCTTTTTATACATGCTATTTGTACTTTTCGATAAGTTTACGTTATTTCTTGGAGTGGTAGAGCATTCATGAAATGGGTTAGGTCGACCAAAGAATTGAAATGTTTCGATCGGTACTTTTTCTGTATTACTACGTTTTCTTTAATCCAGTCACCAATTATATTAACTAGGTACCGTCTTTATGATGGCACTGCGATTACAGTCATATTAAGGGCGCTATTTGACAGCGCCATCCACCATCCCAACCAAATCTTTAGAGATTACTATAAATATTGCCACTTCGATAAAATTTCGTCATTCCACGTAGCTCATTGTGACACAGCCAGACACCATCACCGCCTTCGATGTTTTAATAGACCCTTTTCATTATCGTTTGATACTCCATTCAAAGTATTTCGAAACCCTTATTTAATTTCCGCTGACGAAAAAAACGACCCCTTTTCGCTTTTTATTAACAAACATTTTTTTTACAGTGTACCCATTACGCCAAGTTTAATCAGACAGATTTTTAAATAGGCTGTAAAAACCCTTTTATCATAATTATTAAAATTCTAATGCCCGTTTACACAAACGCCTCCTAGCGTTAGGGATAACCTAACTGGAACAATTTGAATAAAATAAACATACTTAAATAAACATATAGGGACAAATCACACAGATTGAGCTAGCCCCAAAGAAAGTTCGAAGCTTGTGTTATGGGTTACAAACTCAACGATACTATATTTTATAACAAATACATAAAATAGATAAACATCCAAGACCCGAGGCCAATCAGAAAAAGTTCGTTTTTCACCATGACCCTACCGGGGCTCGAAGCCGGGACCTCCTGTGTGGAATGACTTTAGGTTATTCCTACGGCTAGGAAGCGAAGTGAAAAAGAGCATTAGTCATTTTCTTATTAGGTTATAACAATATAGTGTCTTTGGATTAAAGGAAACGCAATATCAATGCACTCGTTTATTGCTCGGCAACAGACTAAACTGACAGTTCGAATTATATCACTACCCACAGTTAATGAATATAAATATACCACAAATCCCTCCACCACTATTTAAACAAATATAACATCTTATATCTATTTTTTATTTTTATTTTTTTTATTACAAATTTAATCATTTGAGTCAGCGTTATTTCTTTCACTCCGCATAGCATATCGTTGAATTCTACGTTCTTTACAATTCAAAACACCAGTGAGCTGACCACCAGACTGTACTGGGCTTCCCGATAATGAAGTTGATTGTGGGTGCGGCAGACTTACGTCTAATTCACACCCCTCCTCTAGATCATTGTCCTCCCTATCCTCATGCTGAACGACCTGTTCGGGATCGTTGAGAGCAACCGATATAATACCTGGCGGTGAACTCACTGACCTACCCAAATCAGTAATACAAGGGTGATGAACATTGTTTTTGTGAGCATCATTAGCACACGTAATAACAGTGTCATGAATTTTTTCTCCTTTATATGCTAATA
Source organism: Endotricha flammealis (assembly GCA_905163395.2). Classification (NCBI taxonomy): domain Eukaryota; kingdom Metazoa; phylum Arthropoda; class Insecta; order Lepidoptera; family Pyralidae; genus Endotricha; species Endotricha flammealis. The sequence goes on along the minus strand of LR990868.1, from coordinate 313,223 downwards.
ATTGGTCTAAATGTTTACGTAACAAAATGTTCTCGTTGCATAGCGAAACAGAATACATTCGTGAACCAATTTTCTTCTTAATTATGCCTAATTTCCAAATGTGTTTAGTGCCATTTTTATATAAACATTTAACAAGTACTTTGTCACCCTCCGCAAAAGATACATTTCTTGAGCACCGGTACTGCTTATGCTGTGAGATCTGTTTGGAACAAACATTTTCATTAGCTACTTTAGCCTCTGGCAACGACTGCTCAGATTGCACACCCGGTAACCGCAACAGATCGAGTCGAGAACGCAACGGACGCCCAAACATCAGCTGAGCAGGCGAGAAACCAGTCGTACAATGAGTCGAGTTCCTATAATCGAATAAGAATCTATGAATTTTCTTATTTATTACGCTTTGATTTTGATTTTGACTAATAATTATTTTGATTCCTTTTTTAATAGTTTTAACGCTATTCTCCGCCTGGCCGTTCGAACATGGGTGGTAGGGCGAACTAGTTACATGCTGTATACCATTGGCGGCACAAAAATCTTCCATAGTGGTTGAACAAAAATTAGAAGCATTGTCCGTAACTAGAACACGGACTAAACCAAACCGGCTAAACATTTCACACAACTTCGCGATAACTGCGTCACTGTGAGTGCTGTTCATACAAAAACATTCCACCCATTTTGAATGTGCATCTATTGTCACAAGAAAATTTTTCCCGTTTAAAGAAAACATATCAAGGTGCACCCGTTCCCAAGGTCGCCTAGGATAGGGCCATGAAGCTAGCGGTGCGCGCGGTGGGTCGTGACGCAACGCGTTACAATCATTACAAGACCCTATCTTTTCCTCGATATGTCTATCAATGTTAGGCCACCACATACGAGCTCGCGCCTCGGACTTTGTTTTAACCACGCCGAAATGTGAATTATGCAGTTCGTCTAGCAAACGTTCTCTGCAACTAGACGGTATTATTAATTTATGGCCACGCAAAACACACCCGTTTTCTATACATAATTCGCGCCGGCACAATTGATAAGGTTTTATTTGCATATCTTTTATAGTTTTTGGCCAGCCTGATGTAATGTATCGCATAACACTCTGCAGCACTACGTCCTTTGACGTTTCTGATCTAATATCATCTATCGATAAAGGTTTTAATACAGATTTGGAAATAAAATTAATATATGACGCCCGGTCCGGCTCGCTAACCTCGGCCTTCTGTTCGTTTCCCACTACCGAAAGTGCCGATACTGACCGCGACAAAAAATCTGCCACATTATTCTCACTTTTAACGTATTCGATCTTAAAATTATATGCAGACAGGAACAAAGCATATCTCTGCAGTCGGTTTGCCGCTAACTCAGGAATACCCTTCTTACTACCGAAAATAGTTAAAAGCGGCTTATGATCGGTGCGGAGAATAAATGGAACCATACGGCCATACAGATAATGATGAAATTTCTTAATAGAAAAAATTATCGCCGCCGCCTCCTTTTGTATCTGGGCATAGTTACGTTCGGCTTTAGATAACGAGTGGGAGGCGTACGCGACCACGCGCTCCAGGCCGTCGGGCTGCCGCTGCGCGAGCACCGCGCCCAGGCCATCGGGCCCCGCGTCCGCCGTCACTATGGTCTCGTACTCAGGATTGTAATGGGCCAACACACGTTCCGAAGCCATTTCCTTCTTAATTCTTTCGAATGCATTACAATGGGCTTCCGACCATTGCCATTCTTGCTCCTTCTTTAATAACGCATATAATGGATTTAACAAACTAGATATTTGTGGCACAAAACATCTATAATAATTTATAACTCCCAAGAACGACTTGAGTTCCTTAACATTCTTAGGAGGACTGCACATTAACATTGCTTCCACTTTCTGTTTTGATTTGTGTAGACCGTCCTTATCAATAACGAACCCTAAATACTCAACGGAGTCTTTAAGTAATTCACACTTACTTAATTTTAACCGCAGACCCGCGTCCTCTAGTCTACTTAAAACCTGCTCTAACCTTTCCATATGCACAGTCCTATTTGGAGCTGTTATTAGAATATCATCTAAAAAGATACAGACTCCATCAATACCTGCAAGTAATTGTTCTAAGGTACGTTGGAAAATAAACGGGGCGCTCGACAGGCCAAACACCAAACGATTGTAACGGTACAATCCTTCATGTGTATTTATACACGTTAGGTCTTTAGAATCGTCTAATTCTAACTGCGAGTAGGCCCGTGAGTCCCGTGACAAATCGAGTTTAGAGAATTCTTCGCCGTCATGTAATTTTGCAAATAGTTCTTCTATACGCGGAAGCAAGTAATTGTCAGTATACAAGTATTTATTTAAGGTCACTGAGAAATCACAACATATTCTAACATTCCCGTCAGCGCGCAGTACCGGCACGATAGGGGTCGCGACTTCGGCGTAATCCACTTTTTCCAAAATACCCAATTCCACTAAGCGTTTTAATTCAGCTGATACTTTTGGTTTCAATGCGAATGGTACAGGACGGGGTTTAAAATTTTTTAATGGTGCGTCAGGTTTAATTTTTAAATTAATTTGATGTTTATTAAACCTGCCCAATTCGTCCGAAAACAGTTTGAAAAATTTATTTTGTAGCGATTCTCTCAGTACGCTCACCGTCATGCTATTACAGCTGTTACTATTACGTGCACTACATAACTGTAAATCAAAAATGCTAATAAAATCACGTCCTAAGAGTGTTGGTTGGCTGTAAGTAGTATCGATTATTAGTATTTTTAAATACTCCATACGACCATTGTACGTCACCGGTACTCGTATATAACCAATAGGAGATATTTTACTACCATTATAGCAATTTAAAATAACATTACACTTCCGCAACTGATTACTTTTAAAACGCGTTCGGTACGTCTCAGCTGACATGACAGAGACAGCACTACCGCTGTCTACCTCGCACTCAATATGGACGCTGCCTAACGAAACGATCTGTCGCATAGGTTGCCCGTTAATGCACTTTAAATTAAACAAATCATAAATACCTTCTAAAAAGTTGTCATCAGCATCATTAGTATCAGTACACAAAAAGTTATTATATTTTACCACATTTTTACACATACGTCGCAAATGACCTTTTTGATTACATTTCTGACACGTATAATTGACAAATCTACACTGCTCTTTTATATGATTTCTATAACCACACACGGTGCAAAACTTTTTGTCCTTGGGATCACCACCGCTCGATGCTCGATGTCTGCCCGCGCGCATCGCGAACACAGGCGCGCCGCCAGCCGACCCGCCGCCGCCCGTTGCTGTCTCGCCGCGCGACCACTGCACTGCTACCCGCGCACAATGCACACTCTGCGCTAGTTCCAATGCTTTGGCGAAACTCAAATTATCAACACTCTCGGCAAATAACTTTTCCTTCTCTTTGCCGTTTTCGAGTCCTAGCACAAATCTATCGCGTAAAGCGGTATCAAGCTCTGTCTTAAACCCGCAATGCTGTGCCAAGCTGCGCACTCGTGCTGCCCATTCCGCCAAATCTTCTCCAGGTCGCTGCTCCGCTTTATAAAATTTAAATCTCTCCGCAAATGAGCTTCTCTTCGAAAGGAAATGAGAACTCAATTTCTCTAACAGCAACTTAAACTCTAAATCTTCAAGGTCAACGGGAAAGGCCAAATCCCGTGCCACGCGATACGTGTCCTCTGCCAAACCCGTCAATAAAAGAGCACGTCGCTTCACTCCAGCTTTGTCCGAGATGTCGTTGATGTCATTTGCTAGACAAAACTGTTTGAATCGGCTTACAAAAATACTCCATTCTTGTGAGCGGTGATCGAAACTCAGTGTGCCGCCGATCGATATATTGCTTAGTTTCTTGTCGCTTCGTGAGTCACTGTCCATTATTCTTTTTAATAATTGAACACCACACGCGTGAATACGACTCGTCGCCAATTTATAGTGTCTTTGGATTAAAGGAAACGCAATATCAATGCACTCGTTTATTGCTCGGCAACAGACTAAACTGACAGTTCGAATTATATCACTACCCACAGTTAATGAATATAAATATACCACAAACAATTCTGATAATGCGGTGTCGCTGTGTATCGCACTCTAAACGAACAAGCCACTTAAGCAACGTCGACCTTAGCCAGTGTTTGGATGGGTTTTATTATTGAGCTTCTCCGTAGTAAAATATGAATATTATTGATAAATTAAAATCAAGTAAATTCTTTCACACGACGAAAATTGCCTGTGATGGTCTAATTTCTGAAATAATTTTTTTTATTGAACAATTTAGAAAACGTGAATCTGTAATAAGAAGACTAAAAACTGGTAAGAAATTTCACCATCATCTGGTATCGCTCATAGAAGCAGATATGGCTCGCTTAACCTATGACGCCCCCTGTTCTTGTAACAGAAACAGATTTAATCTCGATTTAAACTGACACGCTGTCCTGTTCAATTCCTATTTTGTATGAGTGAGACAGCGATTGAGTTTAAATCGAGATTGAATCACGAGAATAAAGGGGCTGGTCTGAATGAATTGTGTAAAATTTACTTAATTAACTTCACGTGAAAACTGTAACAATGGCAGCCAGCATTAAGCGAACGAACCGAAATTGTAGACAAAGGGATGAGAGCTCGCAATTACTGTTCCGAATAGGGGTGTACTAATGGGAATTTTAATTACTTATTCGTTGATTACGATGTATTCCTATTCAAAAATCACCTAGCTCGGGAATATGTTTTTATTATATCTTAGTTAATTAACTAAGATTACATCTAATTAGATTACATGTTGTTTAGCTCCCTAGAGTTCATATTTTCGTGTGCTTCCTAGAACAGAAATTGCGGGTTAGGTACTTGCTGTCAAAATTCAGGTGACTAGCATACCGACTGCCATTCTATAGTAGCCGACATTGATAGCGCACCCTACGTCCATCCCTTCGTAATTAGATTTTTTGAACACCAAAGCTTTTGACCGTGTAAATCACCAGACTCTATTTCTCAAACTAAGTCATTCATTACCGAGTTAGAGATAATGTCTAAATGGTGATTTCGTCTACTTTATGAATAGATTGCAGACAGTTCGTAACGATTGTGTGAAATCTAATGACACAAATAATAATAAAAATTGAGGTACCCCAAGGCTCAATCCTAGGACCTTTTATTTTTGCCCTTAATTTTCTATTGTGATCTGAATTCAAATCTAAGCAAGCCGTTTTAAAGTGCACATTAAAATAAATTATTCTATTGTATTTATAAAGTAATTAATTAAACATGAAATAACAATAATAATGCTTTATTCGTTCAATTATTATGAATAATAGTGCCACTATTTTGGAGCCGGTAAGTACCTCGGAGATATTAAGATGATATTTATTAATATCGTTTAGATTACTTTCTAATGCGATGCCGCGTAAACATTAAATCAGAGATCTCATTAAGATTTTTTAAGTTTCTTCTTATTTATGCGGTGGACGTGACCTAACTTTTTTTCGTGTTAAACTTTTCGGCTGTGGTTGTATCGACATACAGACGTGAAGTTCGGTGAATTAATTATTTTTTCACCTCACAAGCTCGGAAAGAATCTGTTTGTCATTCGAAATCTGAGCGCAAAAGTGCATTTTGTGCCCTAGCGTGGAAAGTATTTTTAAAATTCGAACCTTTCTATTCTTTAATTTTTTATACCGCCAGTCCTCTGAAAATGCATTAATACTTATTTCATGCCAGTGCGCCAACCTTATTTTTAGAATAATCGAACTGGCCAGCACCACACCGCATGAAAAAAATAAACACTTATTTAATAATTATTTGCGTTTTTCTTGCACCTAGGATTTTTCTCGCTGTAGTGAGGTGAAAAATTTTGTGTTTCGCTCGGCAGCAAAGTTATTTTGCGTCTCGTACCTTTGAAACCCTCGCTACGCTCAGGATTCAATTTAAGTACTCGCGCCAAAAAACAACTTTGCAGCCTTGCATAACAAATAACTATTTATTTGTCTACGAAGTCGTCGACACGACGACGTACATACGCACTAGTAGAAAAACAAAACACAGAATAAAGTAATTTTGATTAAACGATTAATATTTTGTTATTAATTTACATAATTTATTAATTTTCACTACACTTACAATTTCCCATTCAATTTGATGTCGCCAAAAAGGTGTGCGAGAAATTAGAAACACCACAGTGAACAATGTAGATGATGTTTTTAACATAACGCAGTTATTGTTTCAACTCATATTTTGGCTAAACATGTAACGAGTCCACCTCAAAGAATTCGACATTTTCAACCGCGCCCGCAGTGTGTATGATTGCCCACTGTTCTGCATCTAGAAACCCAATCCAATCTAGATAACAGGCGCAAGGTGACGGCGAGTGCCCAATTGCCACCGACACTTTATCTTTATTTAGTGCCCGGAAGAGAGCTTTCATATCTTTAATTGGTTTATTACTTCTCGGGATTCACTTGATCGTATCTTTTTAAGATATAAGAATTAACTGACCTATTGAGCATTTCTTGTGGGAATCGAGAAATTTATGATTGTTACGAAAGGCATGTTACCGACGTAATCTTTCAGGTGTAATCTTGTATTTTCGATTTTAATTCCAATTGCAATGACAACTTAATTTTAAATTCGAACTTTGAACAAATTGAAACAGAGTCAGCCTGCAATTGTTTCCGTTGACATGGAAACTATAAAAATTAAAAGGACTTTTAGGTTTTTCGTGAAATATCTAACTTTATGTCATCAACTTTTATGGTATTGTCTAGTTTAAGAGAAGTTACGAATAAACAGATAAATCAGATTAGATTAATTCGAAAAAGACTTTATATTATACTAAAGAAAGCCGTAAAAGTAACTATCCAGATCGTCGAGAAATAAAAATATCTGTGATCAACGTAATATTAACTTTTAAATGTTTTAATTTTATGTTTAATTGAAAAGGACATCAATGAAATGAGAGCTTTTTTAATTAATAACTGTTACTAAACATTTCCTGTATTCGTGATTCTTCGGTCGCTGATATCGATCAGTAAACTGAGATCTGCTGCATAATGTGGTATCTTTAAGCATAGATACACAGTGAGAGCGGGATCACGATTAAAAGCAAATGCGAAATTCGTGTTGCACTGAGTGTACACAAAACTGCGATCCGCATTCGCGACACAGTGCGATATGCATTAGTGAGAAGACGCATATTCCACGATTCGGATTGCTGAGTAAAAAACTTGCGAATCAATTCGGAATTATTTTTTTGATGTTTTTTTTAGATGTGAAACTGAATCGCAGTTTTGTGTTCATACTCGATTTCGACCTTACCGCCGCGCTTCCGTATGGAACGGCTGTTACTTATGGATGAGTAACAGCCTTTCCATACGGAACTAGACTAAACTGACGGATCATGAGTAACAGTGGTTTAATGCAGTTTATAAAAAATGAATTTTCGCCACCATAAAATAATTTAAAAGACAAATTTCATCTTCCCGCCCCAGGTGGATTCTAACCCACGTCCTCTCAATAGCCGAATCCTCATTCCAACTGAGCTACAGGGAAGGTAAAAACTGCAGTTATCCGTCAGACTAGTCTAGAGCGAACTAGCGAGCGAGATCTACAGCGGATTCCGCCGCGTCACTCTCACTGTGTTTACACGCTAAGTGCTCATTAATTAACGGGCGACTAACATCACACGAGTCCGCTTATCTATGCTAATGCTCATTTAATTTAAATGACAAAACGTACCGACGCGATGGTTGATACACAGATGAAATGTTGGATCAAACCACAAAGATAGTTATATTATAATGATTTCAAACAAGTTACTTGTATGTAATGTGTTAAATGTTTTTCACTTCTCATGCTCAGAAAATGCTAATTTGCGCAGGATATACGGCTGCACAAAATTGAATTTTGTGCACAAGGGCAAAAACGTATCTACTCATAAATACTATCTAAATTGAGGCAAAGGAAATGAGCCATACAGCCAAACACAATAAAAAGTTAAGAGATAGAATTTGTTATTTTATAATATTTACTTTAATTTATTTGCCTTGTGTGTTTTTTAAGTCATAAAAGATATTAAAATTTAAATTAAAGTACGGTAGGTTATTTAATTAATTTAAGAAAATTATTTTATTACAAAATTAATTTAATAGTAGGCTGTATAGGTCTGCAGCCCAAGCCTAATATCAATGTCGTAAGATTTACAAAAAAAAGCGGCGGGAAACAGGTCTTGTTTTTTCGTGCGTTTATTAATTTATTTCCTCGCAATCGAAGTCAAAAGCGGAGTTTATAACTCGTCCACAAAACCATTTTTATCCTCGACATTACTATCAGACTATGTTAAAAGTCTCGGATAGAAATGATTCGTTTTGTGCACTTGTTGTAAAATCTACTATTTATGTGTCCATGATTCATAGACTTTTCCTGTATATGTGATTCTTCCCCCGTGCCTCCTTTTTCATCCCTTCATAGACAGTTGGTCCAACAGGAAATGGTGGGTCCATCCATGATTCATAGATATTATTTTGTTTTGAAGATGGGAAAATATTCAGTCAGTTTTGTAGGAAAAAAAAAACTTTAATATACGGAAATGGTCTGTCAATAAGTACTGTTGGTCTAATTAGTCGATTTAGCAACAGTTAGTTTATTATAAAAAAATGCCAGTTAGCGGCGTGTAGCGGAAATGTCGGATTTCCATTTTGTACATGTCGGAAATCGACTGATTGATTTTTTGCATCAAATATTATTGCTAAACTACGTATTATATTTGACGCAAAGAGAAATATATTATTTCTATGTTTAATTTTGTTTATAACAGTGTCTGACTGATACAAATTTTATTTTTATTTTTTATTATCAACTAGCGAAATCCGCGCCATTTCGTGTTTATGCACAGCAGCGCCATCTCCTTTATTAAACGCCATTGACTATCAGACTTTTGACCAAATCCTGCGGGATTTGCGTAATTTTCGGGATAAAAAGTATCCTATGTGAAATCCAAGCTACCTACATACCAATATCATAAATATTGTCCCACTTTTGCCTTTATAATATTAGTGATAGTGGGACTTGGCACTAGTTTTCCTGTGAAATTCAATGATGGTGTTAAAATTAGTTTCTCATATCTATTGTGGTAATATAATATTGTGTGTTTTATCGCAATAAAGCGATTAGTGATCGATTGATGCAAATTTATTATACTAGATGTTACCCGCGGCTTTGCCCGCGTAAAAATCAGCCTATGTTGGGCTCTGTACCCCAGACAATATATATACAAATTTTCATAATGATCGGCTGTTTAGTTAAGCCGTGAAGGAATAACAAACAAACAAACTTATTGTCTCACCTTTCTCATTTATAATATTAGTATGATATTAGTATGATGTATATCATATCGATGACGTCGATGGCGTCGCTGTGTCGCACTCTAATATGAACACGCAAGTTAAGCGACGTTGACCCTAGCCAGCGTTTGGATGGGTTTCGTTATCTCGAGCTTCTCCGTGCTTCGGAGGGCACGTTAAGCCGTCGGTCCCGGCTGTTGTCGATGGATGACAGTCGTTAAGCCAAGTCGGTGGCCTTAGGGCGGTTTGAAAACACCGGCCTCTACCAATCCGCATTGGAGCAACGTGGCAGAGTACGCTCAAATCACCTTCGATTGAAGGGAGACCCGTATCCCAGCAGTGGGATGATTATGTATCGGTTTATTTTTAAAATGATTTGTTTGGATTTCGTACCTAGTAAAATGGAACGGAAAATAGGTTTTCAATGACGCTTTCTACCCATTAACAAAATTATAATCGCTAACTTGAATAATAACTTAGTTAAGTCAAGTTGCGTTGATTGCGCGGCTTAAGTCAATTTGGCAGTGCAAACTTAGTCTATGGATATTATGACGTCACCTTTAAAGTTACCGAAAGTAATTTACGAAGTGCTTACCTTATAAGTTAATTTGGACAGGCGTGTGGCTTAGTGATAAATCTACTGTGCTGGGTATGCAAGTTCGATTAGTAAATATTTACATTAAAAAAATATTTTACTCAATCATCATCAATAGTTTCATATTACTAATTGGAAAGTTTTAAAACGATATTAGTTCTTTACCCCGCTCACGTTTTTCATTGGCCGACACTTGTAATATATTGAATACGAGCTGTTACCCGCGACTTGGTCCGCGTGAAATGTTAAAATAAGGATAACTCCTTTTCCTGACATGCGATTTAAATGAAACAAAGCCTGTATTCTGCTCCATCCCAAGCTCTATCTTCCTGTGAAAACAGCATCAGTCAGTAATTTAAAAGATGTGCGCGTTCAAAAAGACAGACAGACAGACAAAAAAATAAAAAAAAAATTTTTTTACTTTTATTACCTTACTCTAACTGTTCCCTCTCCATTTTTGCCAAATATGTCCAATGTACAGACATATCGGGGTCTACTGTTTTATTATATGTATAGATTAAATAAATAAATCCAATTACATATTGTTAGTGTGAATGAACTTTATCAATATCCGATCAGGATCACTGGAGGGGAGTTAGGGCGCGTTATAATTATTACAATACCAGTGTTTCGTGGGAACGAGGACTATTAAACAGATATTCAATATTATTGGCACAGTGTATGATAAACAGTAAGTACGTTAGCATAGTGGTAACTGGTAATTGATCCGTAAGGCAGACGCTAGACTGTCATTTGACGAGTCATGACCGATTATGATAAATACTGATCAAAAATGTATAGCAAAGATTTTCGTACAGCTCACACGCAAAATAATACAAGCATTACGTATTATTTTTCTAATCGATGCGTATTAACCGATCACAATATTTTATTCAATTCAATCGTTTGTTTGCAACATTAGGTGAACAATATAGGTCTCAAATTCTCAATCACCACTTTCAAGTATCATATCGCTCTAATTTAAGAGATGGTGTAGTCTAGTGTATTGACAGATGTCAGTGTTTATCACAATCTGTCAATTCGAAACTAAGAAATCTAGAAATAAAAAACATACCTTTTGTGATATTTACTGATCGTGTACTCTAAGTAAATATCACAAAAGGTATGTTTTTTCATAATCGTAAAAGATAGTCGAAACATTCGTAGAATATCTATCATATAAAAAATAGGTGTTTCCATAAAACATTTGTATAGAAAAAAATATTGTACCTATAACAATTACAAATCTTTGAATATACCTTACTGTATTATGTTCACTATGACTAGTACAATAATTATTGAGTGTCGATCGCTCGTATAATTGACACCTTCCGGAGAACAGACGACAGGCCCTCAAAATACACGAACTAATAACTATCTATATTATAAATAAAAGACTCAAATTGTAACGTAATTCTCAATATCCTTACCAATGTTTTAAATACATAAGTTTGTAATGATTTATGTATGGATCCATCCATATACGACCTCCGTGGCGTAATAGTTACCACGCCAGATCGCCACCCAGGAGGTCCCGGGTTCGATCCCCGGTCGGGTCATGATGAAAAACGAACTTTTTCTGATTGGCCTCGGGTCTTGAATGTTTATCTATATATGTATTTGTTATAAAATATAATATCGTTGAGTTAGTATCCCATAACACAAGTTTCGAACTTACTTTGGGGCTAGCTCAATCTGTATGAATTGTCCCTTTATATTTATTTATTTAAATATACATGTTTGTTACATTTTCACACAAAATCGGCCTGATAGATTTCCTTGAAATTTAATACATGGGGCTTGAAATTAGGGACATGAGATTAACACATAGGTATATTTTATCCTAGATATTGGAGGCGTTTGGGGGCCTATGTCCAGTAGTGGACTTCTTGTCGCTGAGATGATGATGATTAGTCCGGGAACGGAATTTCGCGGGTATAACCGCGGACATCGGATAGTAAGTCGTTAAGCCAATTCGGTGGCTTTCAAGCGGCTTATAACACTTTGGAGCATGCAGATTTATGGATTGATATAACTATGTCGAGTTTGCTTATGTCGCCGTCCCAGGAAAAATTCGGAATAATCATGTAATCACAAAGTGGGTGTATTTTTTTTAATGCCAAAAATAATGTCTATTTTTTTTTATCAATATAGAAAGTACATTTAATTAGATCACTTTCTTTATTAGGTACCTAATAAAGGAAGTGATCCAATTCCCTTATTAAAAATACACAATAATGTATTTTTTGACAGGACTTGCATGTTTCGTTGTTTCAGGACACTTTGGTAACCGCGAAGATTTTCATATGAACGCCTACAAACCGTTATGAGCAAAAAAAGTGTTAGCCACGATAGAGATAGTCATAGTTAGGAATAATATTTATAAATATGCTCTGAAATCTGGAATACAAATTTTTTGCGCTGGAGCCTGTTTTTTTTTGGATCATCTCCTTTACCACACAATAAAATTAAGTAGGTACTTCTTTTGCCTGAGGTTTTACAGTGGCGTGTCTAAGGTGGCTCCAGACTTAACCAAATATCAAGTTTTGACTTCTGACATTCGAACTCGTCTTATCAATGACAAAAAAAGATCCATTTCACAAAGCACTCTCAACTTTATCCATTTACATATAAGTTCCATTTTACGTTTTAACATAAACATTTTTATTGGCTCCATTAAGCCAAGTTATTTTATGAAGTTGTAAAATAAAAAATCAGACTATTTTCGACTTTAATACATATATATTAGAGTTTGAAATATGTATAATATTTTTAAATAATATCTCTGTAAACACGAGCAGTTATCCAACTAAATGTTCTATTTAAAGCTCTATGTCCATATAAATAAGGTTCTACAGCTCATGCTGTAAACATAAGTTGGTTATATGGACTAATTTAAATACGGTTCCTTTGATGTACCCCTTTGAAGTGTCGGCAAAGGGCTCTTCGCAGTGTAGTGGGTTCAATGCCGGCTTCCGGTAAGGTTATATCATTTTGTTTGTAAAATAAACCGATTACTGCGTTATGATGATGAAGTAATTATTTTGTTTTAAGATTTATGACATTTTCTTGTGGGAAAAATTATGCTTCATATCTGAAGACTAGTTGACCCAAAGATTGTTAGATAAGTTATTAAAACATTGAGAGTATGGCAACATAATATGAACATTTATTTCCCCCCCCCCCCCCCCCCCTATCTACAAAAATATTGTGCTCCGAAATTTTTAAAGATTCATAATTTAAAGTGACAAGGAAAACTATCACGGTAGGCTCTACTAAAATAGTTACCAAATCTCTTTGATTAAAACGTATTAAATGTCATGGAATATGACGTTGCACTTTTCTGCAAGCAAGCAAAGCGTAGCAAATATAGACCTTACACTGTACTCACATTATGCATGGTCTGACTCGTACTTTTTTTTATACCGCTAAGGTGGTAAACAAGGCGGCATAAGGTGAATTCAAAACTTTTGTGCGTTTTGTATGCAAAATGTTATAGCGCCCCTAGGGGCGCTATAACAGCGGCAGCTAGCGGCATGAGGTGAACGAAGGTTGCCAAGTCATTGTATGAGAAACGTCAAGAGCTGTGCGTATTAGTCTTCTATAGTATTTGACGTAGCCTATAGACGTTTGCAATACCGGGGGTATCACTCACGCGTTGCCAACCCTCCCAGCCCTCCAAGTGGAGCTCTGGAGACCTTACTCACCGTAGGAACACAACATGGCCGAGACCAATGCTATTTGGCTACGATCTTCTGATTATCCGCTGTGCCCTACCTCTCTTAAACTTGCTCGATTTTTTTAAAATACATCATTACATTAACATACAAAATGCAGTCAATGTTACGAGGCAATGTTGTGATTGTATAACCGCTGTTTGGCGTAACGGTCGCGGAGCCGGCCACGTGGGCGCGCGCCATTACATTTGCATCTAAAGGCCGACATCTATTGGCTTGTGATAGATTACTTATGAGGTACCGAATATACTAACTCTTTGTATCAAAACGGTGCTCTCGTAACTCTCATAAGAAGTAAATCATCTGTTTCGCAACTCGTCAATCATAATTCAGGATAATTTTGTGTGTCGTTTAGCGACTTTAGCGTGTGTCCAGATCTGACGAGTGTACCGCAATTGAGCTGCTGGAGACCTTTACAGGCTGCGCTAGTGTTTTTAAAACCCTTGATCAAACAAAAATCATCCAAGTAGTTATCAAAACTCATAAATCCTTAACCCTACCACGAAATAGACAATTATTTTTTGTTCACCGTTGACGAGCGAGCGACGTCGCTGGATTGTTTGGTGTGGTCGTAACTTAAGTATTAAACGATTTTTTTATCGTAATTTAAATATGTTTTATTAATCAATCGTTAAATTGCAGTGTGCGATGGTCCTTTTGCGTTTAGCAAGCGCATTTAGACAAAGGCGAGTGGGCGGCGACCCGCGGGTCACGAACTAGCGCGCTGCGCTGGCGCCGCATTTTGTAACTTATATCCTTATATTGAGTATTGCGGAAATATTAAACTCATTATTAATTGCTTCTCTAAATATAGTTTTTGATTAAATAATAATATAATATTTAATTATAGGTCGGTTAATGCCTCGTTGTGGGACATGCCTATAGGATGCGATTTTGTGATTATATTATTACCGATAATAATCTTAGAATTAATATTACCCATCCATCATAATATTCAAAATTGCTAATAGCTGGCGAAATTGTCTGTAAAATGCTTCCCTACAAAATGACGACGACGTCAGATACATGTTTTTTTTTAAAATCATTTGTGTTTCTTTGATCTCCTACCTAGATGTCCAAGATCATAGTGGTTTAATCCTGAATCCCTAAGTAGTAATAGAGTATTATTTCGACTGACATAATAAGTACATCATTCATTAATGATCATGGTTAAGAATTTAATATGGTGCGAAGAACGCAATGGTGGTTGTAGCTTCAAGTTTTTGAAGCCGACATTTTTAATATTAAAACTAAGTGAATGTTCCGCCCAAACTTCCCTAATCCCTTCCTAAATTAAAATTCTTTAGGGACATCCTCCGTTGATATAATTAAAAAAAGAGTTGCCTTTTGTATTTTTTGTTTCTGTAACACAAACATTTAATTTTTTTAAAGGAAACAGACATACACGAGCTTATAAACTTATAATAATTATTATAATTTAGATGAGAAATTGAAGAATTTTGATTGTTTGATGAAGGTAAAGGGAGAGAAGTGGAGAACAAGAGCTCAATGTAAATAATTTAAAAAAAAATACAATACGGAGACAAGAGAGAAAAATCAATAGAACGAACAAAGCAATAGAAGAAGACGGTTACTTATAAAAAATTAAATCCAGAGCTCCAACTTTTACAGGGTTGGCAACACGCGAGTGATACGCTGACTGCTTACTATCAGGCGGGCCGTATGCTTGTTTGTTGTTTGCCACCTTAGTGCTATTAAAAATATTAAAAAGTATATTTACTCGCCAGCCTTAAGGCTAGTTCCTAACACTTAGTTTCCTTCCATTTTGTCTAGTATGCCTTCTTACAGGATAAAATTACAGATTAATCGGGTAACCCCTACGGCAATGTCTCGAGTGGATCTCGTGCGTGCACACGATTTGTCAACGAGTTATCGCAAGCGAAAGCGATGAGTGATATTAGTGTCAGTTCGCGTGATAACAGGCTTTGTGTTACGTCAATGCTACAATGTCGTCTGAGGTCCGCAGTCATAAAAAACGTGGCAAGTGCGAGTCGGACTCTCGCACGAAGGGTGCCTTACCATCTACAAACTGCTATCACGGTTCATGAGATACAGCCTGGTGACAGACAAACAGACGGACCGACGGACGAATAGACATACGGACAGCGCATGTATAGTACTCAATAGGTGGGTACAGAACTCTAAAACCGGACAAATGCGTATCGTGCCATACACAGTGTAGGGTTCCGTATTTACAACGCTGTGCTTGCTTCCAGATATACCAGTCATCCAACGAAAGAGATGATCAGGACCTTATTTGATTCAAGTTTTTTAAATATTGCGTGAAGGAATTTACTCGAAATTTATTTATCAACAGTATTCATTGTACAGACAATGAGAGAGGTGAGCCTAGAGAACTAACAACAAAGCTTTTAATACTAATAATGGTCATGAAACTTTGTAATTACACACAATATGTGTTGATGAGAGAAACTAACTAACAAATATAGATGAAAACGTATTTATAAAGTCTAATGTAGACATAAAACTACAGCACATCAAAGAAATATCTTATTTAATAGTCCATATACAAGAGGAAAGAGCATCAACAATTTCCCTGACATTTCTCAGAATCAGAATGATAAAGCCATACTTCCCGAAGACATATACACAATGGTGGATGTCCGTCCGTGGCTCATGCGTAATTCATACCGCATTACTCGTTGCAATCCACTGCACATGACGGTCGTCTATTGTTGCATCCAATGCAGCTAGCTTTACTTGCGTTGCATTTAGATAACCTCGTGATGGGTTTTCTAATGGAATTTAATTATTGATTGTCGTGATCACTTTTTTGTGTCGTGCGTTTTCATTTTGCGAATAAGGTAACTTTATAATGAAGTCATTAGATTTTTTTATCATCAAATATAACGAATCCCATCCAAACATTGGCTAGGGTTGCTTAACTTGCTTGTTTGTTTTAGAGTGCGACACACAGCCACGCCATCAAGCTTTTATTTATTTATTAAGGCAACACAACAGACACTAAGTAATAATGTTACATAGTTTTTAAATTATTTCACCAACTTAGTATCATAAGCGTGTATGCACATTTAAATAAGTATATTGAGACAATATTTAAATTTTATATAAAACTGATAATTGCAAAACTTGATAAAAATGAGAATTACATTTTGAAAACATCGAAAATACAGAATTTACTGTGCACTTAATAAAGTTCCGAAGTCAAAATCAAAAATACTTTATTCTGTAGGCCTATATCATTTTGTACAAATAAGCTACTCTATAAGGATGCCACACGCCGAGGATCGTGAAACAAGCTTCTCTAAATATTCTAGAACTTTTGCATTATCATTAATATCAACATAACAATTTCTATTCTGTACATTAGTTACCACATCTGCCATTCCGTCGTGTTCTTGACAAACTAAATTACAATTGGTACCAATCACTCCTCCCACGTCTTCTGGATACATAACTAAGCAGTGCTTACAACTAATTCTGAATGTCAGTATACTTTGAACGTTGACATTTGAATTAGGTGTTCGCAATCCCCGAGCGTTATTTATTTGTTGCTATGTCATAATTGCTTTGGAATATTAATATTACTCGTAGTTTACGGGCAAAATTTTACACTCAATGTCAGAGCCCAAATTAATTAAAATTTTAATTTTAAATTGCTAGAATAGAATAGACTTTATTGTCAGCTGTGTGCATACATGGTGGATACATAAAAGTGATGGTTTCAATAGTTTACTCTAACGGGCATGCAACAAATGATCAAATGAGTATTATTTTACATTTTTATGAGTAGGTATTATATTTATTTTCAGAATTGTTCCATTTAAATCACGTATACAAATCACCAAGTCAATCTCAACTCAATATCACGGTTTTACAAATCAGGTGAATAAAGTCGCCCTTAAGTAATATGCACAAAGAAAGGTCAGTTAGTTCATCGTCATCTCAGCCACAAGTCTACTGCTAGACATAGGCCTGCCCTAGTGAGATTATTGTAAATTTAATAAAGCTTTTGAAGTATAATAACGATGGATATGATCGTTTCCTTTGATATAAATTACCTGTCAAAAAATAATTTTGTTATCCTTGCTGAAGGAATTATGACAACCAGTCAGAGAATAGTTTTCTTCCTTTTTATTGACAAAGTTATGTACTAATGATTGCTTGCTGCTTTACTTGTGCATAAGCAAACTTACGAGGATGATGATGATGACATGATTTTTTTGGTTATTTATAGGTTAAGGTCTGGAGCTACGCACGCATACTACATACGCTACTTTTATCCCGAAAAAACATATTATTCCTACGGGAAAAAAAAACAATGGCAGATCCTCCGAAGCATGCGGACAAAGCCGTAGGTAACAGCTAGTTAAATCTAATTCATAGCTGAATAATTTTAATCCATACAAGGAAATGCATGAAACACAATAAGCGCGGACGAGGCACGCAGCGCAACAAGTAATGTGATATGCATTACGCATGAACACACAGACAGACGAGACGATGCTATCATATTGGATAATACCGAAGCGAGGTTTTATCTTCCTGAGAAAGGCGAGAGAAATTCAAAACTCAAGATCGATGGAGATCACATTTCAAAGTGATAGTGTTATTATTGAGTGATATTATGATAGTGATAGTAAGTTTTGAAAAACTGTTTGATCTCCATTGTTTGATTTTGTAGTTATAAAATAGTTTTTGTCCTGACTTATCAAAGTACTAAACCGTAAAATAGATTGTCTTTATCTTTAAATTTGGAAAAATAATTTATCAATATAATTTTTTTCTATTAGTATTAGTATCTGCTTTATATTTTACTTGGAAAAGCTACTTTTTTGGTTTTGTAAAATACGCTAATAAATTCAATTGATCACACAGATTGGAATCAACGGCAAGTTTGTTAACTTTGTTGAAAAAGATAAAAAATTGCCAAAATTTTTTATATTGCCAAAATATTTCTTTTTTTGATGAACATTAATGGCTTAAAAATATTAAATTCTCTTCATTACTATATGTCTAATAGAATATAAAAATGGAAAATTCCTGCTAAATCCCACATTCACTATCAAATTACCCAGATCAAAATGACACACTCAAAGCACCTCAAATGTCTAATAGAATATAAAAATGGAAAATTCCTGCTAAATCCCACATTCACTATCAAATTACCCAGATCAAAATGACACACTCAAAGCACCTCAAAGTAAAAGCTAACGGAATTAGCCAACATCTTAAAATATTCTATCTAAAACTAGTAAACATTTGTATATAGTCATAAAAGCCATTAGTTCTGTTGACTGGGGGCTACGTGTTAAGAGTAAACGGCAAAAAGCCCATCATCTCATTAGTGAGACCTCAAAATTCTCTCTAAAGCGAAATTAGAAAACACGTTGAAAGTGTATAGGTTGCAATGCGCCTGCCAAGATTTGCTATCGAAGCGGGCTAAGATGACTGCCTTGAGGTAAGCCCGGAGATGTGTAGCTGATTGCACGTCAATTAGCCGCCTTATTATTTACAGTCCCCGTATTGAAGTTTACATGCACGCCAACGGCCAACGTCACATTCAGAAAAGTTTACAGGCTTTAAAAATTATGGCTATTAGGATAATCTTGCTTTCCAAGATTAAATTATTCCTTTAAACTTTTGGCCCATAGAATTTTGATGATTATTTTGGTACAGTCAACTAATGAAAGAGATGACCAGGTTACAGATCTAAGACCAAAAATTTCTTTGCTAATAATGTAAGTATCGCTATGAATAATGTTATAGTTCAATATGATTACTATTGATTTATAAAATTATTTGTGTAAGTATGCTGACGTTTCGGCTCTCTGTTAGATAACAAAATCAACACAAGATAAACTTATAATAAAAGCTAATAGATACTAATCTCCGTCCATAATTGGAATAAAGATGGCCATACATTAATAATGAAGCACAATTTCCGGAATGAAGGTATTACTAATTGAGGATATTATCTTACTTAAATCCAAGCTTAATATCCGCAATAGCACAAAATCAGAAGTGCTTTATTACGAGGACCCTCGTGGGCACATAATAGTGGTACTATTTGCGATGTTTTTATTCTACCAGCATTGAGGTATGATTATTGAGAACAAAAATACTTTGATTTGCAGACTGTACTTTAGCAGACCCGTAAATGTAAATGTTCGATGTTATATGACATCCTCACAAATATTATAAATGAGAAAGTGAGTTTGTTTGTTTGTTATTCCTTCACGGCTTGACTAAGCAGCCGATCATTATGAAAATTTGCATACATATTGTTAGGGGTACAGAGCCCAACATAGGCTACTTTTTATCCCGTGAAAGTATGTCGTTCCAATGGGAAAATAATTTTTCTACTATAGAGGGCGCTGTGGGCCAACAGATGGCGCCACAAGTCGCGCTATGGGTTGTTTTGTTGTCAAACGAGATCTATGTCATAAAATTAAAGCGAGCGAAGCCGCGGGGTAAAGCTATTAAGAAATATTTTATTATTAGTATAATTTAAGCCGCAATCGTAAATTCCTGCTTTGGTTGACTGGTAGGGAATGCAAGTAGCATTAAGTCCGCCTATGGTATCAGTACTTTGTGTATTGTGGTCAATAAAGTTAAATAAATAAATAAGACATAAACACAGCAAATAAACTTTCCCCTTTACTAGTTAAGCCTATCCAAGCTATCTGCGAGTTTGCGACATGTCATATTGTTTTTGATTTTCCACGCTTTCTAAATAATAAGTGAAGAGATAAACTTACGAAATGTTGGCTGAATAGTAGAGACATGATCTTACCTGAAACAGACATTAAAACAAAATTAAATAATATAAAATTAGATTAAATTAAAATATTAATTTCAGACTATGAGTATCTTAAATACAAGTCCAATAAAAATCGAATCAATGCCCACTTCAAATCATTGGTCAGACCTGAAATGTTGCACTGAGGTTCTCTTTATGATACATATATACACCTTTTTATGACATTTTTCATCCAATTTTTGACACGCATTTAATTTCGATCTCTTTTTTTGAGTGATTAGTTTGACAGTGATCGCTATAAATAATTCGTTACCCTCAGGTTTGATTTGATCGCGGCATTTAAAAAAGACGCAGATCTAGCGTTAAACTAAACGATGAGTTCATATGTGAGGCCCAGTTAGATGTAGTAGCATGTTAGATGGTCATATTACTGTAGGCCATTTTCTAGAAATGGTCCGTTAGATGCATTTTTAACTGGGGTGAATAAAGTTTACTTATTATTTTAAATATATGTCTTTTGTTTTCACCAGCGGTACAGGTGTTTAAAGTTTACGAATAGTAAACTTAATGCAGCACAGCGTAGGGGAGCGTCCCCAAGGTGGCGGATAGGGGAATGGTCGGTAGTACAGCCTAGCTACACTAACCGGCTAAGTCCGATGGACTCGCTGACCAACGACGGGTGTGGTCCTCCAGCATTTCGGGGGTTGTGCGGCGGGTTGACACCTCGCCCACGTAAAACCAATGTTGCTGGTGAAGCGTATCCCGTTAGCGCTTCACTAGCTTGCACAACATCGTCAAGAAAAAAAAAAACCTTTAACAGTAAAGCTTATTCTATACTATTCGATAAATTAATGTGTCATTAACTTTAGAATTGCGTTGCAGAAACTGGATGTTAGAGAGCTATTAACCACAGATGTTCACTTTATTTGTGATTTTATTTTAATCCATGTTGACGAGCCATCATCGTACGTTCAAAACAAGTCCCCGGTGACTCCGCACGACATTAGAATTGCAATGAGCACGTGCGCCAACACCACACCGTTACATATTAATACCTTCACGCCCTCCAAATTATAATGCCTGTTTTTTAGAAGGTTTTTTTGTTTAAATAACAAGAATATAATATGATATCGAGGCGAATAAATTTACATTATTACATCATCATGCATTATCAACCCATAATCATCCTACTGCAGGGATTCGGGTCTCCCGTCAATTGAAGCGTCTGTCACGCCACGCTACTCTTATGCGGATTGGTAGAGGCCAGTGTTTTCAACAGATTTGGCTTAACGACTGCATCATCCATCGACAAGAGCCGGGACCGACGGCTTAATGTGCCCTCCGAAGTACGGAGACGTCCGAGATACGAATCCCATCATAACACTGGCTAAAGTCGATGTTGATGAACTGGCTTAAAAATTGAATGACAAAAAACGGCGTAACTGGGTTTCTTTGATTAATTAATCGCCATTTCTTTCCCTTTCGTTTTGCTTTGTTTCCGAAATGGTGGTAGTTTATACAGTAGCTTTTTATTCTATATTTATCACTGAAAGATAATACGTTGTAAATGACGCCTGAAGGCCTACAGAATAAAGTATTTTTGATTTGATTTGATTTGGCGTGGTCGTTTTATAGTGCGACACACAGCGACGCCATCGAGCTCCTCTAGATGGGTTTATTCCAGAGGGAAAAAGTAACCTTTAAAGTAAAGTAGCAGTAACTTTTTATGCAAGAATCTAATCGAGTTTACAAGAAATTTATCTTAAAAAACCATCAAAGTTTATATAAAAAATCCATTAAAAACATTACTATAAACGCGTTGATCTAATTACAGGTAATCCTAAACTGCGCAGTAATTGTTAACAGTATGTAAACATCTTACAAAGAAACGATCATTAGTACCTAAAATAACTTGATTTTACTTATTTATTTCACAGCATTCTTACACTATTGTTATCTCTATGCACTTTTAAGTTTTAACCAAATATGCAACACACCCCTGGATCACATACCCGCATAGGTCGTAGTCGTGGTTCACCTGCTTAGTTCACCTAAGTGGACCACGGGCACTTTTTCTTGCCTGTGGTAAACCTCCGTCCACCTAGGTGGACCACGGGCACTTTTTCTTGGTGGTAAACCTTCGAACACCTAGGTGGACCACGGGCACTTTTTCTTGTCGGTGGTAAACCTCCGTCCACCTAGGTGGACCACGGGCACTTTTACTTGCCGGTCGTAAACCTCCGTCCACCTAGGTGGACCACGGGCTCTTTTCTTGCCGGTGGTAAACCTCCGTCCACCTAGGTGGACCACGGGCACTTTTTCTTGCCGGTGGTTCACCTTTCAAGTAATTTCTCAGTTAGAAAAGTTTATTTATGTCCTAACAGCAATTAAATTACATCAATTTCTTGAGTAAGTTTTAACATCTTTTCTCAATGTTTTCTATAAATATATCCTTGTTGCATATAGGTACATTAGTTTGCAACTTTTACTGTATCACTTGTTTGTGTATTGCAAATAAAACTTATTCTATCTATCTATAAAAATATGTATTTCAATAATCATTACATACTGTTTAGTAAACTATTACTATAAGGCCGGGTGCACACGAGCGCACGGGCGACAATTACCCGGCGGCCCATTGTTCGTGGTCGCCCGCGCACGCTGTAATTACACGCTTTACTGACGGGGCCTGCACCTCTGAAGCATACGCTTGGTTTACTATCTAAAAAGGCTCGACTAATGCCAAAGAGCGTTTAGTTCTATGGAATTCACGTCAACCACACAGGACTTTTGTATTAGGCTTACAAAGGTTTGATAAGAAAAGAGTTTTTTGTAACTTTCAAATATTGTGAAATTAACGTTTGGCAAAATCAAATTTTACAGCGACATCCTGTTTATCACCATATTTTGATGTCTGAAAAGCACGTATTTTGCATGTAGACTTGTAAGATTTTCTTTTTTTCAAATTAGTATTGTAATTTTTGTACACTCGACAAACATTGCAAAATATTTATGAGCCAGAGGAGATTCATTTTTAGATTTAGATGCTAGGACCACGAGGGATTGTTCTCAATGGAAATGAAATGGAACTGTAATTAGGACAAAATAGTAAGACCACGAAAAAACGAGGATTCGTATTCATTACAAAACAATACTTTCCTTAGATGGTAATTAAAGAAAGTATCTGCGAAGATCTCTGAATAAGCAATTTCATTTATTTTCACATTTGGAATGACCGTGTGGGATTAGCCAAAGTATGCCAAGCTCTTCCAATTCCGTAACATACTTTTCAGTGAACGTAACAACATTAGTAATTAGTTTCGATGTTGTCTCAGAACAATGATCTGATTGACAGACATTTTGTCGGTTCATTGAAACTCAATGTGTCCATTAGCAATGCCTGGCGCGTGGCAAATCGAGGATTTGCGCCGTAATGTTCAAAAACTAAAGGTGGCACTTCACATGTAACATATTGGCTTGTTTGAGGTATTTGCCAAACATTAACCATGTATCGACAATTTATAAATCACTTTTTTGCGATGCAACATTATGTTACCACAAAAAGGTATGATAAGGTAATTCAAACACATTAGTTGAATTTTATTGAAAATCTAAATCCAAGTATATTGGAACGGAATAGGAATGCCTCATTCTGTTCAACTCCTAAAACGACTTCATATGTCAGCACGGAGTAAATCGAGAATAAACCTTCCAAATTTTGTATGTTATCATCGTTGCTTAACCTATATTAAGTATCTCCGTAACATCATCAAACTCATCATCTTGTGATAACAAAATAAAAATTTGCGTTTTATATGTTCATCGCACCGGAACAATGACACGTACAAGAAATCTATATTGTCAAGATGTTCCAGTTGTGATAATATTAATGAAATTTTCTGTCACCACAAAGGGTTAGACTATTATTAACTTTAGTGAACTTATGACATTTTCCCTGAATCAAACCACCGCCAACTTTTCCACTTTCACAGAAATTCTGTCATTCTCACGTCAAAAGTTGGCAACGGTAATAAGGGCCAAAGACACACGCGACGACGTCCAAATCAAACTGAACAATTTTGATCGTAAAAATCGACCGCGTTTAGAATTAACTAAAGAATTTTGGAATCAAATGGAAAAAAAACGCCTAGGATCCATTCAGGGATTAAGCAATGGAGCCAAGTGGAAGCAGGGATTGTTACTGTTGATTCTAGATTTTTGGAGATGCTGATTTCCACAGATAAAAGAAACTAATATATAGGCTATGTGGGCGTGATCTTTCTGGTGAATAGCATTGATGAATCTGTGCTAAATAAAACGTTTCACTTGAAAACTATCACTGATTCGATTTTCTGAGGAGGTGGGCCTATGACGTTTAACTTACAGACATAACATGGTTCGCGATACAATTTAGTAGCGAACCACATTTCTAGTGAAGAGTACATACAACTCCTTGTTTCAGTTTTCTGTGCTAGTTACTAAATTCATTGTAACTTCTTTTAGAATAATTTTAAAAGGTCAATAACAATACCGAAGATAAAAATGTTTCATGTAAGCATATTGCCATATGCCTGCTCTCTGCAATGTTTAGTTGCTTGAATAGCCATTACTTTAATATTGTAAACAGACAAAAGTAGACACTCCCTCTATTTAAAATTTTGATTAACTACGCAACATGTACATAATGTAGCAAAAACCTTTTGTTGGAAGACCGTTAGATCAATTTAGGGTTCAGTGGGAAGTTTTAAATATACATCTACTACTACTTTATTCAAAAATGGTAATAGACAATAAGAGTATACTATTGAATGAGTTGGCGATAATAGAAGAAATGTTATGATAAAGTGGAATAAAACTACGACACTGACCCCACGTAATGTTGGAATGGAAGACCACAACATTAAAGACAGCAACTTCAAATACAAAAAGAAATTGTATGGGTCTATACGCACAGCAAAATTTCATAAGATTTTTCGTGTTAGGAAATTAATTTAATGTTATAAGACTGACACCACGACCATATTTTGATGCCTGACATTAGGACCAGACTGGCTGTGATTAAATTAGGTTAGGACCATCTTACAAAATCAATGTACGTTTATTTTCGATTTATCAGTTAATTAACTACAGAACCTCGTCATATATGAGAACACACTTGCCTCTTCCGTCGGGTGTACACACGTCGGGCAAAAGTCAATTAAGCAAATTGATTGTTCACAATCGGGGCTAGCGATGCGCGCGTCAGGAAGTGATCCATTGTGAGACGCGGGCCGTATGCAAATATGTCGGATGTAAAGGACGCGAGGCATAGGCGTTTGGCGTCAACCTGTACAGCTATTTTTGATGGGAAATGTGCGAGGAAGTAAGAGGGTGAGAGAGAAAAATGTATCGTTTAGGTCAACCTAAGAAAATCTATAGTATCATTGGCGATTCTAAATTTCTATATTAATTCTAAATTAGTGACGTTGAAAGAGTGAGAGGAAGAAAAAGGGAAAGCCTTTATTCAGCTATGGGACATACATATCTAATCATAAAACTGATCAACAGAAACCTGAAACAGACAAAAGTGTAGAGTACTTTCAATACTTCATACTACATTATATACGTCTAATAGTTCTGATAAAATTCGTTGTGAGTTCCAAGACAGCTGTATTTCCCCCCTGGACGTCAATAAGTTTTATTGCTTATTGTCAATCTGATGACACCGTTATTGATCCAGGCGTTACAGGAGACACAGCGCGTGTGTGTGATGGACTTGTCCCGTAAGTATAGAGTAATTTACAATTGATTACAGTAGGCAAGTTAACTACAGCTGAGATCGTAAGAGGCTCTAACAAAGCGGGTGATCAATCACTGCCAGCCTGTAACTTACTCCACACTAGATATAATGATGTTTTGATCGATCCATAATTCATATTGATGTATAAGAAAATCAATTATGCTGATGGGCGAAATATATTCGTGTACGGGCCCATCGCACATGTCATTTTTTGTGGCAAGTTCATGATTGAATGTCATTGTATTGGTTTCACAACTGATGTAAAGATAGATAGATGACGCCAATGTTATGTATCTAGGAAAGATACTTCGCTCTTTTAGATACGTGAGGGACAGAAATTTAAAATAAGGATGCCAGTTACAAAAACAGAGACTTACGCCTACATACGTACACGTATGTACAACTCAGTCGGACAACTGTATTGCTAGCCGTGAGACAGAGTTTTCAAAACTAAATTCGGTCTGGCGAGCCACATTGGGGCTTATGCTAGAAACAAACAATAATACCCACAATACATTATATTCTCCATATGTCGCCGTCGTCGATGAGGAGGACTGGATGGCCAGATGAAATTTTTCATTTAAAAAATATTTTCAAATGATGGTTAGTTTTACCCATGGAGCAAATAACCCGGTTTTACCGCAACCACTATAAAAAACAATTATAAAAATAAGTTAAGAAGAATCTGTTTAGATTTAAGCCAGTGTGTTTTACCGTCACACTCTTAATGTACGCTCTACAATTTGATATGCTTTTCTATTTTTCAATTTAATGAGTGTAGATGTTATTTTTTATATGTATTGGCAACAGTTTCAAGTTTAGCGATAGATGAATCAATGTAACGGGTCGTCGGAATAAGAATGTTTTAATAACACGCAGCTTTGATGAAGTAAGAATGGGCTGAGTTGATAGCGACACTATCTCCGCGCCAGGGGTGTGGTGATCATTTTGTGTATATCTCAAGTTTTATTTACCAAAAAAATCCTTGTGTGTTCGTTATTTGGGAGGTTTAAATCTGACTTACCTTTGGCGCTGTGTGAAATCATATTTGAGGGACTGCTCACTTCATTCATTTGCTGACTATACACTTCATTTAATAGATGTAATAAAATTCGACTTGTATCATTCGATCAAGTACCAATAAATACGAAATCCAAAACAAAATAGACACGTCTGACAATACAAATTATCCATATGAAGATCCCACGTCTTTGTTTCACCAACCATATGGTTTAGTGTGTCGACATCAGCCATTAGGCCATCTGCACACGGCCGATTATGCCTTTTAGGGTGTACAAACTCCGCAGACACTATTTAGTGACGATTACGGGACTGAACAATAGGTCGTTGTGATTTCAACATTGCTTTGTTGTTGCATTCCTGATGTTCTAAACGTTTCTTAGGCATTTGAACATTGTAACTTACGTGTTTATTATTGTTTCACATTTTCTTAATGTGAATTTTGTGCTTGTTTTTTATCTGTGTCTTATCCCATATTTGGGATCGGCAGGTTGTGGTTTTTCTTTCCATATTGCTCTACTTACGTCTTCACTTCACGAGTCACTCATAATACTTTAATATCCTTAATTCCATCTCTTCTCCGGCCTGCCTCTGCCCTTCCAGCTGATTTCCCTCTAATATGGTTGAGTTATGGCACAGCGATGGCTGGCTTTCGCGTCAACTCGTGAACGGGTGCCGCCTGACGCCTGTTCCCCTTGCTCATTATTATCGGTACTGAATCATATATTTTATTTCAAGTGTTACGCTACATTATTATTGATACGACTGGATATGACACTCCCGCGGTTTGTTTTTTCATACGTGTAATATTTATTTTTTGTAAAAATTTGAAAAAATTATCAAATATCTGAAAAAAGGCCTTAACCGGTTTTCTTTCGCCATTTGTTTTACCGGTGGTCATTTTGCTTTGTTACCGAAACGGTGGTAGTTTATAGAGTAGCTTACTTGTTTAGTACAGAATCATAATATTATTATGTAACACTCTCATTGTAAATGATGTGCCTAAGTGCCCGCGAGGGCCCACAGAATAAAATATTTTTGACTTTGACCAACAATCCACATTCATTCTCATCACTGTCTGACTCACATTTCTTTCCTTCCTACTTATCAATTATTACTTACAATCTGCAACATCTGACAAGTATACTAAGTGTTAAGGACTAACTATTGTAACTACATCATAGTATTTAGTCATCAGGAAATATTTAAGAGACGTAGGGCATAGCGAATAATGCGTTCAAATCGGAGCAGCCCGTCTGGGGAAGGACCTCCACCTTACAGAAGATCGTAACCAAATAGCATTGGTCTCGGCCATGTTGTGTTCCTACGGTGAGTAAGGTCTCCAGAGCTCCACTTGGAGTGGTTGGGAGTGATATCCTCGGTATTGCAATCTATAGGCTACGGTGACTGCTTACCATCAGGCCGGCCGTATGCTTGTTTGCCACCTTTGTGGTAAAAAAAATTTAAAAAATGTAAAATTACTTTACAACCTTATACTTTTATTTGTTCCTAAGCTTAAATACTTTAAATTCATCAAAATCATGTTAACCGGAGTTATATCCCTCTTAACATTCTAAAAAGACTTTCTACTTATTGACATTACAGTTAGAATCGATTTCCAAATATCTATTTGTGAGGTACAATGAAATCGGCAAAAACGCAAATTGCCCTCCCACGCACATAATCGCTGGATCCCACTTTCATTTCGCAATGCAAAAGATTTACAGTGAGTCAGGGACATGGACCTACACACACTGTGCAACTCTCAGAGACGCGCCCCGGGATTGGCCGGATTGAAAAATGTTTATAAAGGTTGTAGATCGGAAAAGAACTACTGAAACTTAGTTTATTATGTTAGGGGTGGTATTGCGAGATTGAAATGGTTTTAGGGTGTTTGGAATGGTTTTGGCATGGTTTGGTTTAATTCGTCCCCGTTGTTTGATGTTGAAACTAAATGTGGCATGTGCAGAACTGCGTTTCAGATTTTTTACCTATCCCTTTTAATAAAATCACACACGCCATCTAGGTTAAAAGGCATGAAAGATAATGATGTCAGAATATCCATATCCATCCTCATTTCAGTATGGTGAATCACATCAATGGTGCGTGTCTAGCCAACGTTTTTGGTTTCGACCACAAGCGTATATGGTACACCAATCGGGGAAATGAGGGCATGACGTAATGGGAATGAGAAAAATATAGGACGCGTGCCAAATTATACCCATTCACGTGACGGTAAAGAGGTCTCGTTTAATGTGCCAATTAAAGAGTTGCTCACTGATAAATTATAAAGTACTGACATATCGGGGCAAGAACACACTGAACACCACACAATTCAACCGTTGTCTTCGGTAAACCCAGGATTAACAACGATCTCGATGACAATAAGCAATGAAACGTATTGATGTGAAACAGCTGTCTTGGAACTCACGACGTATTCAATCAGAAAGATATTAGTCGGAATATGAAGATATTGTTTTCTTCCGAACAAAGAGAATAGAGAATAAAGGTTATTATTAAAATAGGAATCTCGGAAGGTTCTATGCTATTGAATGTAGCACGAAGACGGGACTTTAGTTGACAATTGTGGTTTAAGTCCACAATTAAACCCACAATACAAAGGCGTCCTTACGTCTGTCGTTACTGCACGCGATTTAAGATCTATGTATCGAGATAAGAGATAACTATACTATAATGCGCAATTATACTGGAACTTGAGTTCCCTTATCGGTAAACTTGGTATAGTATGACCACCCACAAGATTAAAGTGATTTATAATGGCTCCGTTTTATTTTTAAGTTTACGTAAAAAAAGATCCGGCCGTTTATTCAGCAAAAAACGCATATTTCGACACTCTGAAGGGAATTAAAACTCATAGTACCCGTTAACCGAACTATGTTTGGCAAGTATCATCATTATAGACCACAAGTGCAGAAAAAAATCTCAAAAATTTGTAATTAAATCTTAAATAATAGGGGAAGGTCTATTTTCGGGAAAACTCGGAAAAAACTGCACGATTCGATTCCTATATTATTTACAATTACTATGTACGGAACACTAGGTGGGGAGTTCCTCGCACATGTCCGGTTTTATTAATATAAAAGTAGGTACATCTCGTTGGCAGAGGTCGGCAAAATTATTATATATCTCTCTCTCTCATTATTTTATCTTTTTTCACGGCTTAGGTACTCTTTTTTGCACCATGAGCAGCGGTGATCACTTACAATTCTGCTTGATTGTTTGCATGAAAATATGACAATATCGGCGTCATTAATGTTTTTACAAAATAAATGTATTTCTCGCCATTTCAATTCTCAATTCCTGGGACAAACCTTGTAACAATGGCGACGTCGCGTGAAGTTTTTAACGACGACGATAAGAGATCCCGCGATACATCGACTGCCGGAACGGAGATCGTGATTGCGATACACAAACATAGCCATCAATAATTACGTCAAGTAATAAAGTTTCCGATTTTCTACGCTCTTACATACGACGGCAGTCGGTATTCAATTTATTCCCACTGTCCCTAGTAGTATATTAAAAATATATTGAATTAGCACCCAGCTTAACTAAATGATTTTCTTCTCCAAGCCATTTAGGACGACGTGCTGGTAGTACATTTTGTAGACCCTGATGGGATTTAAGATTTATATTGCGATCGATTTATTCCGATGTATCGATACTATCAGCTTCCGATTATTCGATAGGTGTATCGATAGCTATATCGTGCGGACATGTCAATACTTTATGAAATAAATTATTACGCTTTCATTTCGATATAAATTTATTTGCGTTCTTGAACACAGGATTAAAGTTACTTTCACGTAATGCCATTATTCCTATAAGAATTTTGAATACGGTGACGAGTCAAATCAACTTAGGCATCTGATAGATTCAAGAAAGGACCTTCCAAAATTCCCACGGGAAAGCGGTATACACGCAAACGAAGTTGCGCGGGTTTCACTAGTTATCTCTTTCATTTGTTGACTGTACTAAAACCTTAATCTACTTTGTTGCTGACCGTATAACGTATATCATTTGTGTTTTATAAAAAAACATCTTTTATTATTATTTGCTTTGTCATGTAACAATATAATGAGAATACTTACATAATGGCCGCCATTAAAATATTTCCGTTTGAAACACAAGCTAATGTAGTTATTAAAATAATTGTTATACTTACAACGATTACATTTAAATAGACGAGAAAGTTCTTTATACTCTTTTTGAAGCTTTTATGAAATATTAATATTATTATTAATAATACCATTTTGTCACAGAATATAGCAAAGCAGCAATAGATTTCGCTCGATGAGTGAGAGATCTTAGTTAGGGTAGCACCCCTGGTGTTACTAAGGTTTATTACGGTAACCACTTTCAGTCAAGACAGCTCATTCAAATATTACATTTAAAACAAAAACACATAAATACTCAACTCGTCAAAAAAGTTACTTAGCACTGCCTAATGTTAGAACCAACTATGGCAAAAATAATATTATTTGGAGCGCAGTTGTATAATTCTCTTCCAAAGGAAATAAAAGATGCGAGTTCAATAAATATATCCTTACTAATTTATAAATGAGAAAGTGAGTTTGTTTGTTATTTCTTCACGGCTTGACTAAGCAGCCGATCTTTATGAAAATTTGCATACATATTGTTAGGGGTACAGAGCCCAACATAGGCTACTTTTTATTCCGTAAAACTATGTCGTTCTAATGGGAAAATAATTTTTCTACTATAGAGGGCGCTGTATCGGCCAACAGATGGCGCCGCAAGTCGCGCTATGGGTTGTTTTGTTGTCAAACGAGATCTATATAGTCATAAAATTAACGCGAGCGAAGCCGCGGGGAAAAGTAAGTTTAAAAATTCGCTTTTACAATATTAGTCGGATTGCAAAATCAGTCCTTACTCTCTCTCAGCACAAGATGGCGTTATGTGAGTTATTTTAAAACATAAATCAATATGAATAGTATCGTCAGCAGTATCGAGTGGCCGATCGGCTCGTGCGTACATATCAATCGATTTGAATCGATTCATTCATGCGGACACCTCGCGATCGTGATAACGCAAACGGTGGCTAACGAGTCAATTGTCGAGCGATTCGCTTTAGGGTTTACTCGATAAAGATACATTCATATACAATAGATGGCACGTTTACAAAACTGCTTAATTAAAATACTAATATTATAAACAGGGAAGATATCTATTTTTGTTTTTAACAAATAAAATCAAAAACTACAGGACCGATTTCAAAAATTCTTTCACTATTGGTAAGGTACGTTACCCCCGGGTAACATAGGCTATATTTTTAAAAACCCGTGCGAAGCCGGACCGCGCGTATATAATAAAGCAGTTTTGTTATTAATTCCTGTGCTTAGACTAAGATACCGTTATCTAGTGTTAAGTTAAGTCTATATATCTATCCTTCCTAATATTATAAACGCGAAAGTGTGGACGTTTGTTACTATTTCACACACACAAAAACGGCTTCATATATTTGCTTGAATTTGGTGCACGGGTAATTATATAATCTGGATCAATACATAGGATAGTTTTATATCGCGGGCATCAGTCAGTGTCGAATATAAGGCGTTTTACCGGGCGTTTCATTTATCAAATACAAATATATCCTAACAGTTTTCACTCTCGTTCGATGGCAGTGCCGATAGCATTTTGCGAGTGTTTGCGGTGAAATTGATTGAATCTAGAAAGGGGTTCGCAGCCGACAGTGCGCCGGCGATGGCAGGAAAGTAATCCGGACGACATTCTGTGCAGTCAGCCGTCAACGTTTCACGACAACAGCGACATCTATAATATTATAAGTACTTTATGAAACTGTTTGCATATTATAATAGAAATTCAAGGTGAATAAATAAATTCGACACAAATCACACAGCGCCGCCGCCTTGTCGAGCGTGTGACTTTATTTTTATTCCTAGACACATCTCGTTCCTCTTTTCTTTAATCTGTGAGTCTTCCATATCTCATTTAAGGCTGCAATCCTTTGGTCCCAGAAGTTCTTTTCGTACTTCCTTTGAAGGAACTACTGGAACTTTTTGGCCATGGGAGTTAGGCATTTCAAACACTTAGAGGTATAATTTTAAATGGTCTTTTGCATATAAAATAACTGCTCGTTGTCGAATCATGTCGTAGTACCGGTGGCTACATCGAATACAGATTGTAAACATTGCGACAACGCACTTAAAATATTCCGACACCGATTCTGAATGCAATAAATTAAGCAATCATTGCTGACGAATATCTTAACTCGAGTGCTTAACATGAATTACTGTGAGAATATTGACGGAATTTAGATGTAAGTGTTTAATGTTTTACGGTAAACAGTCCACTTAATCGATCGATGGAAAACGAAAAACACCTTATATACATATATATTTTTTGTTTTATAACAGGTACGTATGTGAATGTGATTTTTTATCAAAAATACGGATCGATAAACATACATGCTTTTACTTTTCGGCGGGCTAGGTTTAGGAGCCAAAGAGCTCTTAATCTTAATTCTCATTTGTTCGACGATCGAACTGATGAAGCGAATAAATGGCGCTTAAAATTACCCGAAAGACAATACAAAACATGTTTTTTTTTTCAGAATCTGGTAGGTACACCAGGATTGACGGCGTTCGCCAGGCCACAAAATATATATATTCTGTTAGAATGGCATTAAATATGGCAACACAGTGGCTTTTATCAATTTGCTTACTTGTGTCTGTGGTAATTTTTTACCTACCGTTTCCACCTTCTATTGTAGACTGTCTGTGCAATGTTAATAAACTAATTAATATGAAGAAAACCGTATCTATAATATCCTTGTCCCATCCACGCATTAAGTAAACATTAACATATTCTTGCTACAAATGTATAATGTAACTATAATTTATTTATGGTTCCTACAAATAAAGATATTAATAAAAATAACCTCAATGTCCACAATCATTGAACGCAAAGGATGCGCGTATGAGGAAGCGTTCATTTATAATGCGGGCGCGTCCATTACTGTTAATTATTAATGCAACTTAATTCGTGGTACACAATTAGAATGTAGACGTGGGACCCTGGGCTTACGCATAACCATCTGTTGTTATTACAAATTTATTCAAGAATTTCGGTAAGTTTTATTATTGAAATGAATTCATTCCAATGAAGCGAAAATGTCTTTATTAGGTACAGCTCTTTCGAATTGTCACAATTTTTTCCTACCATCAGCTCAGACGGCAGATTTGTACTATGAAGAACTGGCAAGAAATATTATTAAAAATAATGTTTTATTTCTATTATTATATTTTCTTAAGCATCAGATCTTGATGCTTGGAGATTTTGTCGAGTTTTGAAGCTGTTTTCTCGATCGCTGGGGCTAAGAGTAGCATGTCGGCTTGGAAAAGAGGGGAAATTTATAGAGGTTATATGACGTAGACAAAGAACACGATTGGGGAATTTTACAAATATTTATCCCGCAGAATAGCAATTAACTTTATATATCACTAGTGAAACCCGCGCAACTTCGTTTGCGTGTATTTATTTATGCACAGAAGCGTCATCTATATCAGACTTTTGATGAAATCCTATGGGAATCACGTATTTTTCGGAATAAAAATGTGTTAATCCAAGGTATCAGCTATCTACATACCAAATATCATAAAAATTGGCCTAGCAATTTGAGCGTGAAGAAGTAACAAACGTACACAAAAACTTTCGCCTTTATAATATAAGTGGGATATCTTAGGTAACATAATGTTGTGTGCTTTATCGCAAAAAGTGAATATTAATCGATTTATGTTTATTTCAAATCGATTTAAATTTAAAATCTAAATAGTAGACGGCTGTTTCACAAGTTTCTCATCTTTAGTATCTACATTTTATTTTATCTTACGCTCGATTATACAATCACAAAGCGAATCGGAGCGTATGTTAATGTAATGTATCTTCGTCTCGTAATGTAATCAAAACATGATTTCTATTCAGTCTGGAGCTATGTCATTTTATGACAAATTTCTGTTGTTTATTTTAACCTCTTAGGATCGCCGCGTCATCTGAATACATTTTTTGTAAAAGTTGTTGCGTAAAAGTTGAACAAATGAAAGGGACCATACAAAACTTTATAATTAAACACACGTCATAACATAGTACCTACAATATGAATACTTAACTAATTGATAAATAAAAATTCCATTAAATATTTTCATGCAGTATTTAGAAAAGGTTTCCTAAATATTCCAGATACCTCTTCCTTTGTTGACTGCCAAACAAGTAAATCCTTCGAGCTCGATCTTTTTTTGAGTGAAATAGTGTTAAACTACTCAATCCATAAAACTTATTGGGTCCGGTAGCGGACCATCGAACTAACTGTCTGGTAGAGGACCACATTGTATTCGTGCACACGATCGAACATGGTCCGGAACAAGACGGTTCGATGGCCCGATACCGGACCAAGATCGATCGTCTGACAGCTCCTTTAGTTCGCATTTGAGTCATTCGCACACGTAAAACACCTACAAAAATAAACAAAAGTATACATTCTAAATAATTTGTTGTAAAAAACATTTCCAATTAGCGTCACGAGTGGCGTCCTCGTTATATTTACAAAATATACTAATTAAGGCCTGTTGTAACTTTTAACAAGAGTTAAGAATTTACGCTCCAGTTAAGTACGGATGTATATTGTACAACATTGTCTTTGCTTCAGGAAGATATTTTGTTAAAAAAATAAGTTTAGGAAAATACATTTGGAAGACTTTTCCAAGTAAGGATATTCGGAAGTTCGAAACGAAATTCAATTTTATTATTTTATTAACGCCATTAAGAGGAAACGCTGCAAGCGCTTTGAATACGCTGCAGGCTGCAGGACACTGTCTTTTTGATTCGTAATATGTATTAGTTTTAAGTTTTGTTTTAGTTTAATTTTTAGTAAGTATAGTTTAGTTTTTAGTTTAATTTTTAGACGAAATGTCATTATTTTATTTGTATGTTGACTTTTTTAAATCGTGTAGACAGGCTTTAGTGTTTAATTACTTCTTAGTTTTACAACAACTTTAACCAAATTACCTAAGTGTTTTGAAATCATACAAAATCCCACGCAGTTCCACATACACCTGTTAATCCTTTAGTCATCCAACCTTCGCTGCATTTAGCGTTTCATACACTCGGAGCCGCTAAATGGTTTTCCATTAATCCGTATGTCATTGCGTCATTGTGACTCATCATCATCATCATCTCAGCCACAAGAAGTCCACTGCTGGACATGGGCCTCCCCCAAACGCCTCCAATGCGACCTGCTGGCAACGGCCTGCATCCAGAGGGTTCCTGCGACTTTCTTTAGGTCGTCTGACCACCTTGTAGGTGGGCGTCCTACGCTGCGCTTTCCGGTACGTGGTCGCCATTCCAGAACCCTCTTGCCCCATCGGCCGTCGGTTCGGCTCGCTACGTGCCCTGCCCACTGCCACTTCAGCTTGCTGATCCGTTTGGCTATGTCGGTTATTTTGGTTCTGCTACGGATCTTCTCATTTCTGATTCGATCTCGTAGAGAAACCCCAAGCATAGCTCTATCCATGGCTCGTTGAGTGACCGTGAGCCTTCTTATGAGTGAGCGACCA
Source organism: Endotricha flammealis (assembly GCA_905163395.2). NCBI lineage: Eukaryota > Metazoa > Arthropoda > Insecta > Lepidoptera > Pyralidae > Endotricha > Endotricha flammealis. The sequence continues at coordinate 276,388 of LR990868.1, read as the reverse complement.
CGAGCGACCACGTCTCAGTCATTGTGACTCAGATGATATCGAAATCCTAGGTGCATCAGAAGACAGACACCAACTGCGTTGGCCAACCCGCCTACCAAGCGTGGCGAGTTTTGGCAAGACCCCCCTATTGAAAGGCATTTGGTGGAGGCCAATATGCAGCAGTGGATTTCTTGTGGCGCCGAGATGATGATGAAGGATAAAAGGGATCGGGGATGGGATGACGAATATCTCTCGCTTATCGAACGAGATGCATTGCTGCTCATGTCGAAATTTTGTAAGAGGGTGGTACTTCCCTAATCGAGCTAGCCTATTACATAAAATGCAATACCTTTGGTTTTTGTTAGCAATTTTTTCAAATACTATTGTAATTGGAAAAAGTGGAAGTCAAAAAGTCACATTGGACGTCACTATGGGATATTTATTATTATTAATATATCGTTCGTTGTATAAGTACTGTTTTCGTAATAAAATAAAATACCAATAGGATATAATATAGGATAGTTTGAATAAAAGCGATTCCACTTTCGACTTTAAAAGTTCGATGGTAGGTTTGTGTTCTCTTGACTGTACTATATGTGTACGAGAACGAGAACCCATTTTATCGGCATGTGATCACTTCTTGATAATGGGTGCGCTCTAAACATCGATCCTTTTATGGCTCTCGATAATCGATGCTCGGCCTCAACACTATCGGAATTTTGTTTATGGAATAGCTAAAGTTAGATGTTTTATGGCGACATCAAAATAACATAATTGTACAAAAATGCCAAGTCTCGCAATAGAATTATATTGTTTTAGTGCTGAAACTTGTGCAATTCCATAACATGGTTATTTTAGTTGGTATTAAATAACTTTGCCATAAAACACTTTGCAATTTTAAAAACGCATTTTAGTTTGTTGGAGGTGTGTACAGTCAGCGGCATTAATTTATATTTTCAATCGTTCATTCAGTTTTGATCCGCGTAACGATATCATCGGGCTTTTTCACTTTTTTTTAAATTATTAATCAGGATTATTTTCTTTTTTTCTTTTTCCTCATCCTCTCTCTGCCTCCTTATTTCTCTTCCTCGTTGCATAAGTCGCCTCTGATATTACTGATATTTATTGCAGTAACTACTTTCCATCAGGTCGTCTTCTTAATATTTCTCGGGTCTTGGATGTTTATCTATATATGTATTTGTTATAAAATATAATACCGTTGAGTTAGTATCCCATAACACAAGTTTCGAACTTACTTTGGGGCTAGCTCAATCTGTATGAATTGTCCCTATATATTTATTTATTTATTTATTTAATAGAAAAAAAAAACTATAGATTTCTATAGTTTAAAATAGTATTACCAACGTAATCTGTCATCGCATATTCCAACGCTACACCGGCATACTATCAAGCAATTTCACCTGATACATCAAACACGCGATAATTACGTGCAAACAAGTCGCTTGTTACACAAAAAGTGGCCGTTTTAACAAACTGTCATGTAGACGGCTTTTGCTTATTATTTTTTACACTTTAAGAAAACTTGGCGGCCTCGGTACGTGTGTCGATCATGGACGACAAAGTAGCTTAATTGCTTTTTTGTAAATTTCCTTTTTTTACGTAATTGCTTTCATATTATAAAGGACCATCTGTTTCAAAATTTATCTGAAAGTTTTCGTTCTATGTTTTGTGACAAAGCTGTTTAGAATTAAATGGTCCATGATGGTCCACGTGATCGACCTCCATGACCGCCGATCGGGTGTCCACACGATCATGGACCGATCATATCCGATGATGGCCGATCATAGACATTTATGTCCTTTACATTTATACGAGCGTGTTTAGGCCTCTTTACCAGCCAGGCCACTAAAATGGCCTGGCTGGTAAAGAGGCCTAAAAAGAAATGGACCTCTGTCTTCATAAAAATGATTTACATAATATTAGTAAATGTTCAGCCAACGTTTAACTAAATTATCTTTTGTCACTTTGGCACATTTTTTTTCTTCTCAAAAATGACAGTAACAAACAGCTCTAATTGTCAAGTTGAGGGCTTGAGTTTTATAAATCAATTTTATTTTTATTTTAGTTGAATTGCAACTACTTGTGTTGTAATTGTATAGCTAATAAATTAGACACACAATCAACCCATAATTTTCATATAAAATGTAAGGCAATTGTGAATGGCGAGTCTTAGCAATGGTACTTACGTTATACCGCCAGATCGCCACTATTCGCCACCCAGGAGAGGTCCCGGGTTCGAATCCCGGTCGGGTCATGATGAAAAACGAACTTTTTCTGATTGACCTCGGGTCTTGGATGTTTATATATGTATTTGTTATAAAATATAATATTGTTGAGTTAGTATCCCATAACACAAGTTTCGAACTTACTTTGGGGCTAGCTCAATCTGTGTGAATTGTCCCTATATATTTATTATTTTATTATTTATATATATAATATCTGCTGGTAGTGGCGTCTTTACTTTACTTACAACAAACATTGGCAGATATAAAAAAAGGTTTTATTTGCTGTGCACAATCCGCTGGACATGTCGGCATCCTACAGGTGTAGTGATGTGACATTGTTCCATTTTATCGATAATTTTAATTCAAAGTTTTTAAATTATTTTAGTATTTATTAATTTTACATAAATTAATCAAAAATTCTGACTTTAACAATTAAATAGAATTTAAAATCTAATATTTGTTATATTTAAAATAAATTAACTTTTCATACGTCATTAATATTCGGGACTTCAAAGCAAAATTCAAGCAAATATTCAACCATAATAAATTGTTAGTAAGAAATGGATGTCAATCAAAAAAATAAAATTATAATAATAGAGAATAGCAAAAAAGTTGGTAAACAAATATTTATTGCACGCAATAATGTAATAGTTAAATGAATAATCCACCAGTTTCCGACTCTCAATTAAAAATACAATTTCAATCAACTTATGCCTTTAGGCTATAATTTTTATAAACTATTCATAGATTGCCATTCATTCATAATTCATACACTCGTTTGAGTTGCACGGCAATTACACTTAAAATGTGTTGCATTAATAAAATTAAATATTGTACATTAACATTTTAGGGAACTCGCTATTCGGTAAATTGAAAGAAATACATCAATCATTTTAATTAATTTTGTTTACGTAACGGACCATCATTACCGGACCATCATTAGAAAGCCCGCAAATTAATGAACGTCCAAATAATTAGAAGGCGGTGACTTTGCACGTATAAAATTATTAATATTAAATATTCTGGTCAAATGTAAACGGAAAAACGACATTTGACAATGAAGTGGCATACAAATAAAACTTCATTGTCAAAATGGAAATAACTTTTTGTGAAAATTATACACAAAGCTTTATGTCTAATTTGTCGACAATTTAAGCGGGTAAGGGATTTGTCAGGTTATCCTATATAATCTGCGCTGTTAAAAGCGTCAGCGTCAAAAAATCTGTCACGAATTTATAAGCGCTATGACACTTTTGACAGGTTTCTGGACCTGACGTCTCAGTGTTACCGCCTAGTGGGTGTCATTTCAGAAAACCCTCATTGGAGTGGCGCCATTATATTGCACAACAACATTATATGTATTTTACAAAAAATCTCACTATTTACTTAAGGCCTATCCCTCAGATAAAAAACTGTCAAAATCATAACATCGATCGAATTGACTGACAATTACGCTAACTGAAAATTTTCAGAAAATGGTTTAACAGACTTTAAAAGTCATTATTATAGGCTGTTAAATTGGATGCCGTAGCTAAACTTATTTTATCGATAAAAAGTATTACTTTTATCGATAAAATATACCTTTAAAAATATCGTGGCCACTTTACGTTCCTTTCGCGACGAGGAAGGGTTAGATGATAGTCTAATTAACCGTTAGCTGCGACCTAATTTCCTTGATTAGTCGGGAGATTGCTTACAAATTGGCGCTGTTTGTTCCCCGACGCTATTTATAACAAACGGTAATTAATAAACAATTCCGTTGGAATTACAGTTTGTATTACACTCGGAATTTATTGAAAATACGAATGTATTTATGTCCGTTTAATGTTTTCAGATCCGTAAATCATAAACGATTGTTTAGTTTGTAGAATCTCTGGCGACACAGGCGCGGGTATGGTATGATGCATGTGAGGAAAATAATAGATAAATGTACGAAATATGCATGATGTTAGTATACATGTATGGTCTCTTTAAAAAAATTAAGATATATAGGTAAGATCCTAATGTCTTTGTTTCTTTTCTTATATCAAACTAGAAATTCTACTTGTTTCTAACAGTAAATATGAAAAAAGATTCAGAAAGATTTTACATGTTTAACTCGCATGAATTAACCACACGTTAATACACATGTTATACTCGAGGCATAGTCGGGTAAAGAAAATTAAATTGTTATGCAACAATGCCTCGAGTATAACATGTGTATTCAATACAACTTAGTAGATAAACAAAAAAGTTTTATCGACAAATACGTTGATCACATCACTAAATTATTTCCCATTGGTCGGTTGCAAAAAACCCACAAGATCTACGCGTCATGCAGTCTGCAAGCGACGGCCGTGCCTGCACTGTAAACAAAAAATAACCATTCACAAACTAAAACTTTTACATTGAAATTTCAATCTTATCCCTACAGTTTAAAGAAATACTCACCCGCATATAAAACATTGTAAAATAGAAATTGAAGCATGCTTAGATGCAAGTGTTAGTTTTATGATTTTGAACTTAAATGCCATGAGTATAAAGATTGTATTTGATGAATATATTGTTGGTTTAAAAGAAAAGTTATGGACAGTCATTATTTTTCTTCGTATGCCTAGAATTTATGTGCATGTGTTGTGGTGGAGTTAATTAGAAAAGATTCAGAGCCACTATTTTCACAATGACACTTGGTAATAAAACTTATAGAATGTATTGAATAATAGCAATTTTTCAAATACATAAATGATTTTTAAATATTCGGTGTGAATTAAGTTATAAACAAAGTAGGTACCTACATCTCTGCTTTTACAATGAGGTTTTCTTTTTGACACAAAGCTTAAAAGGTATAATAAAAATCTGTGGTATATTGTGATTCAGTAAATGACTATTTTAAATGAAGATTTTGAATAAAACGTGTCCTTCCTGGACACGTATAATAGATGGCTAGTGCCAGAAAGTGTGGTGTGTGATGTGTCGCGTCGTTTCATACATTTTTCTGCATGACGTCATAACACTACGTCATCGGCGGAGTTCGCCACAACGCATGTTACATTATTCAATTGTAGCCATAGGTGTTAAAGTATGTAACAAAATTTCCTTCTGTCGAGCCACGAACATCACATCATCATCGTCAAAGAATGAAATTAACATCTCTCTCACCCAATGAAACGTATTGCTGCTTTACGCCGATTTTCTGTGAGAGGGTGGTACTTCGAGTTAGCTCATTTTTTAAATGCACCACTATATAATTAAGTTACTCCTCAATACATTTTACGGCGGTTTTCTCGAAACCGTCCCATTACGAAAACGCTGTCTGTCCCCGACGACAATCTTAAGTGATATTTAAATATACACATAGCTTTTTATGTTTTTAGCCGACGGCACAAATGGTGATTGCGTGTTTGGTAACAGAAGCCGTGAAAAAGAGGCATTTAATTGGTTAATTGGGGCCCTTTGGACACATTTCCGATAAATTAATTGTTTAATCACCGTTTTAACTTTGATTTATCATTATAAACAAGAAAAAAGTGATTATTACTTAAAGGCGATTTATTACTGTATATTATACGCTAGATTGAATATTATAATAACAGGTAACTATAAAAATATATGTTTATCGGTCTATTTTTGTTCCGCATAATTTAAGAAATGACTCGGAAACTCGTGCAAAATTCGTTTGAATGTATCTCGCTTCCCCGTGCGTGGGTATTTCGGAAAATTATTTCTTATCGGATGCCTAAGTCATATTATATAGGATACATCCTCCAAGTTTTAGGTCTCTACGACGTGCCTTGACCCGACAGTCAGTCAGCCATTCAGGACAAAAATCAAAAATAATTTTATATGTATTGACGAAACTATAAAGGCGTTTTTCCACTACTCCGGCATCCGATTTTTATCGGTCCGGTAATTGTCAGTCCGATGTAGAAATTCATACTTTAGACATAAACCAGATGCCGGAGTAGTGGAGAAGCGCGTATACTAAAGTATGGATTTCTACATCGGACCGGCAATTACCGAAAAAATCGGATGCCGGAGTAGTGGAAAAACGTCGTAAGGGTTTCTTGTTAATTTACTGCGGAACTCTATAAAGGAAACGGAACTATATAAAAAAAATATTGACGACCGACCTTCGTGGTGTAATGGTTACAACGCCAGACCGCCACCCAAGAGGTCCCGGGTTCGAATCCCGGTCGGGTCATGGTTAAAAAACGAACTTTTTCTGATTGGCCTCGGGTCTTGGATGTTTATCTATATATGTATTTGTTATAAAATATAGTATGAGTTAAATTAGTATACCATAACACAAGTTTCGAACTTACTTTGGGGCTACTTCAATCTGTGTGATTTAAAAAGAAAACGATTAAAAAAAACATCTTACACCCTTGTATGATAAGATAATGACATGGCACCACCACAACCCAAACGAAAAGTGATACCCGATACCATCAGGTGACATGGATGCTCGTTTGCCTCCTTCCGATATAAAAAAAATTGAAAGCTCAGAAACTGAAACACAATAGTGCATCCGACAAGGCGCTCATTACCGAAGCTTCCTTTGTCGCAGATAGCTTATTCCCGGAGCTTTTTTTATGCTTTCCTCGATTATTGCTTCTTTGAGTCTGAAAGCTGTTAACGTTGAAATGGAAGCTAATCTATTCATCTTGGAGAAAGCTTTTAATGATGAAAATGGACCCGCTGTTTATTTTCGCTAATGTTACCTTCTGCTCAGCTACCACCAATTTTTGTTACACGATTATTTCATCATAGAAATTCCGTATCATGACAGTCGTCAGATAATTATAATCTACTTATTTTAAAATATTAACTTTTATTATAGACTTAGTTTAGCTATGTACTTAGTCATCTTTTCGTCATGTTTTGTCACTATAATTAATAAATTTACAAGATTATTCGTTGTTTTGTAAATGTCTCAATGAGTCTGGTTGTTATCCTAATCCTAACTAATATTATAAATGAGAAAGTGAGTTTGTTTGTTATTCCTTCACGGCTTAACTAATCAACCGATCATTATGAAAATTTGTATTATACACTGGGCGTCAAAAGTAAGTAGTACAGTTTTAAAATTGCAATATCTCCTAAACTACAGAAGCTAGACCTTTCAAATAAAAAAAAGTTAAAAGACAATTTAATTTCATTTAATAAAAACGTCATGCATAATATCATTTTTTAAAGATTGACTGAAAAAAAAACTTAATAAACAAAAACACTCTTTTTTAAACTGTTGGCTTGTACTTTTGTTTTTTATTGTTTTCTTTATTTCTGATAAATCAATTGCAATTCAAAAGCAAATGTGTCTTCAGCGAGTAAACGTCACTAATCATGCCTCTTTCACCAGAAGAATGTGCAAGAATCATAACTTTTCTCGAAGTAGGCATCAGTATGCGTCATACTGCAAGAACGGTGGGTGTAACTCTAAGAACGATCCAGCAAGTAAAGCGAAGGTACTAAGAGACTGGAAACCATCTAAGGAGACCAAGTAATGGCAGACCCAGGTGCACTAGTACCCGAGAAGACCGCTTAATTGTCTCTACTGTGTTAAGAAATCGTCACCTTAATGCAGTTAAGGTCCAGCAACAGCTTCTTCAGACCCGAAGAGACTACGTTAGTGAGAGTACAGTGAGGAGAAGACCTTGCTGAAGCCAACCTGAAGTCGTACAGGCCAGCAAATGGCCCCAAACTTGAGACAGGGCATCGAGTAGCAAGACTACGCTACGCCCGTCAACACGTACAATGGGACGAAGAAGAATGGACAAGAGTTTTGTTCACAGATGAGTCTTGGTTTTCTTTATTCACTTCCGATGGAACGCGGAGAGTATACAGGCGACCTGGTGAGCGATACATTCAAGGTTGCATCTCGGAAAGAGTTCAATACGGCGGGGGCTCTGTACACGTATGGCCTGGCATCTCTTCAGAGGGTCGCACAGAGCTAGTGGTCACAGAAAATGGCAGTCTGACTGGTGAAAGATATGCATTAGAGATCCTTATCGAGTATGCAGGGCCATATTTAGTAAATATGGGTGATGGAGCGATACTAATGCATGATAACGCCCGGCCACACACCGCTCAACTCGTACAAGAGTACATTCAGGAGGTTGGCATCAGCTTGATGGCTTGGCCATCAAGAAGCCCAGATCTTAACCCGATTGAACACACTTGGGATGAGCTTGGGAGGCTAGTCAGAAGACGCAGACCACCCCCCGCCACCCTCAGGGCTCTAAAACAGGCCCTGATAGAAGAATGGGTGAATATTCCCTAACACCGCCTCCGAAACTTAGTGTTCAGCATGCCAAACCGGCTCGAAGATGTCATCAGAGCCCGAGGCGGCAACACAAGTTACTAAAGTGGGAACAAGGCCCAAAACTTAAAAATTAAGTTCTTGATAGTTAGTTTAGTTTATTCTTAATTTTCAGTGTAAAACTTTACTAATGCTAAATAAAATATTATTTTTAGAAAACTTTGTTAAATTTGCTATAAAATGACTTTTATTTCAAAACTCTAACTTCTATAGTTTAAGAGTAATTGCAATTTTAAAACTGTACTACTTATTTTTGACGCCCAGTGTATATTGTCACGGGTACAGAGCCCAACATAGGCTTGAAAGTATGTCATTCCAATGGGAAAATATTTTTTCTACTATAGAGGACGCTGTATCAGCCAACAGATGGCGCCACAAGTCGCGCTATGGGTTGTTTTAACTTGTTTTGTTGTCAAACGAGATCTATGTCAAAAAATTAACGCGAGCGAAGCCGCGGGGAAAGTTAGTCTATGAATAATAAGTAATTAAGTAAAAAAAAAAAAACTTAAATGTATAGGTATTAACAGTAGTTGACTATTCAACAACAAATACAATCTTTACTCAGTTTGGGAATAGAATACGTAGTGCGATTCGTCCAAGAATATTTATTCACACATCTATTTTTAGTTCATAAACCAATTTTATTGATTTACACAAATTAAATAACAGCCACTATTTCGCTCTTAACGACAGTCCGGGCTAGCTTGTATAAAATAATATATTTGTAGACAAAACGTAATCTCAAGACATCTGTCTATGCAAAGCAGCCTGTCTGTAAAGCCTATTCCCCTCGAGCCCGAAGCTGTTATTGAATAAATAAAATATGTATAGTACTGAATGCGCCGTCACTGCGATCCGCTGAATTATGAATATGTACCTGAAACAAAACACAATAATTCATAAGCCTTTGAATTTTAATATTTTATTTACATTCTGCAGCCCGGTGGCGTGGTAGTGATCTTTCGGCACAAGTGGGCTCGGGTTCTAATCCTTGTCTTTATCTGTTCTCGAGATTAGGTGTTTTCTATGTATCATGTATAAGTTTATAATATATCCGTTACCCATAGCACATGCAGGTTGCCTAACTTATTTTGGGACCAGGGTGCGCAGTATGAATTATGTTGAAATTATTTATTTTATTTTTTACTAGCTGACCCGTGCCCACTTCGTTGGGCATAATGTTAATAATCCTTTTTAACCCCCGACGCAAAAAGAGGGGTGTTATAAGTTTGACGTGTGTATCTGTGTATCTGTGTATCGGTGTATCTGTGTATCTGTGTATCTGTGGATCTGTCTGTGGCATCGTAGCAACCAAACGGTAGGTCCGATTTTGATGTAGTTTTTTTTGTTTGAAAGGTGACCTGTGCGGGAGTGTTCTTAGCTATGATTCATGAAAATCTGTTCAGCCGTTTGAAGATCACCAGCTCTTTTCTATTTGATGAAGGGAAATGAACAACTTCCACTGGTTAGAACGATTTGAAATTTGGTATACTGTAACTGTCATGATATTGCAAGAATATGGTAAACTTGATCTGATGCTCCAGCATCATCTGGAACCTGCAGTATACTCAACTCCTCGTCAAATTACAGCAGATGTATCGTGTTTGGGCTCATTGGAATGGTCTCATTGAATAGTTAATTTATAGGTATAATTCACTAGTTGAATTCGCGGCTTCGCTCGTCATACTTAATGTTTATTGCTATCGCGCTTTATTTTTTTCCAGACCCAAAAAGAGGGGTCTTATAAGTTTGACGTGTGTATCTGTGTACTTTGGTGCTAGATGGTAACCAGGGTCTGATGATGGAGCTGGAAGGTGGCCATAGGAACTCAGTAATTAAACCACATAACACCATCGAGTTCTCATACATATTACGCAATACCATTCATACATATTTCGCAATACCTCTCATACATATCTAAAATACAAATGAAACGGATAGAGATTAGAATAAAATAGGAACGAAACTATAAAAAACGTCAAATAAAAATTAAATTAAAAATTTAAAAAACCCCCGACTCGAAACCTCTAAAAAGTAAATAAATAATAATTATGTACCCCCTATTCGACCTTTTAATTTTATGATATAATATTTATATTAGTTAATAGTAGTTAGTCATAATACTTCCAAAGCGTCATCACGTCGGGGGACCGCTAGACATTTAATTAAACATAACTGTGTAGGTATGTACTATTAACTAATAGACAGTTGATATCAAATTGTCAGCTAGTAATAAATTTTTACCTCTAAAAAGTAAATAAATAATAATTATGTACCCCCTACATAATTATTATTTATTTACTTTTTAGAGGTTTCGAGTCGGGGGTTTTTTAAATTTTTAATTTAATTTTTATTTAGTACAGGCGTTCGTAAGAAACGCTTGTATTCGACCGTTTTTTCTCCGATTCACTTTGCAAAACCGACTACCACGTAAAAGCCTTTTTATTTTTCGGTTTTTATATAATAATAAATTAATATATTATATAGATACAATTCATACAGATTGAGCTAGCCCCAAAGTAAGTTCGAAACTTGTGTTATGGGATACTAACTCAACGATATTATATTTTATAACAAATACATATATAGATAAACATCCAAGACCCGAGGCCAATCAGAAAAAGTTCGTTTTTCATCATGACCCGACCGGGGATCGAACCCGGGACCTCCTGGGTGGCGGTCTGGCGTGGTAACCATTACGCCACGGAGGTCGTCAATTATATTCGTCGTCAATTATAGTCGTTATATAACCTATGACACTCAGCAATAATGTGGCTTTCTATTGGTGAAAGAATTTTTAAAATCGGTTCAGTAGATCGCGAGATTACCCCTTACAATTTAACAAATACTTACTTCTTTATAATATTAGTATAGATTACAGAGGAGAACATACAAGCCAGCTGGTCGAGCTACATCTGTGACTACAAGGATATTGGATGCGTTGCCTATGAAGGAATGAAAAAACCCTGCCCCTAAGGCGACTCTCTGACCTGAAGGGGGACAGAAACAGGAAGCAAGGTCAGTAAGGTAAACAAGTTAAGGAGTTTTTGTTAAAATGTATTAGCTCTCTTGCTCAGGAGCGGCTAACCACGGGTTCTGATTTTTTTTAGCAGTACAATTACAAGTATTGCATATTAAATTAGAAAATGGGATAGGCGCTTAACCCACTAGTGCGTAAGAAGGATACCTATTAGTCCCACGCGAAGCAAAATTACCATTGAAGTAAAAAGAACTTCGATCTAGCATCGACTTTGAAAATAGCTATATTTTGATTATAGAGTGATATAAATCAATGTTGCCAATAAAATAATCCACTAACCCCAACCCGATTCTTGGGTTATAATTTCTATCGTCATTAACACACTAATGAGTCGTTAATTGTTTAATAAACACTGGATTTCCGAGAAGAGGCAGCCCTGAGGTGTCCCTTCTCAATGTGGGTTAACTCAATAAAGATCGCTTTTAGGTTTAAGGCTTAGTGGAGCCAAAGTGGGGTAGAGTGGTTTTGCAAAACACGAGGGGCCGAAACGCCCCCGGGGGAATTTCATAAGCAAACTAAATAATATTGTTGACACTTTTTTAACAACCGCAAAATGTAACTGCCGTTCAAATTACCATAGAGTTAGTAGATTGTATTTGTGACTCAATTTCTTATTTCCATCTATTTACGTCTTGATGTAACCACAGTATAAATAAATCTATACCAAACAAAAGCGGGTAACCAAAATCACAGTGTAAAATAATAGATACAGCCGTGAACCGGTCACCATTGTATGTAAAATTCATATCTAATCGAGTATAAAAAATGACACATGCTATTGTAAAAAATAGCGCCTTTGAATCGATAGTCAGACAGTCATTAAGGATCGCTTACACTAATATTTTTTATGGAAGACTAGTCTCCATCATGCGTTGTTGCTTGTGATTCTTATCATTCATTTTATTTCTTTTATCATTTCAGCCAAAGCCTACAGCAGGACATGGGCCTAGCCGAGGCCGAGTTCTTGTTTCACGCGAAGATAAATAAATAAATAAATAATGAAGGAGGGAAAGACCGAGAAGGGCGTACATGGATCAAGTGAAGGAAAGGACAGGCGTCGTATCTTATGGAGAGGTGAAGGAGCTGGCACAGGAGAGAGTAATGGAGGCTGCTACGCCGACAAGAGCGCGACTCTTCAATTTAAAGAAGAAGAAAGATTGCGAAAAAACGTCACGTTGGCGTCTCGTGACGAACGTCGGGCGAGCGTCTAGTCGATGTTGCACGAGCCTATTGGTACATGCATAGATTTTATAACGATACTACGTCACTTAACCATTTTGTTACTAAACAGTTGCTACTAATATGACTGCGCTAACTGTAGAAACACGTGGTGTCAAGGAGTTCCACTTTGGCGTCGTGTACCACCACCTTAACTGCCGTCATTTCGCCATTGTGCTGTCAATATTCCTATTGTGTCCCACTTGTTTATTTGCTGCTGTGTATCAATCTGTCAATCACACTCCATCGGTCAGCGAGTGGTGTGAATGTCAATACAAACCTGTGTGGTCTATGCGATTGTATGTCTATGGGTTTGGGGATTCGCGGTTATAAATATTGTTTAAGATTTTGGTTGGCTGGCGAGCGCTTGACTTTGTATTTGGGACAAATCTATACTAATATTCTAAGGCTGAAGAGTTTGTTTGTTTGTTTGAACGCGCTTATCTCAGGAACTACTACTAGTTCGAATTGAAAATGTAGTGTTGGATAGTTCATTTGTCGAGGAAGGCTTTGCGAGCTATATAACATTACGCTGCGACCAATAGGAGCGAAGCATCAGTGAAAAATGTGGCAAAAACGGGGAAAATTATTCATATCGCGACAGTGTTTTTGTCAACCACGCGAACGAAGTCGCGGGCACAGCTAGTGTAAGTATAAAGGAGAAAAAATGCATTTATCACAAATACAAAGAGAAGTGCTACTATTTATAATTTATATGAATATTATTCAGTAGATATATTGTGTTAATACTCGGGAATTGGATTCTTAAAGAAAAATTGAGCTGCAATTTATTAAAATTCTAAGAAAAATTTAATTTGGCATCCACCTTTTATAAAGTTGTGCGGAACCCTCCATTTTCATTTCAACTCGAAGAGCAGTCGCAATCGCAAGTAAATTTGATTTGAAAACTAAACTCCTCAATGATCGATGTCAATGTATATTGAACTCAATTAAGTGCCGCAGTTCCGGGTTCGATTCCCACGCTTGGACAAATATTTATACGATGTCAAGTGCTTAGACTCAGAGTATTCTGATTATGTGCTTGGCAACCGATGACTAATTAAAACTATATATTTAAACCATTGATGATTTAAACGGTTTATTTGCTTTTATTTAAGCTTCCAATCTTTCGATAGTAATTTTTGTCCCTCATTCCACTTGTATCCATTATTTGATCCATCAATGGATCCAAGTATCCAAGACGACTTTTTTTTCCACTCGAATCCATCAATGGATCCTATGCATTTTTTAAATTCCATTTGAATCCATTATTTGGTATTATTTATGATTGATTCTAGGATTGTTTTGCTATACGCTAAACATATTCTGTTAGTCCGGTGGGGTGGTGGTGTGTTGGTAGTGATCCCACCTTCGGCACCAGAGGGCGCTGAGTCAATTGCGTACAATTTGTATTTATTGTATATTTCATACAAAAAATCCCAAAACCTCATCAAGTTGTATGGTATGTATGAAAGAAATTAAACATCCAGAAGTGATATGTGTGGTCGGGTGCGCTCCGTTACGTCACGCCATCGTCCCGCCCCCGTCTCGGCCGTCTCACGATATATTACAGCGTTTTAATAAAGTTACTTGTTGTTATTACACTTCATTATATTTTAATCACCATTAAATTTAAAGATGTGTAATTAAAAAACCACACCTGGGTTCCCATGGCAACGTAAGCGCTTGCGCAAGCATGTTTAATTCATTAGACCAATGATTGGCTGTCATTAACCCATTGATTCGGAGGCATTTCCGCCGTCGCCACTCGCTAGCCTCGATAACGAAGGGATACCTTGTACGGTAAAGTTGTACCTTACATGAAATACGTTAGCACCTAAGTAACCAATCAATAAAATCGAAGTGTTTGTCGAAATAACATAAAACACACTACAAGCAATTAGCTGTTTGGGGACCTCGATGGAGTCGCTCTAACACGAACACGCAAGTTAAACTATGTCGACCCTAACCAGTATGAATGGGTTTCGTTATCATGAGCATGTCTGTGTTCCAAAGGGCACTTTAAGCCATCGGTCCCGGCTGTTATCGACGGACAGACGTTAAGCGAAGTCGACAGGCGACTTGACTGTCCAATCCGCATTGCACCAACGTGGCAGAGTACGCTCTAATCACCTTCGATTGACAAAGAGACCCGTATTTTCTAAATTATCTAATGCATTGATGTTTCACTCCTAATAGGTCTATGACTATGTAGCTTTCCTCAATAAATAGGCTATACAATGCTAAAAATACGTGGCATGGAAAATCAACAGCTCACTGTATTAACTTTACTCGATTTTAGTAACGCTTTTAATTCCGTTGATTTTGATAGGAGTTCTGTCATCTC
The DNA here is from genome assembly GCA_905163395.2 of Endotricha flammealis. Taxonomy (NCBI): domain Eukaryota; kingdom Metazoa; phylum Arthropoda; class Insecta; order Lepidoptera; family Pyralidae; genus Endotricha; species Endotricha flammealis. The sequence continues at coordinate 261,260 of LR990868.1, read as the reverse complement.
TTAACATATCTCCGGCAGTGTGTGATTGGTTTCATAATTACCTGTACGGGCGTCGGCAACGTGTCAAAACTGATCACCAAATTTCTACCTGGTGTGATACGACAGCTGGCGTGCCGCAGGGTGGTGTGCTGTCTCCTCTATTATTTGCTATTTTTATTTCCTCTATCACTACTTCACTTACTTCTTCCTATCACCTTTACGCAGATGATTTACAAATCTACTGTCAAACATCTCTGAATGATATTGCTTTGGCTATTGATGAGACTAATGTAAATTTGAACTCTATTTCATCCTGGAGTAAGCGCTTTGGTCTGAAAGTTAATCCCGCGAAATCGCAGTGCATTATTGTAGGTAGCCAGGCGTTTATTTCTAGACTTGATAGCTCACAAATCCCGTCGGTTATGCTTGATGGCATCTGCATCCCTTTTAAAAGCACCGTTAAAAACCTCGGGATAGTGATGGATGCTACATTGTCTTGGAAGTCTCAGGTGGCTGAGGTAAGTAGGAAGATGTTTGCCTCTTCTGCGTCACTTCGACGCCTCAGAAATTTCTTGCCCACTGCCACCAAAGTTTCTCTAGCACAATCCCTTCTTCTCCCCATCCTTGACTATGCTGATGCATCGTATCCAGACCTTAATGTTGACTTACTTAATAAGTTAGATCGCTTGCAAAACTTCTGCATTAGGTTTATTTTTGGTTTACGCAAATTCGACCACGTCTCTGATTATCGAGCTAAGTTGAAATGGCTTTCCATTCGGCAGCGTAGGGACATTCACATATTTTCCCTCCTCTACACTATTCTTTTTAATCCGCGAGCTCCTTCATATCTTAAAGAATGCTTTACATTTTCCTCTTCATCTCATAGCCTAGCACTCCGATCCACTTATAAACTCACTCTCCTAATCCCTGTTCATTCTTCCAAATTCTTCGATCAATCCTTCACCGTCCAAGCTATCAGACTATGGAACAGTTTACCAGTGACTATTAGAACTGCCAAGTCTATCGTTATATTTAAACGACAAGTAAAAATCATTTTCTTGCGTCTTGATTGCTATCAATTCACCGACAATATGTATAATTATTATATTGTATTTATATTATGTATGTGTAATTATATATTATATATACAGTATATTATGAATACTGACTTATATATTTTTTTATTTTATTATTATTATTATTTAGCAATAATTTAGCTTTAGTACCTTTATTGTGTTATTGCATCTTGTTGACCCTGCCCACTCCATTCAGAAATTCTGTACCCTAAGGTTGCCTTGAAAAGATTGCTTTTAGCAATAAGGCCGCCTTGTTGCACATATACTAGTCTATAAGCTTTCCGTATGTTGTATTATATAAAGATGTATTGTATATTGCAAATAAAGTATATTCTCTCTCTCTCTCTCTCTGTCTCTCTCTCTAAAAATATATTTCAATAAAGACAACCTAGTTAGTTACTAAACTTTTCTGCTTTTTTAATTTTAGCATAGATTCAAATGTTATTTCTTTGTTTCGCACCAGCGCATCTCAAAGTCTGTTACCTCCGAGGTGAATCACCTCAAACAGTCTTTTATTTGCGAGCGAACTTTAATTACAATAGTTCGTCGTGTTCACGAACTAATTCGCCGCTCCATATCGGGCGAGCCGTGAGCGGTGGTACATCAGACATCATAAACAGTCCCGGTAACTATTATTTAATCTATGGTCTGGTCACTGACCAACTATTTTATTAGACGAGTATAAAATATTTTATGAAATAAAATTAAAAGCAGTTTATTATTATGTATTTTTTGTGAAGAATTGACAGAGTGACAAAATACTTCAAAACAAAATGATCAAAATTAATTTGTAATTTATAAATTCCCAATAAGCTGTAGCAATGTGTCTTTTATAAAATAACATGCCTCAAGTTTGACGGCGAATTCTCCGTAGGTAGAATGGTCTGTAGTTAAGAGAGTCATGGGTTATGTCGCGTAGGTAAAACATTCTGTAGCTGCAAATGCCTGTCGTCGAAACTGACGAAGATGAAAGGTTCTGTCGGCAAAATGTCCATAGGTGAGAGACTGCTGGCTAAACGAAAATAAAAGAATCATCCAGTTCAATGGCGAATAGGCCTTACGGGAACGGTTGCAAAATTATGGCGTAAAGACTTGTGTCTTTAACATTGTTTTGAAACATACCTACTCAGATTACATTTGGCTGTCACTGTCAAATTTCAGAAGACATATGAGATACTTAATTGTAATTATGTGTGACAATAAGAGCTTGATTCTTAACGTGGAATTATTAACATAGTTTTGACCATTAAAATTATAATTTCCTTGAACTTTTTTAACAACTTTCTGACGATCGCTTGCACGTGAATGCTTATGCATTAATTAAGTTGATCTATGCCGTGGAAATTATTAACTTTAACTTTTATAATAGTTTTATATTTTTTTTAGTAATTCACCGATAACCCATTAAAATTATAAGTTCCCATAAAATACCTTGAATTTTTTTTACAACTTTCCGACAGTCACTAGCAACTTAACTAATGCATAAGTAGTCACTACTTATGCATTAGTTAAGTTGATCTATGCAAGTGTGAGGCGCATTTTGCATTCCGCACGACCTGTATGGCTGACAGACTCCGTGCTGGCGGGTAAATGTAATGAGAGTTATTGAAAACGAGCATTTACTATGTATTACGTCAAAGTAAACCCCAGGAACCCTACACAGAGTTAAGAAAGCAACTCGAGCACCGGTGTGAAGTTAGCAGTCAAAGTTAGCTGCGGATTTATTATGCGACCAAATTAAGAAGTCGGCTACTAAGATACAGGCAAACACCTATATTTCTGCATAAATTATTAAAAATACATTCAGAAAGTGCAGTATACATCAAACTGATGAATAAATAACAAAAGTTAAAAAGACTTATTTCCTTATAAACAAACTTTTACACATGAAAGTAAGGATCGAATTTGTGTTTCAGTTTCGTATAATTAAACTTGAGCTGCTTGCATAAATAAGCACTCGCCTGAAAGGTTATTAAATAGGCTTTCAGGAAAAGTATAGACATTTCAGTTTGATAATGCTAGAGTACCAGAGATCAATTAATCTTCACCACTTATTCGAAAAAACCCTAAAACGTAATTTTCAACTACAAACTAGACTAAGTAATCTTTCACCTGCTTGCATGAATTAGGACTCGCCTGAAAGGCAATTAAATGGGCTTTCAGGAAAAGTATAGACATTTCAGTTTGATAATGCTAGAGTACCAGAGATCAATCAATCTTCACCACTTATTCGAAAAAACCCTAAAACGTAATTTTCAACTACAAACTAGACAAAGTAATCTTTCACCTGCTTGCATGAATTAGGAATCGCCTGAAAGGTAATTAAATAGGCTTTCAGGAAAAGTATAGACATTACAGTTTGATAATGCTAGAGTACCAGAGATCAATCAATCTTCACCACTTATTCGAAAAAACCCTAAAACGTAATTTTCAACTACAAACTAGACAAAGTAATCTTTCACCTGCTTGCATTAATTAGAACTCGCCTGAAAGGTAATTAAATAGGCTTTCAGGAAAAGTATAGACATTTCAGTTTGATAATGCTAGAGTACCAGAGATCAATCAATCTTCACCACTTATTCGAAAAAACCCTAAAACGTAATTTTCAACTACAAACTAGTCTAAGTAATCTTTCACCTGCTTACATGAATTAGGAATCGCCTGAAAGGTAATTAAATAGGCTTTCAGGAAAAGTATAGAGATTTCAGTTTGATAATGCTAGAGTACCAGAGATCAATTAATCTTCACCACTTATTCGAAAAACCCTAAAACGTAATTTTCTACTACAAACTAGACTAAGTAATCTTTCACCTGCTTGCATGAATTAGGACTCGCCTGAAAGGTAATTAAATAGGCTTTCAGGAAAAGTATAGAGGTTTCAGTTTGATAATGCTAGAGTACCAGAGATCAATTAATCTTCACCACTTATTCGAAAAACCCTAAAACGTAATTTTCTACTACAAACTAGACTAAGTAATCTTTCACCTGCTTGCATGAATTAGGACTCGCCTGAAAGGTAATTAAATAGGCTTTCAGGAAAAGTATAGAGATTTCAGTTTGATAATGCTAGAGTACCAGAGATCAATTAATCTTCACCACTTATTCGAAAAACCCTAAAACGTAATTTTCTACTACAAACTAGACTAAGTAATCTTTCACATGCTTACATGAATTAGGAATCGCCTGAAAGGTAATTAAAAAGGCTTTTAGGAAAAGTACAGACATTTCAGTTTGATAATGCTAGAGTACCAGAGATCAATCAATCTTCACCACTTATTCGAAAAACCCTAAAACGTAATTTTCTACTACAAACTAGACTAAGTAATCTTTCACCTGCTTGCATGAATTAGGACTCGCCTGAAAGGTAATTAAATAGGCTTTCAGAAAAAGTATAGAAATTTCAGTTTGATAATGCTAGAGTACCAGAGATCCATAAATGTTTACAACTTGTTCGAAAAAACCCTAAAACGTAATTTTCTACTACAAACTAGACTAAGTAATCTTTTACCTGCTTGCATGAATTAGGACTCGCCTGAAAGGTAATTAAATAGGCTTTCAGGAAAAGTATAGAGATTTCAGTTTGATAATGCTAGAGTACCAGAGATCAATCAATGTTTACAACTTATTCGAAAAACCCTAAAACGTAATTTTCTACTACAAAATAGACAAAGTAATCTTTCACCTGCTTACATGAATTAGGAATCGCCTGAAAGGTACTTAAAAAGGCTTTCAGGAAAAGTATAGAGATTTCAGTTTGATAATGCTAGAGTACCAGAGATCAATTAATCTTCACCACTAATTCGAAAAACCCTAAAACGTAATTTTCTACTACAAACTAGAGTAAGTAATCTTTCACCTGCTTGCATGAATTAGGACTCGCCTGAAAGGTAATTAAATAGGCTTTCAGGAAAAGTATAGAGATTTCAGTTTGATAATGCTAGAGTACCAGAGATACATAAATGTTTACAACTTATTCGAAAAAAACCCTAAAACGTAATTTTCAACTACAAACTAGACTAAGTAATCTTTCACCTGCTTACATGAATTAGGAATCGCCTGAAAGGTAATTAAATAGGCTTTCAGGAAAAGTATAGAGATTTCAGTTTGATAATGCTAGAGTACCAGAGATCAATCAATCTTCACCACTTATTCGAAAAAACCCTAAAACGTAATTTTCTACTACAAACTAGACTAAGTAATCTTTCACCTGCTTGCATAAATTAGGAATCGCCTGAAAGGTAATTAAATAGGCTTTCAGGAAAAGTATAGACATTTCAGTTTCATAATGCTAGAGTACCAGAGATCAATCAATCTTCACCACTTATTCGAAAAAACCCTAAAACGTAATTTTCAACTACAAACTAGACAAAGTAATCTATCACCTGCTTACATGAATTAGGAATCGCCTGAAAGGTAATTAAAAAGGCTTTCGGGAAAAGTTTAGAGATTTCAGTTTGATAATGCTAGAGTACCAGAGATCAATTAATCTTCACCACTTATTCGAAAAACCCTAAAACGTAATTTTCTACTACAAACTAGACTAAGTAATCTTTCACCTGCTTGCATGAATTAGGACTCGCCTGAAAGGTAATTAAATAGGCTTTCAGAAAAAGTATAGAAATTTCAGTTTGATAATGCTAGAGTACCAGAGATCCATAAATGTTTACGACTTGTTCGAAAAAACCCTAAAACGTAATTTTCTACTACAAACTAGACTAAGTAATCTTTTACCTGCTTGCATGAATTAGGACTCGCCTGAAAGGTAATTAAACAGGCTTTCAGGAAAAGTATAGAGATTTCAGTTTGATAATGCTAGAGTACCAGAGATCAATCAATGTTTACAACTTATTCGAAAAACCCTAAAACGTAATTTTCTACTACAAAATAGACAAAGTAATCTTTCACCTGCTTACATGAATTAGGAATCGCCTGAAAGGTACTTAAAAAGGCTTTCAGGAAAAGTATAGAGATTTCAGTTTGATAATGCTAGAGTACCAGAGATCAATTAATCTTCACCACTTATTCGAAAAACCCTAAAACGTAATTTTCTACTACAAACTAGAGTAAGTAATCTTTCACCTGCTTGCATGAATTAGGACTCGCCTGAAAGGTAATTAAATAGGCTTTCAGGAAAAGTATAGAGATTTCAGTTTGATAATGCTAGAGTACCAGAGATACATAAATGTTTACAACTTATTCGAAAAAAACCCTAAAACGTAATTTTCAACTACAAACTAGACTAAGTAATCTTTCACCTGCTTACATGAATTAGGAATCGCCTGAAAGGTAATTAAATAGGCTTTCAGGAAAAGTATAGAGATTTCAGTTTGATAATGCTAGAGTACCAGAGATCAATCAATCTTCACCACTTATTCGAAAAAACCCTAAAACGTAATTTTCTACTACAAACTAGACTAAGTAATCTTTCACCTGCTTGCATGAATTAGGACTCGCCTGAAAGGTAATTAAATAGGCTTTCAGAAAAAGTATAGAACTTTCAGTTTGATAATGCTAGAATACCAGAGATCCATAAATGTTTACAACTTGTTCGAAAAAACCCTAAAACGTAATTTTCTACTACAAACTAGACTAAGTAATCTTTCACCTGCTTGCATGAATTAGGACTCGCCTGAAAGGTAATTATATAGGCTTTCAGGAAAAGTATAGAGATTTCAGTTTGATAATGCTAGAGTACCAGAGATCAATCAATCTTCACCACTTATTCGAAAAAACCCTAAAACGTAATTTTCAACTACAAACTAGACCAAGTAATCTTTCACCTGCTTACATGAATTAGGAATCGCCTGAAAGGTAATTAAATAGGCTTTCAGGAAAAGTATAGAAATTTTAGTTTGATAATGCTAGAGTACCAGAGATCAATTAATCTTCACCACTTATTCGAAAAAACCCTAAAACGTAATTTTCAACTACAAACTAGACTAAATAATCTTTCACCTGCTTGCATGAATTAGGACTAGCCTGAAAGGCAATTAAATGGGCTTTCAGGAAAAGTATAGACATTTCAGTTTGATAATGCTAGAGTACCAGAGATCAATCAATCTTCACCACTTATTCGAAAAAACCCTAAAACGTAATTTTCAACTACAAACTAGACAAAGTAATCTTTCACCTGCTTGCATGAATTAGGAATCGCCTGAAAGGTAATTAAATAGGCTTTCAGGAAAAGTATAGACATTTCAGTTTCATAATGCTAGAGTACCAGAGATCAATCAATCTTCACCACTTATTCGAAAAAACCCTAAAACGTAATTTTCAACTACAAACTAGACAAAGTAATCTTTCACCTGCTTACATGAATTAGGAATCGCCTGAAAGGTAATTAAAAAGGCTTTCGGGAAAAGTTTAGAGATTTCAGTTTGATAATGCTAGAGTACCAGAGATCAATTAATCTTCACCACTTATTCGAAAAACCCTAAAACGTAATTTTCTACTACAAACTAGACTAAGTAATCTTTCACCTGCTTGCATGAATTAGGACTCGCCTGAAAGGTAATTAAATAGGCTTTCAGAAAAAGTATAGAAATTTCAGTTTGATAATGCTAGAGTACCAGAGATCCATAAATGTTTACAACTTGTTCGAAAAAACCCTAAAACGTAATTTTCTACTACAAAATAGACAAAGTAATCTTTCACCTGCTTACATGAATTAGGAATCGCCTGAAAGGTACTTAAAAAGGCTTTCAGGAAAAGTATAGAGATTTCAGTTTGATAATGCTAGAGTACCAGAGATCAATTAATCTTCACCACTTATTCGAAAAACCCTAAAACGTAATTTTCTACTACAAACTAGAGTAAGTAATCTTTCACCTGCTTGCATGAATTAGGACTCGCCTGAAAGGTAATTAAATAGGCTTTCAGGAAAAGTATAGAGATTTCAGTTTGATAATGCTAGAGTACCAGAGATACATAAATGTTTACAACTTATTCGAAAAAAACCCTAAAACGTAATTTTCAACTACAAACTAGACTAAGTAATCTTTCACCTGCTTACATGAATTAGGAATCGCCTGAAAGGTAATTAAATAGGCTTTCAGGAAAAGTATAGAGATTTCAGTTTGATAATGCTAGAGTACCAGAGATCAATCAATCTTCACCACTTATTCGAAAAAACCCTAAAACGTAATTTTCTACTACAAACTAGACTAAGTAATCTTTCACCTGCTTGCATAAATTAGGAATCGCCTGAAAGGTAACTAAATAGGCTTTCAGGAAAAGTATAGAGATTTCAGTTTGATAATACTAGAGTACCAGAGATACATAAATGTTTACAACTTATTCGAAAAAAACCCTAAAACGTAATTTTCAACTACAAACTATACTAAGTAATCTTTCACCTGCTTGCATGAATTAGGACTCGCCTGAAAGGTAATTAAATAGGCTTTCAGGAAAAGTATAGAGATTTCAGTTTGATAATGCTAGACTACCAGAGATCAATTAATCTTCACCACTTATTCGAAAAAACCTTAAAACGTAATTTTCTACTACAAACTAGACTAAGTAATCTTTCACCTGCTTGCATGAATTAGAACTCGCCTGAAAGGTAATTAAATAAGCTTTCAGGAAAAGTATAGAGATTTCAGTTTGATAATGCTAGACTACCAGAGATCAATTAATCTTCACCACTTATTCGAAAAAACCTTAAAACGTAATTTTCTACTACAAACTAGACTAAGTAATCTTTCACCTGCTTGCATGAATTAGAACTCGCCTGAAAGGTAATTAAATAGGCTTTCAGGAAAAGTATAGAGATTTCAGTTTGATAATGCTAGACTACCAGAGATCAATTAATCTTCACCACTTATTCGAAAAAACCCTAAAACGTAATTTTCTACTACAAACTAGACTAAGTAATCTTTCACCTGCTTGCATGAATTAGGAATCGCCTGAAAGGTAATCAAATAGGCTTTCAGGAAAAGTATAGAGATTTTAGTTTGATAATGCTAGAGTACCAGAGAATCATAAATGTTTACAACTTATTCGAAAAAAACCCTAAAACGTAATTTTCTACTACAAACTAGACTAAGTAATCTTTCACCTGCTTACATGAATTAGGACTCGCCTGAAAGATAATTAAATAGGCTTTCAGGAAAAGTATAGAGGTTTCAGTTTGATAATGCTAGAGTACCAGAGATCAATCAATCTTCACCACTTATTCGAAAAAACCCTAAAACGTAATTTTCAACTACAAACTAGACAAAGTAATCTTTCACCTGCTTACATGAGTTAGGAATCGCCTGAAAGGTAATTAAATAGGCTTTCAGGAAAAGTATAGAGATTTCAGTTTGATAATGCTAGAGTACCAGAGATACATAAATGTTTACAACTTATTCGAAAAAAACCCTAAAACGTAATTTTCTACTACAAACTAGACTAAGTAATCTTTCACCTGCTTGCATGAATTAGGACTCGCCTGAAAGGTAATTAAATAGGCTTTCAGGAAAAGTATAGAGATTTCAGTTTGATAATGCTAGAGTACCAGAGATACATAAATGTTTACAACTTATTCGAAAAAAACCCTAAAACGTAATTTTCAACTACAAACTAGACAAAGTAATCTTTCACCTGCTTACATGAGTTAGGAATCGCCTGAAAGGTAATTAAATAGGCTTTCAGGAAAAGTATAGAGATTTCAGTTTGATAATGCAAATAGTTGTAAACATTTATGTATCTCTGGTACTCTAGCATTATCAAACTGAAATCTCTATACTTTTCCTGAAAGCCTATTTAATTACCTTTCAGGCGATTCCTAACTCATGTAAGCAGGTGAAAGATTACTTTGTCTAGTTTGTAGTTGAAAATTACGTTTTAGGGTTTTTTTCGAATAAGTGGTGAAGATTGATTGATCTCTGGTACTCTTGCATTATCAAACTAAAACCTCTATAATTTTCCTGAAAGCCTATTTAATTATCTTTCAGGCGAGTCCTAATTCATGCAAACAGGTGAAAGATTACTTACTCTAGTTTGTAGTAGAAAATTACGTTTTAGGGTTTTTTCGAATAAGTGGTGAAGATTAATTGATCTCTGGTACTCTACCATTATCAAACTGAAATCTCTATACTTTTCCTGAAAGCCTATTTAGTTACCTTTCAGGCGATTCCTAATTCATGTAAGCAGGTGAAAGATTACTTAGTCTAGTTTGTAGTAGAAAATTACGTTTTAGGGTTTTTTTCGAATAAGTTGTAAACATTTATGTATCTCTGGTACTCTAGCATTATCAAACTGAAATCTCTATACTTTTCCTGAAAGCCTATTTAATTGCCTTTCTGGCGATTCCTAACTCATGTAAGCAGGTGAAAGATTAATTTGTCTAGTTTGTAGTTGAAAATTACGTTTTAGGGTTTTTTTCGAATAAGTTGTAAACATTTATGTATCTCTGGTACTCTAGCATTATCAAACTGAAACCTCTATACTTTTCCTGAAAGCCTATTTAATTACCTTTCAGGCGAGTCCTAATTCATGCAAGCAGGTGAAAGATTACTTAGTCTAGTTTGTAGTAGAAAATTACGTTTTAGGGTTTTTTCGAATAAGTGGTGAAGATTAATTGATCTCTGGTAGTCTAGCATTATCAAACTGAAATCTCTATACTTTTCCTGAAAGCCTATTTAATTACCTTTCAGGCGAGTTCTAATTCATGCAAGCAGGTGAAAGATTACTTAGTCTAGTTTGTAGTAGAAAATTACGTTTTAAGGTTTTTTCGAATAAGTGGTGAAGATTAATTGATCTCTGGTAGTCTAGCATTATCAAACTGAAATCTCTATACTTTTCCTGAAAGCCTATTTAATTACCTTTCAGGCGAGTCCTAATTCATGCAAGCAGGTGAAAGATTACTTAGTCTAGTTTGTAGTTGAAAATTACGTTTTAGGGTTTTTTTCGAATAAGTTGTAAACATTTATGTATCTCTGGTACTCTAGTATTATCAAACTGAAATCTCTATACTTTTCCTGAAAGCCTATTTAATTACCTTTCAGGCGAGTCCTAATTCATGCAAGCAGGTGAAAGATTACTTAGTCTAGTTTGTAGTAGAAAATTACGTTTTAGGGTTTTTTCGAATAAGTGGTGAAGATTAATTGATCTCTGGTACTCTAGCATTATCAAACTTAAATCTCTATACTTTTCCTGAAAGCCTATTTAATTACCTTTCAGGCGAGTCCTAATTCATGCAAGCAGGTGAAAGATTACTTACTCTAGTTTGTAGTAGAAAATTACGTTTTAGGGTTTTTCGAATAAGTGGTGAAGATTAATTGATCTCTGGTACTCTAGCATTATCAAACTGAAACCTCTATACTTTTCCTGAAAGCCTATTTAATTACCTTTCAGGCGATTCCTAATTTATGCAAGCAGGTGAAAGATTACTTAGTCTAGTTTGTAGTAGAATATTACGTTTTAGGGTTTTTTCGAACAAGTTGTAAACATTTATGGATCTCTGGTACTCTAGCATTATCAAACTGAAATGTCTATACTTTTCCTGAAAGCCTATTTAATTACCTTTCAGGCGATTCCTAACTCATGTAAGCAGGTGAAAGATTACTTTGTCTAGTTTGTAGTAGAAAATTACGTTTTAGGGTTTTTTCGAACAAGTTGTAAACATTTATGGATCTCTGGTACTCTAGCATTATCAAACTGAAATGTCTATACTTTTCCTGAAAGCCTATTTAATTACCTTTCAGGCGATTCCTAACTCATGTAAGCAGGTGAAAGATTACTTTGTCTAGTTTGTAGTAGAAAATTACGTTTTAGGGTTTTTTCGAACAAGTTGTAAACATTTATGGATCTCTGGTACTCTAGCATTATCAAACTGAAATTTCTATACTTTTCCTGAAAACCTATTTAATTACCTTTCAGGCGATTCCTAACTCATGTAAGCAGGTGAAAGATTACTTTGTCTAGTTTGTAGTTGAAAATTACGTTTTAGGGTTTTTTCGAATAAGTGGTGAAGATTGATTGATCTCTGGTACTCTAGCATTATTAAACTGAAATCTCTATACTTTTCCTGAAAGCCTATTTAATTACCTTTCAGGCGATTCCTAATTCATGTAAGCAGGTGAAAGATTACTTAGTCTAGTTTGTAGTTGAAAATTACGTTTTAGGGTTTTTTTCGAATAAGTTGTAAACATTTATGTATCTCTGGTACTCTAGCATTATCAAACTGAAATCTCTATACTTTTCCTGAAAGCCTATTTAATTACCTTTCAGGCGAGTCCTAATTCATGCAAGCAGGTGAAAGATTACTTAGTCTAGTTTGTAGTAGAAAATTACATTTTAAGGTTTTTTCGAATAAGTGGTGAAGATTGATTGATCTCTGGTACTCTAGCATTATCAAACTGAAATCTCTATACTTTTCCTGAAAGCCTATTTAATTACCTTTCAGGCGAGTCCTAATTCATGCAAGCAGGTGAAAGATTACTTAGTCTAGTTTGTAGTTGAAAATTACGTTTTAGGGTTTTTTTCGAATAAGTTGTAAACATTTATGTATCTCTGGTACTCTAGCATTATCAAACTGAAATCTCTATACTTTTCCTGAAAGCCTATTTAATTACCTTTCAGGCGAGTCCTAATTCATGCAAGCAGGTGAAAGATTACTTAGTCTAGTTTGTAGTAGAAAATTACGTTTTAGGGTTTTTTCGAATAAGTGGTGAAGATTAATTGATCTCTGGTACTCTAGCATTATCAAACTGAAACCTCTATACTTTTCCTGAAAGCCTATTTAATTACCTTTCAGGCGATTCCTAATTTATGCAAGCAGGTGAAAGATTACTTAGTCTAGTTTGTAGTAGAAAATTACGTTTTAGGGGTTTTTCGAACAAGTTGTAAACATTTATGGATCTCTGGTACTCTAGCATTATCAAACTGAAATGTCTATACTTTTCCTGAAAGCCTATTTAATTACCTTTCAGGCGATTCCTAACTCATGTAAGCAGGTGAAAGATTACTTTGTCTAGTTTGTAGTAGAAAATTACGTTTTAGGGTTTTTTCGAACAAGTTGTAAACATTTATGGATCTCTGGTACTCTAGCATTATCAAACTGAAATCTCTATACTTTTCCTGAAAACCTATTTAATTACCTTTCAGGCGATTCCTAACTCATGTAAGCAGGTGAAAGATTACTTTGTCTAGTTTGTAGTTGAAAATTACGTTTTAGGGTTTTTTCGAATAAGTGGTGAAGATTGATTGATCTCTGGTACTCTAGCATTATCAAACTGAAATCTCTATACTTTTCCTGAAAGCCTATTTAATTACCTTTCAGGCGAGTCCTAATTCATGCAAGCAGGTGAAAGATTACTTAGTCTAGTTTGTAGTAGAAAATTACATTTTAAGGTTTTTTCGAATAAGTGGTGAAGATTGATTGATCTCTGGTACTCTAGCATTATCAAACTGAAATCTCTATACTTTTCCTGAAAGCCTATTTAATTACCTTTCAGGCGAGTCCTAATTCATGCAAGCAGGTGAAAGATTACTTAGTCTAGTTTGTAGTTGAAAATTACGTTTTAGGGTTTTTTTCGAATAAGTTGTAAACATTTATGTATCTCTGGTACTCTAGTATTATCAAACTGAAATCTCTATACTTTTCCTGAAAGCCTATTTAATTACCTTTCAGGCGATTCCTAATTCATGTAAGCAGGTGAAAGATTACTTAGTCTAGTTTGTAGTTGAAAATTACGTTTTAGGGTTTTTTTCGAATAAGTTGTAAACATTTATGTATCTCTGGTACTCTAGCATTATCAAACTGAAATCTCTATACTTTTCCTGAAAGCCTATTTAATTACCTTTCAGGCGAGTCCTAATTCATGTAAGCAGGTGAAAGATTACTTAGTCTAGTTTGTAGTTGAAAATTACGTTTTAGGGTTTTTTTCGAATAAGTTGTAAACATTTATGTATCTCTGGTACTCTAGCATTATCAAACTGAAATCTCTATACTTTTCCTGAAAGCCTATTTAATTACCTTTCAGGCGAGTCCTAATTCATGCAAGCAGGTGAAAGATTACTTAGTCTAGTTTGTAGTAGAAAATTACATTTTAAGGTTTTTTCGAATAAGTGGTGAAGATTGATTGATCTCTGGTACTCTAGCATTATCAAACTGAAATCTCTATACTTTTCCTGAAAGCCTATTTAATTACCTTTCAGGCGAGTCCTAATTCATGCAAGCAGGTGAAAGATTACTTAGTCTAGTTTGTAGTTGAAAATTACGTTTTAGGGTTTTTTTCGAATAAGTTGTAAACATTTATGTATCTCTGGTACTCTAGTATTATCAAACTGAAATCTCTATACTTTTCCTGAAAGCCTATTTAATTACCTTTCAGGCGAGTCCTAATTCATGCAAGCAGGTGAAAGATTACTTAGTCTAGTTTGTAGTAGAAAATTACGTTTTAGGGTTTTTTCGAATAAGTGGTGAAGATTAATTGATCTCTGGTACTCTAGCATTATCAAACTGAAACCTCTATACTTTTCCTGAAAGCCTATTTAATTACCTTTCAGGCGATTCCTAATTTATGCAAGCAGGTGAAAGATTACTTAGTCTAGTTTGTAGTAGAAAATTACGTTTTAGGGGTTTTTCGAACAAGTTGTAAACATTTATGGATCTCTGGTACTCTAGCATTATCAAACTGAAATGTCTATACTTTTCCTGAAAGCATATTTAATTACCTTTCAGGCGATTCCTAACTCATGTAAGCAGGTGAAAGATTACTTTGTCTAGTTTGTAGTAGAAAATTACGTTTTAGGGTTTTTTCGAACAAGTTGTAACATTTATGGATCTCTGGTACTCTAGCATTATCAAACTGAAATCTCTATACTTTTCCTGAAAACCTATTTAATTACCTTTCAGGCGATTCCTAACTCATGTAAGCAGGTGAAAGATTACTTTGTCTAGTTTGTAGTTGAAAATTACGTTTTAGGGTTTTTTCGAATAAGTGGTGAAGATTGATTGATCTCTGGTACTCTAGCATTATTAAACTGAAATCTCTATACTTTTCCTGAAAGCCTATTTAATTACCTTTCAGGCGATTCCTAATTCATGTAAGCAGGTGAAAGATTACTTAGTCTAGTTTGTAGTTGAAAATTACGTTTTAGGGTTTTTTTCGAATAAGTTGTAAACATTTATGTATCTCTGGTACTCTAGCATTATCAAACTGAAATCTCTATACTTTTCCTGAAAGCCTATTTAATTACCTTTCAGGCGAGTCCTAATTCATGCAAGCAGGTGAAAGATTACTTAGTCTAGTTTGTAGTAGAAAATTACATTTTAAGGTTTTTTCGAATAAGTGGTGAAGATTGATTGATCTCTGGTACTCTAGCATTATCAAACTGAAATCTCTATACTTTTCCTGAAAGCCTATTTAATTACCTTTCAGGCGAGTCCTAATTCATGCAAGCAGGTGAAAGATTACTTAGTCTAGTTTGTAGTTGAAAATTACGTTTTAGGTTTTTTTTCGAATAAGTTGTAAACATTTATGTATCTCTGGTACTCTAGTATTATCAAACTGAAATCTCTATACTTTTCCTGAAAGCCTATTTAATTACCTTTCAGGCGAGTCCTAATTCATGCAAGCAGGTGAAAGATTACTTAGTCTAGTTTGTAGTAGAAAATTACGTTTTAGGGTTTTTTCGAATAAGTGGTGAAGATTAATTGATCTCTGGTACTCTAGCATTATCAAACTGAAATGTCTATACTTTTCCTGAAAGCCTATTTAATTACCTTTCAGGCGAGTCCTAATTCATGCAAGCAGGTGAAAGATTACTTACTCTAGTTTGTAGTAGAAAATTACGTTTTAGGGTTTTTCGAATAAGTGGTGAAGATTAATTGATCTCTGGTACTCTAGCATTATCAAACTGAAACCTCTATACTTTTCCTGAAAGCCTATTTAATTACCTTTCAGGCGATTCCTAATTTATGCAAGCAGGTGAAAGATTACTTAGTCTAGTTTGTAGTAGAAAATTACGTTTTAGGGTTTTTTCGAATAAGTGGTGAAGATTGATTGATCTCTGGTACTCTAGCATTATCAAACTGAAATCTCTATACTTTTCCTGAAAGCCTATTTAATTACCTTTCAGGCGATTCCTAATTCATGTAAGCAGGTGAAAGATTACTTAGTCTAGTTTGTAGTAGAAAATTACGTTTTAGGGTTTTTTCGAACAAGTTGTAAACATTTATGGATCTCTGGTACTCTAGCATTATCAAACTGAAATGTCTATACTTTTCCTGAAAGCCTATTTAATTACCTTTCAGGCGATTCCTAACTCATGTAAGCAGGTGAAAGATTACTTTGTCTAGTTTGTAGTAGAAAATTACGTTTTAGGGTTTTTTCGAACAAGTTGTAAACATTTATGGATCTCTGGTACTCTAGCATTATCAAACTGAAATCTCTATACTTTTCCTGAAAACCTATTTAATTACCTTTCAGGCGATTCCTAACTCATGTAAGCAGGTGAAAGATTACTTTGTCTAGTTTGTAGTTGAAAATTACGTTTTAGGGTTTTTTCGAATAAGTGGTGAAGATTGATTGATCTCTGGTACTCTAGCATTATTAAACTGAAATCTCTATACTTTTCCTGAAAGCCTATTTAATTACCTTTCAGGCGAGTCCTAATTCATGCAAGCAGGTGAAAGATTACTTACTCTAGTTTGTAGTAGAAAATTACGTTTTAGGGTTTTTCGAATAAGTGGTGAAGATTAATTGATCTCTGGTACTCTAGCATTATCAAACTGAAACCTCTATACTTTTCCTGAAAGCCTATTTAGTTACCTTTCAGGCGATTCCTAATTTATGCAAGCAGGTGAAAGATTACTTAGTCTAGTTTGTAGTAGAAAATTACGTTTTAGGGTTTTTTCGAATAAGTGGTGAAGATTGATTGATCTCTGGTACTCTAGCATTATCAAACTGAAATCTCTATACTTTTCCTGAAAGCCTATTTAATTACCTTTCAGGCGATTCCTAATTCATGTAAGCAGGTGAAAGATTACTTAGTCTAGTTTGTAGTTGAAAATTACGTTTTAGGGTTTTTTTCGAATAAGTTGTAAACATTTATGTATCTCTGGTACTCTAGCATTATCAAACTGAAATCTCTATACTTTTCCTGAAAGCCTATTTAATTACCTTTCAGGCGAGTCCTAATTCATGCAAGCAGGTGAAAGATTACTTAGTCTAGTTTGTAGTAGAAAATTACATTTTAAGGTTTTTTCGAATAAGTGGTGAAGATTGATTGATCTCTGGTACTCTAGCATTATCAAACTGAAATCTCTATACTTTTCCTGAAAGCCTATTTAGTTACCTTTTAGGCGAGTCCTAATTCATGCAAGC
Organism: Endotricha flammealis; assembly: GCA_905163395.2. Taxonomy (NCBI): domain Eukaryota; kingdom Metazoa; phylum Arthropoda; class Insecta; order Lepidoptera; family Pyralidae; genus Endotricha; species Endotricha flammealis. The sequence continues at coordinate 243,889 of LR990868.1, read as the reverse complement.
AGGTGAAAGATTACTTAGTCTAGTTTGTAGTTGAAAATTACGTTTTAGGGTTTTTTTCGAATAAGTTGTAAACATTTATGTATCTCTGGTACTCTAGTATTATCAAACTGAAATCTCTATACTTTTCCTGAAAGCCTATTTAATTACCTTTCAGGCGAGTCCTAATTCATGCAAGCAGGTGAAAGATTACTTAGTCTAGTTTGTAGTAGAAAATTACGTTTTAGGGTTTTTTCGAATAAGTGGTGAAGATTAATTGATCTCTGGTACTCTAGCATTATCAAACTGAAATGTCTATACTTTTCCTGAAAGCCTATTTAATTACCTTTCAGGCGAGTCCTAATTCATGCAAGCAGGTGAAAGATTACTTACTCTAGTTTGTAGTAGAAAATTACGTTTTAGGGTTTTTCGAATAAGTGGTGAAGATTAATTGATCTCTGGTACTCTAGCATTATCAAACTGAAACCTCTATACTTTTCCTGAAAGCCTATTTAATTACCTTTCAGGCGATTCCTAATTTATGCAAGCAGGTGAAAGATTACTTAGTCTAGTTTGTAGTAGAAAATTACGTTTTAGGGTTTTTTCGAATAAGTGGTGAAGATTGATTGATCTCTGGTACTCTAGCATTATCAAACTAAAATCTCTATAACTTTCCTGAAAGCCTATTTAATTACCTTTCAGGCGATTCCTAATTCATGTAAGCAGGTGAAAGATTACTTAGTCTAGTTTGTAGTTGAAAATTACGTTTTAGGGTTTTTTTCGAATAAGTTGTAAACATTTATGTATCTCTGGTACTCTAGCATTATCAAACTGAAATCTCTATACTTTTCCTGAAAGCCTATTTAATTACCTTTCAGGCGAGTCCTAATTCATGCAAGCAGGTGAAAGATTACTTACTCTAGTTTGTAGTAGAAAATTACGTTTTAGGGTTTTTCGAATAAGTGGTGAAGATTAATTGATCTCTGGTACTCTAGCATTATCAAACTGAAACCTCTATACTTTTCCTGAAAGCCTATTTAGTTACCTTTCAGGCGATTCCTAATTTATGCAAGCAGGTGAAAGATTACTTAGTCTAGTTTGTAGTAGAAAATTACGTTTTAGGGTTTTTTCGAATAAGTGGTGAAGATTGATTGATCTCTGGTACTCTAGCATTATCAAACTGAAATCTCTATACTTTTCCTGAAAGCCTATTTAATTACCTTTCAGGCGATTCCTAATTCATGTAAGCAGGTGAAAGATTACTTAGTCTAGTTTGTAGTTGAAAATTACGTTTTAGGGTTTTTTTCGAATAAGTTGTAAACATTTATGTATCTCTGGTACTCTAGCATTATCAAACTGAAATCTCTATACTTTTCCTGAAAGCCTATTTAATTACCTTTCAGGCGAGTCCTAATTCATGCAAGCAGGTGAAAGATTACTTACTCTAGTTTGTAGTAGAAAATTACGTTTTAGGGTTTTTCGAATAAGTGGTGAAGATTAATTGATCTCTGGTACTCTAGCATTATCAAACTGAAACCTCTATACTTTTCCTGAAAGCCTATTTAGTTACCTTTCAGGCGAGTCCTAATTTATGCAAGCAGGTGAAAGATTACTTAGTCTAGTTTGTAGTAGAAAATTACGTTTTAGGGTTTTTTCGAACAAGTTGTAAACATTTATGGATCTCTGGTACTCTAGCATTATCAAACTGAAATTTCTATACTTTTCCTGAAAGCCTATTTAATTACCTTTCAGGCGATTCCTAATTCATGTAAGCAGGTGAAAGATTACTTAGTCTAGTTTGTAGTTGAAAATTACGTTTTAGGGTTTTTTTCGAATAAGTTGTAAACATTTATGGATCTCTGGTACTCTAGCATTATCAAACTGAAATGTCTATACTTTTCCTGAAAGCCTATTTAATAACCTTTCAGGCGAGTGCTTATTCATGCAAGCAGCTCAAGTTTAATTATACGAAACTGAAACACAAATTCGATCCTTACTTTCATGTGTAAAAGTTTGTTTATAAGGAAATAAGTCTTTTTAACTTTTGTTATTTATTCATCAGTTTGATGTATACTGCACTTTCTGAATGTATTTTTAATAATTTATGCAGAAATATAGGTGTTTGCCTGTATCTTAGTAGCCGACTTCTTAATTTGGTCGCATAATAAATCCGCAGCTAACTTTGACTGCTAACTTCACACCGGTAACTCGAGCCGCGTTCAATAAACTAAATGTAGTTTTAGTTATTTTTTCCTATCTCCTTTGACATGCAGAAACGAAACTGCTGAGTAAATAAATCTTAGTTTTTTTATATATATAGGGATGCCTTTGAACAAAAAATAAAACCGGACAAGTGCGAGTCGGACTGGCGCGAAGAGAGTTCCGAACGTATAATCATACTTCATACTAAGATTATAAATGAGAAAGTGAGATTGTTTGTTATTCCTTCCTAACTAATCAGCCGATCATTATAACAATTTGTATAGATGTTACTTGCCAAATTTCATAGTTCTCGGCCAACGGTTACATATAGATACTGGATTAATTATTAATTAATAAGTGCAATCTTTATTCCCAATTTTTTCTTCTCTATTTTTTTTATTTTTATATATAGGGACAATTCATACAGGTTGAGCTAGCCCCAAAGTAAGTTCGAGACTTGTGTTATGGGATACTAACTCAACGATATTATATTTTATAACAAATACTTAAATAGATAAACATCCAAGACCCGAGGCCAATCAGAAAAAGTTCGTTTTTCATCATGACCCGACCGGGTATCGAACCTGGGACCTCCTGGGTGGCGGCGGTCTGGCGTGGTAACCATTACGCCACGGAGGTCGAATTCAAATGCATCATCTGGATTCATGATCAGCGACGATTGCTTACCTCTCCTCTGGCATTTAATTGCAACTATAATGCACTTATACTATAATAAAGATATCCAGAGCATCACTGCCCAAACAGCAGGCTTACGATGCCCGTTTTACGAGCAATCGATTCTCGGATCAAAGCCGACGGCGATTAATATCGATTAAAGTCAGAATCGAGTTATTATTAGATCAAAGTATCGATTCCGTTATAATCAGTATTATTTTTGTAGTTTATATTAGAAATATTTGTGGGAATGTCTGCTGGAGTAGTATTGAGGTATAAAAACATTTCGGCTTTGAAAACCGTCCGAATGTTCTTCTTTGAAAAGTAGCATAACAAATAACCAGTTTCCGAAACGCATTTTTAAAGTTATTAAATAACTGTCACTGTCAAACTTAAGGAGAAAACAAGAGATATCTAGAGACATAATGTGAATTTAAAATGGCCAACAGAATGACTGTTACAATATCCACCTTTATTATCCGGACAAATGCGAAAGTTGTTAATTCTATTGTTATTACATTTACTAGCTGTAGATCTCTTTTTGGAAGTATTAACATTTGTTTACATTCTATCTCTTTAATATGTTGAATAAACTATAGTTATTTTAACTAGAAAATAGCTCACAATGGACCTGGGTTTCATAAATGTGGGCGAATCGGAACATCAAAGGTGCATCATCATGCTAATGTGACAGATCATTTCAATGGACGATATTTTATGTATATCATAAAAACATTCTGAACTTCATTAATAATTTTATGATCTTTCTAAGAATTTAATGTAAAATAAAGCAAACCTGTTATATACTTTAAAATACATAAAATTTTTGATTAACTGGATTATGGCTGATTGGCGACCTACTAATAAAATAAGAAAATATTTTTCAATGTAGCATTATTTCGTTTTCTAATACATTTTATTAGCATAACTTAGTTCGTTTGATCGCGGTGTGAATCCATGAAAAGAGATACGATGCTCGCTCGGTTCGCCCAGCCTAGCCGTAGGCGCCGTAGCCGCTCTGGTGTTGGCAATCTTTTTAAAATTTATCCATAAGTCAGTATGATAAAAAAATATTAAATTCTACACAAATCACACAGCGTCACCTGGTCCCAAAGTAAGCTAGGCTTAACAGGCCTGTGTTAGGAGTACCAGACAAGGGATATATTGTAATTAAATGTTTATAATACATAGAACGCATCTAGACTCGATACAAACATAAATGTTGTCAGATAAATAAATGTTAGCACCGAGCAGGAATCTAATCCGCGCCTTTTTTTATTTTTATATATTTATTCATTCTCTCCACATTTTTGTGCCGATGCACTATCGCAGATATAATTATAATATAAATGTCTGTGGGCACTATCAGCGCGCCACAGGGCTGTCGATATGAACATCATATCACTAATATGAACCCACATACTTAGTTTAGTTTTAATCGGTTCCGGAGAACCGCTGGCGAAAAGCTGGCTTTTAGGATTCATATATTCATTTAATGTAGACTTGTCGACGACTTGTTGACGACCTCCGTGGCGTAATGGTTACCACGCCAGACCGCCACCCAGGAGGTCCCGGGTTCGATCCCCGGTCGGGTCATGATGAAAAACGAACTTTTTCTGATTGGCCTCGGGTCTTGGATGTTTATCTATATATGTATTTGTTATAAAATATAATATCATTGAGTTAGTATCCCATAACACAAGTTTCGAACTTACTTTGGGGCTAGCTCAATCTGTATGAATTGTCCCTATATTTATATTTGTAGAACTGTAGCTTGATCGGTTCTGACGAAGAGCTGGTTCATTTAATGTAGACGACATAGAACTGTTTGTAGCTTGCAATTGTGTAATTTAGATCCATTCGAGTGGCTCTGGGGCACGTGTGTAGGCGCATTCGTGGAAAACATTCGGCATCCGCTGACAGCGGAACGAGCATTTTATTGTCGTCAACCATTTTATGATGGTCTCGTGGATTTCACTTTCGATATTTCTCGCTTTTTATTAGAAGAAATACAGTCGCCGGCAATAGATGCCGCCCACTTGATGACCGCTAAAATGTTTTATCTTTAACATCTAAAACAAGCGAAGAATTTGTTTTTTATTATTGTTACAGGTCTGGTGACGAATGCTATAGTAAAATAAATCCAATAATTTGTAGGTTCTTTCACAAAAGACAAGCATTTGTCTGTACGGAATTGATCTGTTCTGTTTTCAATTTAAAATTATTTAATTGTAATTACAGAAAAGTTGATATTATGTAATTAAAAATAGTCTTTATTTTCTCCCACAAAAACAATTGGAACTAAAGAATATAATTATTGGTGAATTAGTTCTGAATTGTGAAAACCTGTATTTCATGACATCAGATTTTTCTTTATTTAAGCGAAAAATGTAATAATTATAACCAGTTAATATGCCCGCTACTAGAATGCGTATGCGCACACTTACTTTTCTATATGCAAGCTTTATTTTGAAACGAATATATGAAACTACATGTTCAGACGCATAAAATAAAGATTATGTTTATCTAATAATAAAAACATACACATTGCCACACGATTTGAAATTCTATTGTGTATGGAATAGAAAATATAATGGTAATTAACAAAAGTGTCACAGAGTAGTTAATATCTTTTTAAGTGCATTTACTTCCGGTAGCTAAACTGACATTTATTAGCTATAATTTAGATGGTTGGATGTGTGGAAACGATGTACAAGAGTAGTGGCCGACAGTGTAATAACATATTATTTAAACCGCGGGTAGAACCTTATTTTACCAAGAATATCCTCGTTCCACAGAGTAGAGTCTAGTAGTTTATAAAGTATTTTAAAACAGTGAATATCACTGAAATAATCAGAAAAATATGAATAGTGAACGTGTCTGTGAAGACCCACTCTCTGAAAAAGGATTTCATTTCATTTCGACGATTGAGACTAGGTTTTGACTGTTTTAATTGCGAGAGTAATTTTATCCTAGTATTTAATCCTTTCCATATTAAATACAATACATGCTAATAATACTATAAAATAAAAGCATCTTTCAGAAGATATGTGTATGTTTATACACTTATCTTCTGAAGTTTATAGCTTGAATTTACACAAAATAATTATATTTTTTAACCCAGGAATCATACCGGGAACGGGAATAACGGGATTAATCAACACAATAAAACATACTTTTGGTAGGAACCAAAAGTGTCCATCCATAGTAAACTGGATTTAAATATCAGTAGGTAGGTACAGTCACGTTGAGCTTACACTTGCGGTACAATTTTGGCTCTTATGACATAGAACTTAAGAATGGGACAATGGCTTACACCCTGACCACACGTAGTGATTTGTTCTCAAGGGTGACATCAATACCCGTGGGTGTATTGGCGACAATGTACCACAACACAACGGTCCAGCTTATAGTTTACCATGTTCAATTATTTCATACGTATGTATACAGTCAATTTTGAAAGAAGTATCCAGGTTAGAGGACCAAAAAAAAACCGCGACGGATTGTCAAATGTATTAAATCCGCGACGGTGACCGTCCGTCGTTGATCATCGCACTGCATAGGCCCTAACGGTCATTGAGGCGACTGAGGTCTAGTGAGCTTTTATGTGACCAATAAAAAAAATTACTGACATTACATCGACAGCATTTTACGATTACATAAACAGGCTCGTCAAATATTGAACTTGACCTTTTCGCGCCCGACACCGAACTTGAACCCTGTACAATGCAATCGTGAGATCGCTACGAAATCATTTCCACGTCCGACTCAGATGGACATGATAGATGTACAAATATATGATGACTTATTACATGTTGATGTCCATTGGCAATGAATAATTAAATATGATGGCCATCGTTATCACAGATATTTTTTTTGTAGATTTATCTATAGGTACTAATATTATAAAGAAGAAAGATTTGTATTTTTTATGTGTGTGTGTGTGTGTGTGTGTGTATGTTTGTAACGAATAAACTCAAAAACTACCGATTTGAAAAATTCTTTCACCGTTGGGAAGGTATACATTACCCCCGCTCCCGGGTAACATAGGATATTTAATATATTAAAAAAAAGATAAATACTTTGTAAAACCCGCGCGAAGCCGCTAGTTTCTTTTAAAGAGGTGAAAGAGCTGGCACAAGACCGAGAAATAGGCAGACAGCGGCACAAGACAGGAAAACGGAGGCTTCACCGGGCGCAGCTCTTAAATTAAGATGAAAATAGTTATTAGTTATGCAAGGCTGCAAAGTTGGTTTTTGGCGCGAGTAGGTATGTACTTATATTGAATCCTGAGCGTAGCGAGGGTTTCAAAGGTACGAGACGCAGAATAACTTTGCTGCCGAGCGAAAAACATAACTTTTCACCTCACTACAGCGAGGAAAATGCTAGGTGCAAGAAAAACACAAATAATATATTAAATTAGTTTTTTTTTTCATGCGGAGTCGTGTTGGCCAGTTCGATTATTCTAAAAATAAGGTTGGCGCACTGGCATGAAATAAGTATTAATACATTTTCAGAGGACTGGCGGTATAAAAAATTAAAGAATAGAAAGCTTCGAATTTATAAAAAATCTTTCTACGCTAGGGCACAAAATGCACTTTTGCGCTCAGATTTCGAATGACAAACAGATTATTTCCGAGCTTGTGAGGTGAAAAGATTATTTAAACATAATGTAAATCGGCTATCGTAGTTTTAGAAAAAAAAGATCGTTATACTCTATTATACAGGGTGACTGATTGAACAACGGACCCATTAAAGGAGGTGAATAAGAAGCTGATGCCTATTCCATTAAGTGTTAAAAACCACCACCTTATTTTTTTTAATTTTTATTTATTTTAATGTTCATTCTACGTTTTTTACATTATACTATGCATGAACTCTCATGACCCGGCAATCCCCCCGCGCCCCGCCCGCACCCTATGGCGCAAACGCAACCCGATCGCGGACCTCGCTCGCTCCCACCCCCCAGTCGCAAACTTGTTTTGGCATCGATCGCACGTCGCGTACGTACGTACTACCCGTCCGTTTCAAGTTTGCCGCTTCCGCAGTTGCTCGGACTGTTAGCTTATCGCAAAACAACGAAAGACAATTGATTATCAATCGGCGAGAGCGACACTGAATCGAGTAATAGCGAAAGATATTATTTTCGCTATTACTCGATTATTCTGTTTTTTTATTTATTTCTACTCGTTAATGTGACGTCATAACGGTCGACACCGGCAAACTTGAGGCGAACTTGATTGGAATCGCGTGTGCCGCGCTTGTGTTGTGAACTTGTGTGTGAGTGAACTAGTGAGTAGTGATAATGGCTTATCAATACACCAATGAGGAGTATTGGGACATGGTGCAATGTTTCGCGAGGGCAAATAACGTTGTTAGACACGCAATTACGTTGTATCGCGAGACGTTCCCAAACCGGCGAGTACCATCATATGATTTGATGTTAGGACTCAATTTTAGATTAAGAGCGTTCGGCCAGTTTACCGTGCCCACTCATGCTCAAGCACGAGGAACAGAACCTTATCCGGTAGACTTGCATGAAGCCATTTTAGAATACTTTGACCACAACCCACGCGAGAGTACGCGGAATGCCGCAAGACGTTTTAATGTGTCACAGTATACGGTGTGGAATCTGCTACATACAGACAGACGACATCCGTTTCATTATCGAACCGTCCAAGAACTTGGTGTGAACGATTACGAGTGTAGTGATGTGTTGTGTAGTAGAACAATTATTGTGATTTTCTTGATTTTCATATGATTTGAACAATTGCAAGAAGGCCACGTACAGGTAAGTAAAAATTTTAAATGTAATGTGATTAAAAATAACTAATAACTAGCCACCTACTTACCTACCTCATTCGATTCATTCTTCGCGCAAATTTATTTTTTGTCATTCGTAGCAACGGCAACGTAGCATACCTAGACCATCCTAGACTAAGTAGTAAATGAATGAATGGCCCCCGCCCGCGCACTCCGCGCAGGCCGCGGCGCGGCGAGGGCGGTGGCGGGCGGGCGGCGCTCGCGCGACTTCGACATTCGACACCACGTGACACCACAGTATACGTAAATTGGCCGATTTTAATATTTTTTTAAAATACGCATAACTCGCCTATTTTAATTTTTTTTTTTGTTTTTTTTTATGCAGAAGGGATATAAATTAATTACTTTTTTATCTATTAAAATGCGTACGATGTTTAACCAGTCACCCTGTATATATTAATACATTATGTATTTTTTATTCGAAACCAAATAAGTAGGGACAATTTTAAGATTTATTAAGAAATATGCAGAAGAATTACACTCTATAGACAATTTTTTTAACAGATATCGTAAACATAAAAGTTAAATAAAAGCTTTTAAACACAGGAAACAATAAAACCACAAAATGAATTTCACTTTTCATTTTAGCAAGAACTTGAAAACAAAATGTCTTATTATAGCGTTAGAAAGAGAAATGCCTATTGTATGTTCGTTACACGTAATAAAAGCATATCAATTCCACTGGGCGTTATCTAAATCTTCCAATTTCAGTGTTGTAATGTAATCGAGGCGAAGGTTCCCTTGCATAACTTCCATCACAGCCTCCCAACATTCGAGATATACCGACAAATAACATTGTATGAAAATGCATCTTACAGATAGTGAAAGAAGCAATTCTTCTTGTCGTATGGTTGTTGCAATTGCTATCTACTGCGGATTAACAAATGTGAGTCTATATATGTATTAATATTGTACAGGGTGAAATATTAAAATGGATATTTCATACATCAGAAAAATCGTGAAATAGAAATTCCAGCAAACGTAAGCAACCAATCAGGTGAGTGAATCAGGTGATACGGGCTGATGTATTTACGGTTCTCTGAAGTATTTTCAGAGCCCTGATTACAGGCCTGACCTTTGCACAAAGGGTCTGCTCATTAAACGGCAAAAGGCACCTCCGAAGCTCCAAATTGACTCTCATTTTACGTACATTTGATATTAACTGGATTTTATTTGCTATCGCTGTTGTTTCTAAATAAAACAATGTAAAAGATATATATGAAAATTTTAAATGAAATGTTTTTCTTTTTCAGAGACGATTTTCAGACATATTTAATTTGTACTCTTGTCTGTGATATTTTATAAAACAAATTGTTATTAATTATTGAGACAAAATTTTATTTAATGTTATTTTTGTAAATACACCCACTTTGAGTTCTCGCGCCAACCTAGTAAGTAAGTAAATAAGTAAGTTATTTTTATACATTTTGATTTAAATTAGAAATAAAGAAAACAACACAAGTTTTGACCGAAATGTTCCCATTGCTGACCGGACCTATCGAGTCTGAATAGGTATATATTAGGATTCCGCAACCGCACCACCCGCCGTGGGCTGGGTGCTCATCCCCACTAAGTTGACCCTCTCTTGGTGTCCACGCGAAGGTTCGAAAGAACGTTTCTTGCTCGCACTATACGGTTGTGGAATGAGCTCCCAGCCTCTGTGTTTCCTTCGGACTATGACATGGGACTGTTTAAGAGGTATATTAGAGGTCTCGTCAGAGGTAGGCAACGCATTGGTAGTGCCTCTGGTGTTGCTGATGTCCATAGGCGGCGGTGACCACTTTCCATCAGGTGGCCCGCTTGCCTGTTTGTCTGCCGTATAACATAAAAAAAAAAAAGAAAAGAAGACTCAAAAATTTATATTTGAAAGTTTGTATAAGTCCCTCCTTACACATTCCACTGACTCTTTCTCTAATTCCTTTTCTGTTCAAGCTGTCCGTCTCTGGAATTCCCTTCCCCTTAATATCCGCCAAGCTCAGTCCCTATATTCCTTTAAAAATTTGATCAAGTGTCACCATTTGTCCTCTTAATTATTTTGTCTTATATTATGTATTATAGATGTATATTCATTTAAATATATTATTACTTTTTTGTTTGTTTTTGTTTTCTCTCTTTCGTTTGTATATTTTATTTGTTATTATTTTATTAGTATTATGTTTGGGAGGTACTATCGGGACAAGCCCACCACACATTCCCACCGATGTGTCTCCTGTGTGGCCAGGATCATCAGTGGCGACTTCAGATTGACAATAAGCGATGAAGCTTATTGGCGTCCCGGAGAAGAAAACTACAGCTGTCTTGGAACTCACAGCGACTTTAATCAGAAAGAAGAAATAGTCGGAGTAAGAAGTTTTAAAAGGACTTCACTCCTTAACAACTACGTCAGAGACAATTATTTTGGTACTATTGCGCCACCGACCATCTTTTATTACTTTAGTGTCATATCATATCTCTCAGGTTGCCTGGAAGGAATTGCTCTGTGATACTGCACATTGAAATTGTTTTCTTTGATTGCTTTGTGTTTTTTTTTTGGTTTTGGTGCAATAAAGAATTTTTATCTTATAAGTTCCTGAGAAAGTCTAGTAAATAAATATTTTGAGTTTGAGCCAGGCGGACTCAGGCGGCGCGCCTCGAGCCCGCAAGGCTCTCGCGACCGCCCATGCTGCTTAAGGAGCATTTAGGACAAGACAATTTAAACTTAATTAATAACACATAAGAGTCATTATCAACTGTATATACATTATGTAAATTATCTTATTATATACTTTATGTCAATGGAATAGAGTATAAACTGTATAATTTTTAATATCTTATTATTTTATGTCTTTCTTTGATCGGCGCGGCACTTTCATTACCTTATGTGTATAATTTGCATTGCTTAATAACTTAATTCCGCTCGTTTAGGCGAGACCACACGCGGACGCACACACAACTGTTATTATAAAATATTGTATGGAAAATGGAAAAATATCCTGTCGCAGTTGGTAATTTTTTGGCGGCCGAAATCGAACTTGTGTACGTAATTACATTGTGTCGCAAATTAAAATTATTTTGCATTGAAATGAAATATGAGGTCTTTATAAGTTATTAGTAAGAGTTCAAGGTTTTTAGGAAATACTTAAACAATGGGTAAAAATGTTTTGAAAACCAATCAATGTAACTTTTAAAACAAACTTTATTTTTTATTCATTTTTTTTTATTTGATTTGTATTTTTTACTGCAACCCCCAAAGGGCAGCCTCTTCTTACTCAACTGATCCCGCTCCAAACTTATCCCGCGGGATGAGTGTAAATATTATGTACATTAGTTGAGAAAAAAAAAGAAAATCTTCAATTTTACAGGTATTTAAATATATAATGATGATAACTAGGGAGAAAACGGATAGTAAATGAAAGATGATGTTATGAAGAAGAATATTATAATAATGTTAAATATTTTTAACAGAGAGAACCGACCAAAGAAAGCGAGAACAGGAACAAGACAGAAAAAAGAGCAAAGTTTGACAAAGAGAAATATGACAAAATATATGTTCTATAAAAAAGGTTCGAGCCAACCAAAAGAACTCGCTAACAAATAATAAAAAAACAAATAAAAATAAAATATTAAGTAAATAATAGAGCAGAATCCTTACAAGAGCAACCGTATGTTTAACTAAGAAAGTGTAAAACAATAACATATAATTATGTACACTTACAGACATGAGCAACGACCGCACCGGGGCCCGTGATTACATCGTGCGTGCGAAGCACTTACCTCAAATGGGTCAATTTAGCAAACAAGGAGCGAATAGCTATCGCAGCCATGGCCGCTGCGGCGACATCAAAGCCGAGGGCTGACAAAACATGTGTCGTTTTTTTGCATTGGAATATTTTTTTTTACTTGCTTTTATGTTGAAATGAGATAATGTAGAGAATAGGTCTTACTCGTCGGATAAATGGTAGCTTCTTGATATTTTGTGATAGTATGCTGCTGTATCGATAAATATTTTGTCAAGAAGTCGAGATACAGACGTAATCTAGACACGTCTCAACCGACAAAGAATAAGACCTAAGAAGCTGGCACAAAGTAGAGAACTCACACAGTGAAAGTGTTACTATCCAGTAGAAATGCGATTTACACAAATTGTATGCGAACCATGTTTGTAAGTAAAACGTTAAAGTTGCTACAAAGAACCACTCCCATTAAAAAACCGAATTCTTTAAATGGCAGTGTATTTTTAAATTTAGGTACGGAGACGAGGAGTTAAAGTGACAGTTGCCAAATGAGACGTTTTATTTGGCATATTTAATATGTTCACATTGCCCATCTACTGTTTTCTTTTATCTACGAGAGAACTACTTCTAGAGAACTAAAGACTTCAAAAAAAATTTAAAGTCAACATTATCTGTAGTTTTTATCGCCAACCCTGGCAGTTGTAAGCAGCAAATTAGCGCCCCACGCCCTGGAATCCCAATATTGGTGCTAAACGATTTCTACTCATTACGGGAGCGGTAATCAAAACGAGAAATTAAAAATTGCGCGGCCTTTTTTAAATTACTGCCCCTGTTACTTTTTTAATTTATTGGAAACTGCTTGATTGAAGTAAATTTTTTTTTTCAAATATTTTCCTACGACTTTTTTTAATGAATTTATAAAAAATTATAATGAATTCGTGTTATTGCGACCTGCCTTTCTTAAATATCAACTCATTGTGCGGAGAAAAAAGAAGCACCAGTAGGTCTATGAAGTCAAATATTACCTACTGGGCGATAGAGTCATTATATTTTGGGAATTTAAAAAAAACTTAAAAGAGTTTTTATAATATACATTTTTATATAATTTATTACAAATTCACGAAATCTATATATATAAAATGCTTTGTCCTGACTGACTGGCTGACTGACTGACTGAGAATCAACGCACAGCCTAAACCGCTCATCGTAAAAAGCTGAAACTTGGAGGGTGGATTGTTTGTATGACGTAGGCGTCCGATAAGAAAGGATTTTTCGAAATTCTAACTCTAAGGGGGTAAAAAAGGGGGTCAAAGTTACTATGGGACAACTTGATTCCTTGGTCCAATCTACTTCAAAGGCATTAAAATTGTTTAAGAGAATTGATGGAAGACGTGATTCTTATTTTATGGAAATTCTTGAAAAAAATGTATTTTGTGGGTAATTTTCTTCGAATTGATATCAATACTCATACTCCTTAGTGCTTTTGATTTCAATTACATTTCATTTTGACACATCCGTGAAGTGAAGGGTGTCATCTGTCATGTAATATTTTTATAAATTGTGAATATTCAAACAAAATGATTTCATAATGTCGTCGTGCTATTTATTCTGTTTGTGGTCTCGGAAAAACAGCTAAAATTCTAAAGCGGACTGAATCATATTCATCGATAAATAACAGTACCTAAGTAATTAACTCAGGTAATTAGATATTAAATTTTATAATATTTGACAGGGCTCAAGTTAAATTGGTCAATTGTTAAATGGTATATTGATATTGTCTCTTTCTCACATATAGAAAATCTCATTACGTCGACTCGCTCTAATATTTCGTAGTGTTGTCACATGAGTAAAAATAAACTATTTACTCATGTGGTGTTGTTGAGGGATGGTTGTAGGCTGAGGTTGTAGGTTATAAAATACCGATATACCTACTTATACATTTTTTTTAAGGAAGTGGTTGGAAAACAAGCTCAGGAATATGGATCATTTGATTTTAGGTGATTACCGTCGAATATGGAGCACATAGATTCTAGGGTCCCTGACCCGTTGCCGACCTATAACAGGAAACAGGATATAGCGAGAAATAGTATAAGGACGGAGTTAGATTTTTTATACCACAAAGGTGGCAAACAAGAATTTGGGATATTTCACTCTCCGAACGAAACGCATTGCCGCTACACGTAAATATTCTGTAAAAGGGTGGCACTTCACCGGTCGGGCTAGCCTATTTCATAAACGCCCACTCCAAAGATTGTAATGAGAAGTACCTATATAAATAGACAACCGATAAGAAAGGATTTTTTGAAATTCCCACTGGAAAGCGGGATAAATGCAAACAAAGTTGCGCGGGTTTCTCTAGTATGTTATAAAATATTTAGTTTCTCCTGAAAACTTGTCAAAAACTTGGTATTGTTGTGCTACTTATTACCAATTTGACAGTGAAGTCAATGTAATTTACTCTTATGAAAAAGGTTTTTGGAACTTCAATTTAAAGATGTACAAGTATTTTAGGGTAGACATTTAATTTGATATTCCGATTCGATTACAGACATACAATTGGAAATATCGATATTCAGAATGCAAATTGGAACCATGCGAATGAAAAAAGGAATCGAATGCCACACGGCTACCTGCTCTTGATTGCTCAATTTAAAGTTAGGTGCCTAATATTGAAATGAAATGGCTTTTTCACAGAATAACGGTTGCTGAAATAAATTTTAAAGGCAATAAGACACTAAATATGACGTCTGTTTGTGAAACTGGATGTAATCTATTAACTGTTTTTTTTTGCGGGCAGGCAATGAAAGTACACGTGTAAATCTTGTGCAAAATTTATTAAATCCAATTTATTTGTAAAGTGACTTTTTTACACTTTTTATGTAATAGTTACATTCAGTTACCTACCAGATAGCATATTCCTATATAAGTTTCTATTTTTAATCATCACTTCACTCGGCTTCACATAACATATTCGTATTACCTTAACAAAATGGATGCCGCTCGACGTATTGAAGAGATTGCAGAGCAGCTCAACGCCAAGATGGCCAAATTCGATGCTGAGCTGGCAGCTGCACGCTCATCTCCAGGTGATAATAGACAAACTTTAGACTCCCTCTGTGCAGAGTTCAAGTCTTTTAAATCGGACACCATCTCAACATTTAGCAGTCTGCACGCAATGGTAGCTGCTCTCGTCCAAGATGTAGACAGATTAGAGACGAGGACTCGGCGGAAAATGCTCCTCCTACATGGTGTGGCTGAGCAGAATGATGAGAACGCCGTTACTGCTGTGGTGTCAGTGCTCTCAGAATGTCAACTAGAGCCCCATATTACTGCAGAGGCCATCAGTAGGTGTCATCGTTTGGGTCGAAATAGTGGTGAGAAGCCAAGACCGCTGCTTATCAAGTTTTGTGAGGTATCTACACGGGACAAAGTTTGGTTCTCAAAAAAACAGCTCAAGAACAGTGGCAGAACCTTCTCTGAATTTCTGACTGCACGTCGACACAAACTCTTCATGGCGGCACGCTCCAAGCTGGGTGTGTCTCGATGCTGGACTAGGGATGGCGACATATTTTGCATTGATGTGGATGGCAAGAGGCAACGCGTAGTCTCCCTTGGCCAATTGGACGCCCTCACTGGCCATACTGTGGTGGGCGGCCCCGGTACAAGTGTAGCGAAGACGGCCGCGAAGATTGCTGGACAACCTGCCAGCCTACCTATGCAGACACGAAAACATCGCGTCGTCCCGGTAGCCGCTAAAAAGTAGCATCGCATCTCTTCAATTCATAATTTAGATTTCTATTCGCGTATCGACAGCACACACACATTTATTCCACCAACATTTTACTGGTTGACATGAAGGTAGGTTTCATTTATTCTTTCTTCTCGAAATTTCTATTTATATTTTCTTTAAAGATTATCACGAAAATTCATTATTGTTAAATTTGCAAAATCTATTGTCAAATATTTATTATATTGTCTATGTCTAATGATCGTCTTCTTCTTCTACTTTTTTTTTTTTTTTCTTGTGGCAACCAGTTTTACCGTGATGTAATTTATGATATTTTTAGATTACTTTAGAAAACTTTTGTTGTATCTCGTTGTTTTGTCGGTTGTCAGTTGTCACTCGATTGATTACTTACGCACTATTTATTCCATTTTTTTTTTTTTTTTTTTTCTCTATTATTTTTATTGTTGGGTTGTGTATGTGTTTGTGCGGTAGTACGAGGCGAACATTGTTTTCTTTTTATGTTTAGTTATTATTAATTTTTTTTTTTAAGCTACTGGCGGGTAACTTTTTTTAATTTGGAAAGTTTAAAAGAAAACTTTTAATACGTATATATTTATAATATTAAATATTATTTATTTAGGTATATCTTATTATAATATACTTACATTTTTATTTATACTAAATGTCGAGTACTGAAGATAGTAACACAAGCAGTAACTACTTGTCTTTGTCCGATGACAGTTTCCACAGCCTGGATGAGACTACTCTCTCCGATTCTCTTATTACCACCTTTCGAAATGATCAAAAAAACTTCAATATTGTGCACATTAACGCTCAAAGCATTCCGGCGCATTACGTAGATATGCTATTAACTTTCGGCAATAATACCAACATACATGCAATTCTAGTGTCTGAATCCTTTCTTCATCCTTCGCTCCCTTCCACCTCTTACTCTCTTCCTGGTTTCCAGCTTATTCGCAATGATCGTACCACTTCCGCCCACGGTGGGGTGGCCATCTATCTTCGTAGCAATATTTCTTTCACTATAATTAGTAAATCTCCGCAGCCTCCACCAACACATACGCCAGAACATCTCTTTTTAGAAATTTCACTCTCCGGTATTAAACTCCTACTCGGTGTATATTATAGCCCAAATATGACCATCAATTATTTCTCTGCTTTTGAAACTCTTCTCGAAGAGTTTACTCCGTTGTACAATCACTCCATCATCATGGGTGACTTCAATACGTGTCTTATAAAAGATGATTCCCGCGCTCGCCGTCTCCAATCTCTGGTCAGTTCCACTAATTTAAACATACTTCCTCTTAATGCTACGCATAATTTTCCAAATTGTACTCCCTCCCTTCTCGACCTTATGATGGTAAGTTCCCTCGATCACGTTGCGAAACATGGACAGTTGAGTGCTGATGCCTTTTCTTATCATGACCTAGTTTACCTTTCTTATAAAATCCGACCCCCTAAACTGAAACCCAAAATCCTTATGCAGCGCAACTTCGGTGGTATGGACAACAATCTATTACGTCGTGATGCTAAACAAATTAATTGGTCGTGTATTGATGATGCTGAGACTATTGACGAAAAAGTAAATTTATTTAATTCGGTTTTGATTGAACTATATGATAAACATGCTCCGATTCGTCCAGTAAAAATTAAACATCTTCCTGCCCCTTGGCTGACAGATGAAATCAGATTGCTCAGAGATAAAAAAAATCATGCAAAAGCCCGTCATAAAGCGGATCCTTTGAATATATCGAAGCGGGACAAATATCATAGGGCAAGAAATCTCTGCAATAAGGTGTGTAGGGATGCACAGCGACGCCACATTCACCAGTCCGTCGAGAACGAAGACCAAGCTAAAGTTTGGAAATTTCTCAAATCTATGGGAGTTGGAAAATCTCGAAATTTATGTACTTCTGATCTTGATCTTGATTCTCTAAACAAACACTTCTCCTCTTGCTCATTTCTTGACAATAAAGTCAAATCAAACACTTTAAATCAACTTTCTTCTATAACTCCTCCCATTTACTCACCATTTTCATTCAAATCATTCACGGATTGTGATGTTAAGAGAAGCATACTGTCTATCACGTCTAATGCCGTCGGGGATGACTGTGTCAGTCGTAAAATGATAATTCCCATCATTGACATTCTTGTTCCGGTCCTGTCAAATATATTTAATTTCTCAATTTCTACAAGCTCCTTTCCCGAGTGCTGGAAACAGGCTCACATAATACCCTTACCCAAAAAAAATAATCCTTCCATTTTCAGTGACTACCGTCCCATCGCAATACTCCCTTTCCTTTCTAAAGTGTTGGAACGGTTAATACACTGGCAGCTCAATTCATTCCTTAATTCCAACAGTATACACAATCCTTTCCAATCCGGTTTCCGTCCTGGTCATAGTACCTCTACCGCTTTAGTTAAGATTACTGACGACATTAGACGTGGTATGGAGAATCAAAAACTTACTTTATTAACCCTACTAGACTTTAGTAATGCATTCAATGCCGTTGATTTTGATATAATGACCGGGGTTCTCTCTTCTCTTAACATATCTCCAGCAGTGTGTGATTGGTTTCATAATTACCTGTACGGGCGTCGGCAACGTGTCAAAATTGACCACCATAATTCTAACTGGTGTGATACAACGGCTGGCGTGCCGCAGGGTGGCGTGTTGTCTCCTCTTCTTTTTGCTATTTTCATTTCCTCAATCACTCAGTCAATTTCTTCTTCCTATCACCTTTATGCAGATGATTTGCAGATTTATTGTCAGTCCTCATTTAATGATATTGCTACAGCCGTTGCACAAACCAATGATGACTTGAGTAAAATTTCACTCTGGAGCCAAAGTTTTGGACTGAAAGTCAACCCAGCTAAGTCGCAGGCCATTATCGTAGGAAGCCATTCTTTTATTACTAGGCTTGATGCTGCGCTATTACCGCCGGTTATGTTAGATGGTGTTTGTATCCCTTACAGTAATTCCGTAAAGAACTTGGGAATAATCATTGACGGTACATTATCTTGGAGAACACAAGTTGCCGAAGTGAGTAGGAAGATGTTCGCTGCCTCTGCATCTCTTCGTAGACTTAGGAATTTTTTACCCACTGCCACCAAAGTTGCTCTTGCACAATCCCTACTCCTCCCCATCCTAGACTACGCTGATATAGTGTATCCCGACCTTAATGTTGACTTGCTTAACAAGCTAGAACGTTTGCAGAACTTTTGCATTAGATTTATTTACGGATTACGCAAGTTTGATCATGTATCCGAATATCGTGTCAAGCTAAAGTGGCTTCCCATTAGGCAGCGTAGAGACCTGCACACTCTTTCATTCCTATACACTATACTCTTCAATCCTCGTTCTCCTTCATATCTCAAAGATTGTTTTAATTTCTGCTCTTCCTCTCATAGTTTATCACTTCGCTCCTCTGAAAATCTTACTCTCCTGTTTCCTGTTCATTCTTCATCTTTCTTTGATAAATCTTTCACCATCCAGGCTGTGAGACTTTGGAATAGCTTACCAGTATCCATTAGAGCGGCTAAGACTATAAATATGTTTAAAAACCAAGTCAAAAATCACTTTTTGCTCCTTTAATTGTACATTTACTTGTTTACTTTTTCCTTTAGCATTCTTACAAAGTACCTTTATGTATCCCTTCATATGTGAGTATATGTATATATATATATATATAATATATTTTTCTATAATGTATATATGTGTGAGTATTTATTTATTATATAGTATGGTATATTAAATATATAATATGCTGAAGTATTTACTTCACCTACTCAAATGAGTATTTATATGTGATCTTCTTGTTTATATTTTTAATATTTAGTTTATTTTATTTTATTATTGCTAGCCCTGCCTACTCCATATAAAGCTCTGTTACCCTAAGGTTGCCTTGAAAAGATTGCTTTGAGCAATAAGGCCGCCTTGTTGCCAATACACAAGTCTGTAATCTTTTTTATTGTGTTTACCATATTGTATTGTATTTCTTGTGTTCTAATGTTTACAGTCTGTGTGTTGCAAATAAAGCATATTCTATCTATCTATCTAATCTATCTATATATATAAAAATGAAACCCGTTTTCCGTTGTCACGACATAACATGAAAACGGCTTGACCGATTTGGCTGATTTTTTTTTTGTAGTTTTCTAATACTCTGTACAAGGTTCTTACGGAAAAAAATATTAAGAAAATCTCTCAGAAAGATTGAAAAAGAAAAGAAACAGTACCCGGGCGAAGCCGGGCCGGGCAGCTAGTATTATATAAATACAAGCTATAATTTAAGAAACAAAACAAATGTTTACTGTTCATTAGAAACCAATTGAAATATAACAATAGAATAACCACTGAATAATATATAATTATTTTGAGATATTTAATTTTTTTATTTTTCCCTTAAGTGTTGCTCAAAGAAGCGTTTTTAGGGTTCCGTAGTAAACTACAAGGAACCCAAGTTTCGCCATGTCCGTCTGTCCGTCCGCGGTCTAGCGCCTAGACACTTGATGCTAGAAAGCTGTAATTTTGTATGTATACTCATATTAACAATGCTAACAAAGTGGTAGAACAAAATTTTGGGGTAAAGTGGGAATGAATTTTTATTTCCGCAACAACCTCATTATGTGTGATATCGTTAGATAGGTCTCTTAAAAACATTGAGGGTGTGGGAAGATCATTTCCCGATACAATGATCCGTTTGCGAATTATTTACATTTAACGTGTCAATTTTCGTTTTGCACGGTGGTCCCCCCCCCCCTCTATCTCCGAAAGTCTTGAGTTTAGAAATTTCAAAAAATTCATGGTAGTAGTCCATATAGTGCACCTACAAGAAAAACTATAACGGTTAAGTAGGCGCTACTAGTTACCGAGTAATAGCCGACGAACTTATGAAGTCAAATTTCTTTGACGAAAACGTACAAATGTATTAGAAAAAGGCATTGTACTCAACTGCAAGCAAGAAATGCATTGCCAATACGGAACCCTACATTGTGCGTGGCCCGACACGTACTTGCCCGGTTTTTCTCTTCTACATACTCGGATCCTATTATTTTATTTTTATATTTTCCAATTAGTGAATGTAAAACAACAGCCTGATTGATCCAGGAGATGTCTAGATGTTTACATAAAAGTAGGAGTTGCCTTAATTAAAGAAATAATATACTGACAAATAAAGAGAATGAAAATTCAATTTCCAAAATAAGACCCATTTCTTGTAAAAATATATGTAATATAACATCACCCAGGCATTTAGCAAAAAATTCACAAGAAAATGTCTTCAATAAAACCGAAATCTCAGTGCTCGTCTCACGACAAACACATTGTGATTAATCGCCAAAATACGATTGCAATCTCGTTTTGTAATCGATACCGCACAAATAAAATCGAATACGTACGGAATGTCCGACAATCTCGGACATCGTTTACAAATACGCGGCGATTCATTAAATCGAATTGATGGCATCGAATCCGAGTCCGAATTTTGTACTTTTAATCACTCCCGATCGAATAGCAGCCTGTCGACGGGTTACGATTAATCGATTGTAATTTGTTGGACATCAGAATAACGAAAAGAATTGAAATTTTGGTCTGATTGCCTGTGATTTATTAGATAGATGATTCTATGTATTTAAATGATGACTTTTGAAATGCCCCAGCTGTTCCTCTACATTTAATTAAAATCACTGCGTCTCTCTGAAACTATTTCTGCCAAAAATCAACACGACCCGTGCGTGGGTATCTGCAATAACCTTTATTACTCATACATAACTACCTCGTACCTATAGCACTACATCAATTTATAACTTACTGAATATAATAAGTACTACTACTTACTTTGATAGTTTAAAAGTTAATTTTTTTTTTAAAAGGTTCACACACTTATTACATATATTTTTTTTAAACTAAAAACTAAACTGTGTCGCTGCGTAATATTGTTAATTAGGGTACCTACGATAGGTAAGAGTAGGACCATAGACCTAGCATACGCGCTCTACCGCGGTAGGACAGGACTGACATGTCTCTTAGAGACACAAGTCTTAATAAAATAAAATAGAAATTGATGTTAAAAATTAAGAAGACAAGGTTCTCTCTGGCATTTCAAAAAAATATTATAAAATAATAAAAAGAAATATGATGAAAAACATTCGCGATTTCACTGATCCGCCGTCGATATGGATACAGCAGTGTATAATGAATGGAATAAAATTCCATTTGTTAACCCTCAAGCGGCGGTTTACCGTAATAAGAGTATAAGTTTCAATAATTGCGCGGGACGAGCTCGGGGCGAGCCCGCTACTTTCACCCGGCTCCGGCTGCATTCCCAGAACGGGACAGTGTGCCATGAAGCCATGATGATTAAAAACCATTTTCAGAATGCTATAAATAATATAAATATTGAGAGCGCTAATCAAATTTAGTTTGTAATTTCAAAACAACATCTTTTACTTATTTTACAATTTATTTAATTTGCATGTCTATTTTTAGGTATTCTCCGAAACAGAGCTCTGAATGATGATGATTTAAATTAGGATTTTCATAAGCCGATTGTAGAGTAGGTAGAGATTCACATTCATTCAGAGACAAAGTTACTCCTTATTACCTCCTTTTGAGAACCTTCCCTTTTTTCCTGAGGTAAAAACTACAAGTATGTACCAAGTGTTCTATCTACGACCCGTATCATATATTTATTTGATATTTCGGAATTATGATAGCTTACAGTAGAAACTGAAAAGTGACCATTTTCACGCACGAGTTATTACTCTTGTGGTAGTAAGTATATGCCTTTCGGTCCACTATAGGTGCGCATGCGCATACGTCACTGCACCCGATGCTATAATTTACACGTTGGATTGCGATTTTTGCGTGGAAAGTTAATAATTTACTTGTAATGAGCTAATGGCTCAATATCGGAGGCATAATCATAAGGCAGGCAGAACCGCGGGACGTAATTATACGTCTTAAACTGTCGGGAAGGCATGAAAAAATGCCCTGGGATTGCTGGGAGCCAATACGTTACAATTCATATCAATTTTAAATGTAGAGTGCCTGAGACGTAAGTAAAAGTTGATTGACAGTACTAGCTAGCCAAATGATATACCTTTAATATACTACATTTCTTTTAAATAAAGTAATACCCGTCTAAAAATTAACGACCGCACCTCTGTGACAGGTGACACCGCAGCAGGACGACGCGAGTCACTTTTCTCCAAACTCCAGAGCCATATCTAACTCGTCGCAATACCATCCCTAACCGAATAAAGGAAATAAATTAGTCTCTCCTATAATATGTTTGAAATAGAAATATAAAGGTGTTACACAGATGGATGTTCAACATGTTTGCCATGAAAGTACTGAAACAAAAAGTTTACTAAAGGCGATTCTGAGACGAAAAGTTTATATTTTATGTTAGGGACGCCGGTTTAAGGTCGCAGGTTCAAAGAGTGCGAAGTCCAAAAAGGTAAATTTCTGTTTTCAAATCCACGACCCTAAATCGGCGTCCCTAAAGCCTATAAAGATCTAAGGGGCAACTCGGACACTGATCCGTGTCCGAGTTTACTACTTTCAAATTTCGATGTTGGCAACTTGGACAAATTTCGGACACTTTAGTAATTTATATTAGTACGTTATGATGTATTAAACTTTTCATACAACATTTCCCCATCAAAATTATCAAGCAATATGAATTACGCAAGAATAAATAGAGATCTATTATGAGCCGCGATTACGCCCGGCTTATCTCCGATCTATTGTTGAGATGTGGGAGCTATCTGCGGATCGCGCGACCCGAATGACCTTACTGCGGTGTGAATTGACGACTCTTTTTTATCCTCTATTTTTAGGAACAGTTAGTGTAAGTGTTTTTTTATTTTATTTATTTATTCATTATTTGTACTCTCATACCACTGCGAGGATTAGCAGAAATCAGAAAAAAAATGTTTGCTCTCGTACGAAGAGGTTTCTTTGAGCTCACTCCATCACGCTATTCGACTGCCCATTGAATCAGATTGTGATCCATATGATATAAGAGAGGCTACTTACAGCTTTCATGATGGCATAAAGATTGCATGGTATTTACTTATTAATTTATATTAGGGCTCTCCTTATCAACTACGTGAGAGACAGCAATATGAAACAAAGTGACAAAAGGCATTATATTCATATAGACTGTGCCTATGACCTATGTTATATCAAGCACAGTTGATTTTGCGTGCACACAGCCTAAGGAAACATCAGTAGTCAGTGTTTGTGCACTGCTATTTACACTGTGACATTAGTTATGCAAACTGTGACGTGTCGCTCGCCTTGACACAGTGGCGCGCTAATGAGTGCCGATCGCAGCCACGTTTCGCCGATTGATACATCTAAGATATTATTATTATGTCAGGGCAGTACTACTCTCCGTTCGCAGTTATTTTGCCTTTGACAGATGTATTAAACAGGTTTAAAACACTCCAATTAAGTGTCACAGGAATAAATTCTGCAGAAGTAATATGTGAGCCAACCATAGACGGAGAGCTCGAGCAGTCAGCCATTGATCAACATACCGACATACACGGACGGCTCTTGTTTTGAATGCTATAAACCTCTTTTTACATCTGTCAGAGGTGCTCATAGCATTAGGTCCAAATAGTAATGTAACAATAGACCGTGGTGCACGGCAATCGAGCCTCACTTGATTTGCCATCTCTCTAGGGTATAATGCCCTTTGCTTCAAATTGCTGTCTCTCACGTAGTTATTAAGGAGGGACGTCCTTTCAATACTTTTATCCGTCAGAGGTAAAATAACATACGTTCTTCTGAGCAGGGGCTCAAAAACACCTTTATAAAGGATACTCATTCATAAGTGTAACACATTATTTCAGTTACAGAAGTATTCCTGTAACACTTATTTTTTGATTTTGAAAGAGAGAAAAAAATATTTATTTGGAACACTTAACACTAAACAACAATAACTTAAAATTACTTTTAGGTAATTGTGTCCCAAATGGGTCTCTACTCAGCATATGTCGTTTTTCATTTTGGGTGTTTTAAACCAAATTTTTTTTGGGCAAAGAGGAAAAAAGAGAAAATGTAGCAAAAATGGGGATACGCTGAGGCCCCTAATTGCAGCCAGATGAGCCGATTGAGTCTGCTGTCTACCCAAGCCTGCTGCTGCAGAACAGTTGCGCATATACTTAAGTCGTGTAGAACATGCGTTGATCTGATCCAGTGAGTTGTTTTATAATGTGCAAAGTGGGTCGGCCAGGTTGAGCACCGCTGTAGGTGATTGATTGAAAAAATAGATTGCAATCCGATCGCAAATATTAGGTCACGTTGACTCATGGTCGGTTGCGAAAGCAAGCTGAGAGAGCAATAAATAAAATTGCCACTTATTATATTATGCGCCTTACTACTTCATAGTGTTGGTATAGGTAGGTACTTGTCCTTCGCACATTCTGTCTCTTTCTAGGCCTAAGTTTTATACAGGAATGAAGTCCAACTTCAAAGTTAAAGACATAACATTATAGCTATCAGGCAAAGTAAAGAAAAAAGTGATAGAATGAGATTCTATTTTATCACCCATAAAGAAAATCGATGGTTTTTTGAGTGGTACAGCATTTAAGTATGAAATGGGCTTGTTCAACCGGGGGGGGGGGGGGGGGGGGGGGTTACCACCCAATCCATCCTCTCACAGAATATCGATAAAGTAGGAATGGTTTAATTCATTTAAGTTTATAACGTTTGAGCATAGATCGCAGTTGTTGCATTCGGAATTTTCAAAATTCGAATTTTGGACATCGGAACAACCAAATTCGGGATAAAATATTTCTTGTTTATTTTAATATTTTCATATACCTTTGCCACATTATAAACACTATAATGCGCCCCGCACCCCTTTCTGGCGGAAACCTAAATGCTCCATTGTTCCCGTAGATTGATATTCCCGTCGCGATGGATTTCGGACATCAAATGCTAACAATGGCGGCGCTCATCCGCAGTTCCCTCACAATACCATTTACTGCAATTACCCGGTAATTACACAACCATTAATATTTTTATGGTCGTTCTTTAATTATTTAAGTTAATTTTAGATTTCGATGTAGTTTTTATAATTAAATAGCAATTTTAATCACGCAATTCCCTTGATCGTGTTTAGTTAATTTCCGGTATGAAAACTAAACATTCAAGGTAGGCCATTGTATTTTTAACTACTCCCATATTTTCATCTAAATCTGTTTAATGATTAAGATCAATAAACAGAGTGACTTTACTAATATACTAAAATTATGAATGAGAAATCCTGCTTCCTACTCTTTTCCACGTTCTTCCCCCGATCCTTTCTTTTTCATTCCCTCATAGGTGGGCGCATCCAAGATCTTGTAGTCGTGGATGACCATGGGCAATTACTCACAATCAGGTGACCCCCAAGCTCGTTTGTCATTCTCTGTCATAAACAAAAATACTACATTGTCTCAAAATAAGCTAATTTTTCGATGATTCTATAACCTCGCGATAAATTGTTTGGATGCTGCTCTAAAAACAAAAATTAATTATTAAGTAATTTCGTTCAATGATATTGTAAACAATGAATTAAATACAGAATCGCCCATTCAAACTAATTCGCAAGAACAATATTCGTTCAAAAAGTTTTCGCAAAAGTTTCAACAATCGGTAAAACTTATTTAATTCGCACAAAATGTTACCCGAAATAGAAAAGATACGAGCCTTTCTGTTATTGTTACCATTTAAAATCTGTAATGTTTACAAACAGCCTGAAACAGGCGAATATTTTGCATAATTATTTCTGCGCCAATTATTATTTGACGCAAATTATTTGTTATTTGTGTCGATATTAACAAAATTTGTGGTTATTACGGTAATATAATAAATCATTTGTCATAAAAATACTGTCAATTTGTCTGGCACATAATTGCTATACCTAATTAGAATTGATCAGAAAGTAAAACAGATAAGTGTTTAGAGTACTTAACCCATAAAAAACTTTATAGTTTTTAATAACCTTTTATTTTTTGATATTGCTATCTTTTGCAAATAAATGGTCCATTTAATCTGCAGATGCAGGGAACAGCTGACGCCCCACACCCGCTATTCCATATTGCGAATAGCGCAATACTCCACAAATGCCAAGAGACCATCTGCAAACAAACCAGAGATTCCTATCTGAATGAACATTCCATCTATTCATCGTGGAACAATAAACCCAAAAACAAATAGATGTTGAAAAAAATGGAGACCGCTATAACACAAAGACACCCTAATTGGGGGGCAGATGGTGCCTTCACACGTGCCCTGGCGCTTTCATTCCGACCACTCCCATTCTACAACATCACAACAACGCAAACCTACAAAGTATTTAAACCCTTAAGATTTTTACCTTAAAGTTTAAAATAAGATGGATTGTATAAGATATAGGATCGTTAGCACTGATACGGATAATACCAAAAAAGAAATGCAGCATTTACGGAATGAAAGACACGCGTTTGCGGTTCTTTTTTTATGTCCGCCTTGCCTTGAGACCTTGTCCAGAAACGGTCGCCGCGTGTTTTCATCGCTATTCAATATCCATTGCGAAGTTGCAATGATTTCATCGTGAGATCTAACATACAAAGAGCTCAATGTAGCACGAAACCTGTTGACGCGCGTACATGGTGTAGGTCTTATGGTACGAATCAAGTGATTTGTGGGTCAATCCCGAAAGCCGCGGGCCGACAGATGTTCCGTGCAATATTGCAACTTACGATCGCTGATTTACTGGAAGTGTGTTATAGCGTACCTGTAACAAAAAAAATATTTTTAAACAAATTGAAACGTTACTTCATTGTTACCTAACAACATGTTTAGTCAAATTAATTTGTAGCGAACTTAATGAGCTTGGTCGACCGTAGAAATACCACCTTCTGACAGAATATAACCCATCCCTTTTCTCTTTTTATTTCTGTCGTCTTTCGTCTGCGTTGCGGAACTTCACTAAGTGTTAAAGGAGCCCGTTCCGCTCGGCGTAAGGCCGCCGTAACACAAAACTCGGGCCCACACTTAGAATGGCGGAAACAGATTATACAAGAATAGCGAAATTATGTTAATCGGTCCACAACTTTATAGCTCCTTAACTACACGCGGAAACAATTAGTGCTATTTTATTAGACGCCGAAATTATCCACTTTCACTATAATACACTAATTGGTGCGTATTTTATTTATTTTAAACGTGTAGCCGAAAACTTTAATATCTTCCTTTCGACATTATCTATTCCATTCCAATATACTTGGCATAAGAACAAGATTCCAATAAAATACAACGATTGTGTTTGAATTAACTTGTCATTTATTGTGGTAACATACAGTTGTGTGTTATACATATAATATATCGAAATAAAGTGATCTGACGATTGTTTGGAGCTTTTGTACAATGGAATAGAATATACTTGACAAACAAGTTGAGAGTTGAGATCGAATAGAGAAGATAAAGGTGGGTCCAGATATGTTCTTTTGCCCGTACCGTATCTCCGTATCGTATCAAGCGTCGCGATCCTAAACCCTAGACGCAAAGTAAAAATAGCCTGTATCTGCGTAACGCCTTTGAACGGGGCGAGAAACCCGACTCGCGATGGATCGGAGCGTACCAGATCGCGATGCCGTACCACCGCACCGTTCAGAACGGGCGTCCAAACTAGCGTTCTTGGACGCTGCGCTGATACGAAACGAAGGTACGGTACTGTACGGGCAAAAGAACATATCTGGACCCACCTTAAACGGACTGAAATACGGTACCAATTCTTGTAGACTGAATTTCAAGTTCTTCCATTGCATCATTTAACGATTGCGTAAATTACGAATCTTAGATAATCGGCAATTACAATCAAGGTCATAAAAATGTCAAAAACGTTTGATAAACTCTCAATTACATCAATTTAATGCTGACAAGAACAGTTTTTATGAGTTAGCATCAAATCGGTGCAAGCGTAAGTCGTCTATGCAGCAACTCGTCTATATAGCCACTCTTCCATGTAGCAACTCGTCATATTTTCTCAAGTTACGTATTATGTGTAATTTGATACTTTTCTTCTTTTCATTCCTATCTTTATTTTACATGGATAGTAACCGTAATAGATTATTGAATTAACTATGAGAAGCATAAAAGGAACTTTCCTTTATACAAATTATGGTGGTATTTACTTTGTTTAATTGAAATGAGGGGAGCGAACACATAAATCAGGCATCACTTTCCAACTGGTTTAAGCTGTTTATTATCTCATCTGTATACAAACGCACAATCCGACCTATATTGCTTGAACCAGATTTCTAAATTGTATAAAATATAGCTCTATAGCCTATAGTAGAGTGGTAGAGCACGTCGACCGGGTAGTACCACTCTCCCACAGAATAATGGCCTGTTAGCGATGCATTACGCTCCGCGAGTATGAGCTCCGGAAACCCAAGATATGTATAGCCTTCCTAGATAAGTGTGTTATCCAGCAAAATTATGTTTTTAATTCGAAGCATTAGTTCTTGAAATTAGCGCGTTCAAGTAAACACTCCGGCTTTATAATATTGTATGTAATACCTACTATGTAGTAGGATAGATTCCGATAGTGGTTGCGGTTTGGCGGTCGGCAACCATGCGGTCAGGACGCTTATATCATCCAGTTAGTAATTAGTATTCACAATTGCCATAACCGCTAAAAATACATTATTTTAAATACAAAAGAATTTTTTAAGTTCATAACAAATGTACTAAATCAAGGTTATTTATTTCTTATGGTTCCGTAAACTAACAAGGATCCATCTGATCGCGATCTAGCTCAGAGACACTTAATACTAGAAATCTGTGGCACATAGGTACATAATTAATAACCTTTCCACAGAACTTTTCCCACCTACACTATATTTGTGTTGAGAACAAAATTCGATGCAGTGATCAAATTGCAAAATTGATCACTGCATCGAAATTTCCATTCACAGATTTACTCATATCATTGAATATGATATATCACTCATCTGCAAGCAAACAAAAAGTAACAAATACGGAACCCTACACCCGACATGCACTCAACTTGTTTTTTTTTTCCTATCTATATTGACATTTCATCCGCTATCCCGCGCATACAATCTGCAAGCAACAAGTGTTAGCACCTTTCTCAATGGATCCCGGTCAAATTACTTGAGAAAACACCATTATACGTCTCACTCACGCACAATATACTGCGTATATCTATCTCGTTTTAGCTTCCTGAACGGATATAGACTTCCTACAAACGAGTTGGCGAAGTATAGATGTGGCTTCTTTATATTGAACTAGCTTCCGCCCGCGGCTTCGCCCGCGTGGCCTAGTAACAATTAGCATATCTTTCTTCAGAAACAAATTCCGGTCCGGCACGGCCCGGTACGGTACGGTCCCATCCGGTCCAATCAGGTCCGGTCGATCCGGTCCGGTCCGGTGCGGTCCGGTCGGTCCGGTTCTTATAAGGACCCTACATGACAAATTTGGCATCTCTAGACCCAGCGGTTTAGGCTGTGCGTCCCCTCTCAACTTCGTTTGCGTATATCTTGCTTTCCCGTGGGAATTTTGAAAAATCCTTTCTTAATACATCCCTAGACGTCGTAAGGAACCTTCATGCCAAATTTGATATACCCTCGCAACTTCGTTTGCGTATATCTCGGTATCCCGTGGGAATTTTAAAATATCATTTCTTAGTACACCCCTAGACGTCGCCGTCGTTTCCAAATTTGGAATCTCTAGACCCACTGGTTTGGGCTGTGCGTTGATATACCCTCGCAACTTCGTTTGCGTATATCGCGGTTTCCCGTAGGAATTTAGGAAAATCCTTTCTTAGTACACCAGTAGACGTCGTAAGGAACCTACAGTCCAAATTTGGAATCTCTAGACCCATTAGTTTGGGCTGTGCGTTGATATATAGTTAAGTCAGTCAGTCAGGACTTTGAATTTTATCTATGAAAAAAAATCCGGTCCGGTCCGTTCCGGTCCGGTCCGGTCCGGTCGGTCTGGACCTTATAAGGACCCTACATGTCAAATTTGGCATCTCTAGACCCAGCGGTTTGGGCTGTGCGTCCCCTCGCAACTTCGTATGCGTATATCTCGCTTTCCCGTGGGTATTTTGAAAAATCCTTTCTTAGTACATCCCTAGACGTCGTGACGAACCTACACGCCAAATTTGGAATCTCTAGACCCAGCGGTTTGGGCTGTGCGTTGATATACCCTCGCAACTTCGTTTGCATATATCTCGGTTTCCCGTAGGAATTTAGAAAAATCCTTTTTAGTACACCCCTAGACATCGTAAGGAACCTACAGTCCAAATTTGGAATCTCTAGACCCATTAGTTTGGGCTGTGCGTTGATATATTTAAATCAGTCAGTTAGTCAGTCAGGACTTTGAATTTTATCTATGAAAAAAAATCCGGTCCGGTCCGGTTCGATCCGGTCCGGCACGGCCCGGTACGGTGCGGATCCTTCCAGACCGATCAGGTCTGATGCGTTCCGATTTGGTCCGGTCCGTTCCGGTCCGGTCCGGTCGGTCTGGACCTTATAAGGACCCTACATGTCAAATTTGGCATCTCTAGACCCAGCGGTTTGGGCTGTGCGTCCCCTCGCAACTTCGTATGCGTATATCTCGCTTTCCCGTGGGTATTTTGAAAAATCCTTTCTTAGTACACATCCCTATACGTCGTGACGAACCTACACGCCAAATTTGGAATCTCTAGACCCAGCGGTTTGGGCTGTGCGTTGATATACCCTCGCAACTTCGTTTGCATATATCTCGGTTTCCCGTAGGAATTTAGAAAAATCCTTTTTTAGTACACCCCTAGACATCGTAAGGAACCTACAGTCCAAATTTGGAATATCTAGACCCATTAGTTTGGGCTGTGCGTTGATATATAGTTAAGTTAGTCAGTTAGTCAGTCAGGACTTTGAATTTTATCTATGAAAAAAAATCCGGTCCGGTCCGGTTCGATCCGGTCCGGCACGGCCCGGTACGGTGCGGTTCCTTCCAGACCGATCAGGTCTGATCCGTTCCGGTCCAGTCCGGTCCGTTCCGTTCCGGTCCGGTCCGGTCGGTCTGGACCTTATAAGGACCCGACATGTCAAATTTGGCATCTCTAGACCCAGCGGTTTGGGCTGTGCATCCCCTCGCAACTTCGTATGCGTATATCTCGCTTTCCCGTGGGAATTTTGAAAAATCCTTTCTTTGTACATCCCTAGACGTCGTGAGGAACCTACACGCCAAATTTGGAATCTCTAGACCCAGCGGTTTGGGCTGTGCGTTGATATACCCTCGCAACTTCGTTTGCATATATCTCGGTTTCCCGTAGGAATTTATAAAAATCCTTTTTTAGTACACCCCTAGACATCGTAAGGAACCTACAGTCCAAATTTGGAATCTCTAGACCCATTAGTTTGGGCTGTGCGTTGATATATAGTTAAGTCAGTCAGTTAGTCAGTCAGGACTTTGAATTTTGTCTATGAAAAAAAATCCGGTCCGGTCCGGTTCGATCCGGTCCGGTTCGATCTGGTCCGGCACGGCCCGGTACGGTGCGGTTCCTTCCAGACCGATCAGGTCTGATCCGTTCCGGTCCGGTCCGGTCCGTTCCGGTCCGGTCCGGTACGGTCGGTCTAGACCTTATAAGGACCCTACATGTCAAATTTGGCATCTCTAGACCCAGCGGTTTGGGCTGTGCGTCCCCTCGCAACTTCGTATGCGTATATCTCGCTTTCCCGTAGGAATTTTGAAAAATCCTTTCTTAGTACATCCCTAGACGTCGTAAGGAACCTACATGCCAAATTTGGAATCTCTAGACGCAGCGGTTTTGGCTGTGCGTTGATACACCCTCGCAACTTCGTTTGCGCATATCTCGGTTTCCCGTAGGAATTTTGGAAAAACCTTTCTTAGTACACCCCTAGACGTTGCAAGGAACCTACAGTCCAAATTTGGAATCTCTAGACCCACCGGTTTGGGCTGTGCGTTGATATATAGTTAAGTCAGTCAGGACTTTGAATTTTATATATATAGATACTTAATAGTGGAGACACCATATGGAATAGCGAAGACACAAAAAAAAGCACAGGAAGCGCTTATAATATGCCTTTTTATATGAAATGCAGTGTTCTCCGTGTGCTATTGTAGCGTTTACGACGATTTGATACTAACTCGTAGTAATAGTATCAAATTGTCGTAAACGCCATAATAGCAAGTGTTCCAAAACGCAACTCGTAATAGTATGAAAGAAATAGTCTAATTCGCAACTCGTCTATAATATTATTTTATCTATTATGGATTAGAATTTATTTGGTTTGGTTGCTTTCTTCAAGGATTATTTTGAAAATGCTTTCGAGATGAATTAGGATTCCCCGATTTGAAAGGCCCGATTACAGATAAAAACAAATTCACCATATTGAGATTACCATCACTTCGTATTAAAATCAATAAATAAAGTAACAAATAAAATTAGTAACATTTAATTTAACCATTTTATAAATTAATTCCAAACAATTAATAATCGAGCGAGCTAAGCGCGCCCCGCGGGGTGCCTCGTTACGTCTCCGCATCAATAAAATTACATAATTAAATATAAAAGTTATTGCTGTAATTACACGTTAGAAAATTAATAAATTGCCATTTTATTACGGCAATCACTCTAAGGATCGGGCCGTGAACGTATGTTGTTTAGTTAAATTGTTGAAATATTAGCTTATTGATTTGTTTTGTACCTATCAATCAGTCTTGGTCACGGCAGCTAGTAATTGAAATTAACTAGCGTATCCTCGTTAAGAATTGCATAAAACAATAGAATTATATAAGATTATGATGCAGCTTGTGTCATTTGGTAATGGAGAGATCCGATAGCCTAACTTCTTACCCCATTCATATACCTTATTGATTATGATATAATTATAATAATTATGATAGTCAAAATTCAAATTCAAAATATTTATTCAGACAGTAGGTCCTCACGTGGTCCTCCAGTAATAAAATCTCCATGTAATTAATTAATCTACTCTATAACTACCATTTCGGAAAGAAAAGCCAAAAGACCACTGGTAAAAGAATGGAAAGAAAACGAGTTACAGCCTTTTTTGTCATTTACAATTTCATATTTTTATATATTTTTTTAAACAAAATACAGATGCAGGTAGGTACATAAATTAAGTACTAAACTCGGGATGTCAATCCAAATAGCGCTATAGTCAAATCCGTAGTTGTTAGTTGTTAGTCATAGTTTAAGCTATCTAGTTATTTTTAAACACTTCTATTTTTAGCTAAGCTAATTATGTTTACGGTGTCGTCGCCCCATAAATCCGCGCTGACCTTACTCCGTTTTTGACACAAAAACCTACGCACTAAATTACATAACCATTACTTTCACATGATTAATGTCTACACTACCTAACATTATAACCGTGAATATAAAATTCTTATTTAATAGACAATAGAGTTCAAAATCTATTCATAAACTAAATTATAGTTGTAAATTACGAATTTTACGGTTGTAACTCGTAATAAAACTGTTGAACCAATATGGCCGCCGCGAGACATTATCAATTTGTAATAATGAGTGTTGACCGACATTTGGGAAATAATTTTAGGGCAAATTATGCAAATTGTACGTAGGCGTACTATGAGCTTACCCCGCCTCAATATTATTTTTACGTAATGTGCTTAAAGTGATTTAGTTTTACCCGTTTTTTCCTACCTTTTTTGTCCTATTACTACGAGGGAGAACTGTTTCTCGCGATCCTACTATTCCATAAAAAATTTATAAATAGTTTATTCACAATGAGATACAACAACCTTCACGCATTTTTTTTCCTCTAGAGCAGCTCTATACAATTTTTACAAGACACAAATTACATAATGACTTGGATTTATGTTTTTTTAAGTTTATTTTTGTAAGAATGTGTTTGTTGTGCAGCAGTGCTCCTTAGAACAGTATTTTTTTAATTTATTTATTATTAGGAAGGGGGGGGGGGATAGGAATAAAGAATTACAGACATTAACCTCTGCCTATAAAATAACCATTTTGATGGCTAGTGAATACGAAGCTTTAAAAACCCATCTAAACAATGACAGCAGTTATTGGCGCTTAGCTTGCATATAACTCCACTTTGGCAATTCACCATCTGCTTCCGAAAGAAGCACATCCAACGGCACACAGAGCTCTCTGTTACTTAACCCACAATACCGGCATACAATTACCGAGGCTGTAATTTTTCTATATACGGATGTGATTACAACAACATTTCATTGTCTCTGTAATACGGCTTATTACGAGAATTTCGGATTGTAATAACGGACCTTGTGTTTACGGCGAAACAATCAGTTGTTTGTGGGCCTCGAATTATTTTGATTGTTGTTGTTGAAACAGACAACGAAGATTAATATTTAACAGTCTACTTTATAAAGTTTGGGAACCGATATTGATTCGTTGTTTTGAACTTTGTTTATTTACTTGATAGACCTAGGTTCATCTGCTGGACCTCCTTCGAGATTTACATTAACATTAATATATTAATGTAAATCCGCTCTTTACTAACTCACGTTGCAATGCATTGATTAGACGACGCGAAAATTCGCGCGCGGCGGCAGCAGCGCCGTACGGCGCGTCTGCACACTACTGTATCCGTACCACAGATTACTAAATAGTTACACCGTACGGCCAAATGCGCCCTACTATGCGTAGCTCTCTCAGAGTTGTGGGTGTTTATGGGCGGCGATGATTGCTTACCATCAGCTCGGTGTTTTTATACCACTAAGGTGGTAAGCAAGCATACGGCCTGCCTGATCTAAAAAAAACTAGGATTTAATACGTGCCACATATTAGTATGTAAGTTAGGTGTGAAAACAATTTCTCCATGTTTTATATTCTTATAAGTAAGATGCATGGCTTTATGTTAAACATATTTTGCATAAGATGAAACTGAAGATCAGAGGTTAAAAATATTCAGCAATAAATAACATGTCGCGATAATTAATTCGTAATGAGGATGTATTTAAATTATTTATTGACAAATGATTACTTTTAATGTTTGGGGCAACGGAATAAATTTATATTTTAATAAGTAACCGGTAGAGAGAAAATTTTGATCGCCGTTTAGGAGCCGGCACACATATGACGAGCAGTGTAGTGTGGAGGGTAACATATGAAAATAGTGGAGGGTAAATTATAATTCTTTGATCCACTATGTGGTGGATTGAAAGAAAAAAGTCGCCTATGATTTACGGGGGGATCGAACGGTGGATTCAAGTGGAAGGACGAATATGTCTTTTTGAATAAAAATATTTGATTTGATTTGAACACAATAAATTCAAAATATGTATGGCATACCTATTAGTTCACCGGTGATCAATCTATACTTTGTGACATCATTGTCTGATGACAATCGAATAATTTAATTTTATATAAGCACATTTATACGTTTTTACATTGTATTAATATATTTTTGTCATTTCTAGTGAATATAATTTATGAAAAATAAATATTTTAAATCGAAAATTTCAATATTGCGATATTACCAAGATGGCCAAGACGAAGAATAATGAATATTTTATCAACTCTATTAATATGGATATCAAATGAAAGAGCTTGAAGAGGAAAAGATACTTGGATGGAACGTCTCTACAAAGAGTCTTTACGGCACTTAAAATAAAAATGTGTAGGTTCATTATTAACTCATTTTTAGGGTTCCGTAGTAAACTACAAGGAACCTTTATAGTTTCGCCATGTCCGTCTGTCTGTCTGTCCGCGGTCTAGCACCTAGACGCTAGAAAGCTGTAATTTGAAAGAAAGAAAGCAAATGGTTTATTTATTGTCTAACTTACATTTAAGAACTTAAAAAAAAACTAACAACAATAAAACAATAAAAAGTAGATTAGACAACAAAAAGGTATGTATACACATATTAACAATGTTAAGAAAGTGCTGGAAGAAAATTGTAAAAAAAAATTTTTTTTGGGGTGCCTCCCCTACATGTAAAGCGGAAATGATTTTTTTTTCGCGCCCACTCCATGTTGTGGGGTATCGTTAGATAGGTCTCTTCAAAACATTGAGGGTGTGGGAAGATCATTTTACTATACAATGAGCTGTTTCGGAGTGAGTGTTTACATTTATCGTGTCAATTTTCGTTTTGCAGGGTGGTCCCCCCCCTCTATCTCCGAAAGTTTTATGTTTAGAAATTTGAAAAAAATCAAGGTAATAGTCCATATGCTAAACCTCACTGAAAATTATAACGGTTAAGTAGGCTCTACTAGTTACCGAGTAATAGCTGACGAACTTCTAAAATAAAATTTCTTTGATGATAACTTACATATGATGAATTTGATATTGGACTCAACTGAAGGCAAGCAAAACACATCAAATACGGAACCCTACATTGTGCGTGACCCGACACGTACTTGCCCGGTTTTTAAAAATATTATCACATCTTATAATTAATGATTAAAAATTATTTTAAGAATAGTTTTAGGATGAGTTAGATGTATTCTTAATAAACTAATAGAAAATACCTTAAATTTCCACAAAAAAACTATGTATTAGGCTTTTATTTCCACTCGGTTAGATCTACCCCAACTGAAAATTAAATTCTATTTCCACTCGGTTAGCAAGTGGAACTTAAAGCCCAATATGTAAATAGTTTCTTTATGTCGCATCACCCAGGAAAACAAGCAAGCCTTCTTGATGGAAAGCGGTTACCACCACCTATTGACATTAGTAAGGGCGCATTTAGACGACGCGAAAATTTGCCCGCGGCCGCCGCCGTAACTGCGCGAAAATTTTCGTCCATAATACAAATATTTTCGCGCAGCCATCGCCGCACGCGGGATAGCGCTTTTCATAAATCTACCGCAGCTATTTATAAACAAAATACTATATTGTTAGTTACCGTTTTAATTAATAACATACCATGGATCACCACACAATGTCATGTGAATTAATCCCCTGCAGGCGGACGATAAGCTTAGTAATATATCAAAACTTGGAACACGATCCTGATGGAGGGATCCGTCACATGGTTGTTGTAGCATGACCTAAACAAATATCT
Organism: Endotricha flammealis; assembly: GCA_905163395.2. Classification (NCBI taxonomy): domain Eukaryota; kingdom Metazoa; phylum Arthropoda; class Insecta; order Lepidoptera; family Pyralidae; genus Endotricha; species Endotricha flammealis. Next base: position 205,696 of record LR990868.1, on the reverse strand, counting down.
AGTAAAGTACCGTATCCACGTAAATCATAGGTCCCTTAGGGTGCTTACATGGTGTGGCAGGTTTTTGGCGCCGACAAGTCTGTGCGAATCGGCACCAATATCATTATTTATGTATCTTAATGCGATCACTTCACAAGTCATAATGAAACGGGTTATCGGTGCCGACAAATTTTATGCAAGTTAACCCTGCGTCGATCGGTACCGTACCGTACTGCACGGATTTGTCGCGCCGGAGATCTGTTGCTCTATGTAACCACCCTTAGACGCAAAACTGACTATATGATAGCAAAGTTCTTGGGCAGATAGACAGTACGCAGGTGGACCACGACCAATACGGGAGTTTTACCTCTAAGACAGTTTATTTATTGTCATTAATCATTGTTATTAATAATAAAATAAATAAATAAAAATAAATATATATTTATAAATATATTGTCCCTATTCATACAGATTGAGATAGCCCCAAAGTAAGTTCGAAACTTGTGTTATGGGATACTAACTCAACGATATTATGTTTTATAACAAATACATATATAGATAAACATCCAAGACCCGAGGCCAATCAGAAAAAGTTCGTTTTTCATCATGACCCGACCGGGGATCGAACCCGGGACCTCCTGGGTGGCGGTTTGACGTGGTAACCATTACGCCACGGAGGTCGTCATATTAATAATAATAATAAACTAATTTGTTTATTTTTATTTGTCTCGCGTTTTTTCTGACATGTTCGTATCCAGACCCTCCACCCAGGCTGAGAACGACAACTTTCTAAAACGACAACTTAGTACCTTGTTTTTGTTATGAAAAATAATTTCATTTTATTGTATATTATTTTTCAAATCTACCAGCCTTTAGGTATCCTCAGTCACTGTTTACACAACTAATTAAAATAAATAAATTATCCGCCATTAGCATTGAGAACACAAATATTTTTAAGGCGTTATGAAAATAATCGATTTATCTAATTATATTGTGACGACCACACGGACGACGATTGTGTAGCAGGATGTTGCGTCGTAGGGTTTACAAAAAGAATTCTACAATTTTCGACATCACGAGAGTTTTATAACTAGTCATGAATAGTATGTAATAAAAATAAATTGAGTTTTCATGTATCATAATAAAATTGTGGACAAAACATTCTTATTAAAATTCTTCTCAAATTATTATTGAAGTCGACTTGAAGCCACTTGATTAATAACTTAATGAAGTGCATTCAAACATTTTTACCTTATTTTATAAACGATTTTTATTTTTTTCAAAGTAGGTACAAAAACAATAATGTATTAACTTTTTAAATCAATGTATACTCATTTACAAAAGTTACAGCTCCATACAAAACGGTATAATCAGCAACAAAAATGACTAAATACAATAAAATTGCAAGTATTGCAAACGTCTATAGGCTACGGTGATGCTTACCATCAGGCGGACCGTATGCTTGTTTGCCAACTTTGTGTCATAAAAAGAAGTTACTAAGTTGAGTATGTGCTAGTTAATCTTCTCATTTTGCTATCTGAACAGCAGCCTCGTGTCGTGGTAACCCTACTTCGATTTGTGGCCCATCCATCGCTCAGGCAAACCAAATAAACACACGTATGTTTGTTTGTTCGCCGGAATCGCCTGTATTTCTTTTTGGAGTGCTCGATTAAACAAATTGTGCCAAGGCTCCTTATTCCAGGAATTGGAAGTGCGACCCAATCAGAGAAAGGTCTGATTTTCTCTCACAATTTGGTCATTTTCTACTCATCTCATTGATGTCATTTTGTCTTTCTCTCTCGTGTTTTGGATATACTCCGCCACGCTACCATTGACAACACACAACTGTCAACCATCGACGGACAACAGCCGAGACTCACGGCTTTACGCGCCCTCTGAAGCACGGAGAAGCTCAAGACAACGACATCCATTCAAACACTGGCTAGGGACGAAGTTGATTGACTTGCGTGTTCATTTAGAGTGCAACACACAGTGACGCCATAGAGCTCCTCATAAAAAAAATAGTTTGTGTGAATTTATATGAAACAATGCTCACAAAAACAGTCCGTCACCGTCCGTGTGTGATTTGTTAATATTTTTACTAATTATCAATTTATTATTTATGTTATTTTCACATCTGTTAATTAATTTATGCACTATAATACTCTAATACCGGCACTCGGTAACTAGTAATTAGTCATAGGTGTCAATTGTAGTGTTAGGAGCCGTGTAAAATAAACATTTCCGGTCTGCACGCTGTGTAGCTTTTAAAAACATGTTTTGAAATACTCACAGAGTTGTTTAAAATAAAGTAGCGTTATTACAACGCAATGCTTTCACAGACAGACATACAAATACAATTAACTGTGGGCCAGTCGGCGCAGCAGGGCGGTTGAAAGCCACAACGGGGGCCTTTAGTGCTACGGGCAAACTTTTGTTCGTTACTGTACTGTCTCATTATTTCTTGTAATCATTGCATTAATAATATCAAGTAATGTTCTTCCAAAGTGTCACAAAGTAATCTAATGTCAAATAAGTTAATAATTTAAATTCTAATATTCCTATTACAAGCTCTTTAGAATCGTCACAATTTTTTCCAACCACACCGGTTCCGACACTTCCAACGGCAGATTTGTACTAAGAAGAACTTGCAAGGAATTTAGCACTTGCTCTTTAAAAATGGTTTATCTTCTTCGTTGTTTGCTTAACTTCAGTTGGAGGTACTGATTTTAAGCCACCTGATGGTCTTTAAGCTAATAGATTCATGTAACTTAGTTTCTACTCATTTTGAGTATTTTTTTTGAAGATCAGCTTAGATCAGCTGATCATTATTTCTATTTTCCAATCAATTAAGGCACACATTACATAAAAAATACATCATGGTACAAACACAACATAAACAGAAAACAACATTCTGGACTGGACAATGGACTGGACAATTCAAATGCCAATACAAGAGCCATAATATGGCTCTCTCAAATATTATCTCTATCAAATATTATTCGATTGTATGAAAACTGATGTCCGGGCCAACGGCCTACACTACAAGGGGACTTACAACAAACAACCCTAAATAAATTACAGGCTTACAAATGTTTAGAAGGTACAAAAGATATATTTAACCGTCGCTCAAAATTGTTTTAATTAAATGATATAATGAGTATTATAAAGAATAACAACGTTATTAATCACTGTCTCGATTCGCTCGTTAAGTTATTTAATTACTTTGTTGGACATTTTCACGGCGCCGTGGAGTAAAACAAAGCGTTTTTAGAAAGAGCCTTTTACGACACGAGTGCTGTAATCCTAATGGAACATTAAAATGTCATGAACCTGGGAAAATATAAGAATAATAATGTCATTATGATTATAATATTTATATGGATCAATAACGGTCGCTCGTTGGTTTGGCCGAACTTCATTATACACCCAGGATGAAATTATCTTATGTATGGAATATCTCTAGCTTCATATCGTTGTACTGTAATATCCTTATCTGGTTCTGTGCCTCAGTCTCACTTAAACGTTACAAACAGATAATAATCATTGTAGAAAATAATTTTGACAATTTACATTGAAATAACATGTGGGAATCATTCAGCTAAATTCGCTAGAATATAAATAAAATTATCTATCATTTGATTATGAAAACATGTTGACATGACAAAAAGGTAGATTTTTATACAAATGTAGATTTAACAAAAAAAAGATAGATTTTCAAAATAATAAAAATATACTTGAGTAGATTTTTTTTTGTGCGATCTTCAAGTTGCAGTCATTTGCGTCCAATCCCGTCCGACATTGTAAAGTGGCGATAAAGCCGTCAAAATTGAAATGCTAAGCAATAATGCCACTACCGTACTGCGAGTTGCGCCATAACGTCGCGGCATTAAGGCCGCCTACGGCTTTTTTGTGCGCTTTTTTCGTCGGCCCATTTCGGCAACGTTTGATCTCAGATTGGAGCGATAGTGTCGCGAAACAGTTCATAAAACAAACAGTAAAGTCTTTATTAGTTGTTTAGTTTAATACATTCATTTTTCGTTTGAAACGACCGCCATTAGGTGTGCATATTAATATGTCCACGGGTCACGAGATCATATTTGTTTACCTTTTAGGTAGATAATACTTAAATAGAAAAAACTACACTTTTTCTGTTTTTTTATGGGGACATATGTAATACTTATCAGGCAACTTTTTAAATCTTTAGGTTTTGAACAAAGAATTTATTTTGTTTATTATTATTATTATATGATTAGTGATTGATGAAGAAATGTGTGTATAACGGATATCCAATGATCTCTACGCTCTACCATCACCAAAGTGATAGGTAGTAGTAGGTATCATAACATTACCACACAATTTGCTGCTGGTAGGATCCCTGTTAAAAAAATATAACACATTGCCTTTGTCAACATTTTTCAAATTAGTCTAATATTTTGAGAGCCTATTCAATAATAGATTTTTCTTATACAATAGAATTCAATGCAAACAAACAAATTTCATATTGATGACGTTAGTATAAGTGAAGTTTAGACACTTATTATTTTATTGTGTATGACGACAAAGCAATGTTACGCAACGGGCCCCGTTAGCGCTCGCCGTGACGGACGCCCGCGAGCGCAGCCTCCGAGTTTGTGCTGCATTCGAGAACAAGGTGTTTGGCACATGTGACTGCGTTCGAAATTTATCTAGGAATTTACTAATCTAGAACATATACGTGGGTATATTTACGAAGCACAGGTTCAAGATTTTCCAAAAGTTTAGAAGATAACATACAAAAATTTGTTATATGACACACAAGATTCTTTCTCTACTATTCTTTATTTTTCCAAACCATATAAATATTAAAAAAGTGTCTGTAATGTCAAACTTATTACTTAAAAACTGTTTAATTTTGTTCTGTCTATTTCATAAGGCTTTTCGGTTCGAAGTCAATTCGATTTTTCATTATTATTCCCATGGGATTAAAGTCGATGGTATTGCGTAGGCATAGATGAAACAGCGAGCGTCCGCCAGTAAATGAAAATAAAAAGGTCAATAAAATGTTTTAAATGTGTTAAATGTGTCGCCAGACCGCCACCCTCCTGGGTGGCGGTCTGGCGACCCGACCGGGAATTGAACCCGGGACCTCCTGGTCCCGGGTTCGATTCCCGGTCGGGTCATGATGAAAAACGAACTTTTTCTGATTGGCCTCGGGTCTTGGATGTTTATCTATATATGTATTTGTTATAAAATATAATATCGTTGAGTTAGTATCCCATAACACAAGTTTCGAACTTACTTTGGGGCTAGCTCAATCTGTATGAATTGTCCCTATATATTTATTTATTTTTATAAAGGTATTGTGAATTTGTGACAAGTAGTAATAGAGGGAGTAACTTGCACAAACCGTACAGTCTAGAAAAAAAAAGCAATAAATAAACAAACACATAAACTCTCAATACACATAGAAAAAATGAATAGCAACCGAGCTTACATAAGGCTGTGCATCGAATTGTGAGTCTTGAATCTTGATGTGCATGAGCCTATAATAACAATACTACATATTCGCTCGTGAGAAATGGATGTCAACTGTCGCATGACCTCGCCCCGTAAGGCGACGGCTCGACTTGATGCCTCACAATGCGGGACACCGTTACTCGTGATAAATGAATGTCGCGTGACCTTACCACCGGTCATGGTGCCTATGTCACTATTCTTGCCCATTTTCCCTTTATCTGTGAATGCTATGCGCTATCTGTCAAGTATGTTGTGCACGTTGACTCTATAAAGCATCAAATATCATATTACAATGTTTTTGTCTTTAGTGTGAAGGAATTTCTGGTTGATATTGATTAAAGTACTGAACTTGTAAACATAGCACTGACACACATTTTTTCCTGGTGAACACCACTACCACACCACAGCAATTGCTTTTGTAACCCAAATTATGATTACTATGAACAAAATATAAGTTCATCAGAATTTTTTCGTAAATAATCATATTCACGGTAAAATGCATAAACAAACGAATCTATAATATAAGTAGGATTACAGTAATTTGTGAATTGTGCGTGATCGATACACACACACCGTAACCTATAAAAAATTATATCGCTTATGTATCTCATAAGGTATTTAATCCAAAAGTAAAAAACACGTGTCTTACAAAAAAGTCTTACGGTTAAAATATTTTACAATCCATTCAAAACAAGACAAAATAAATTAACAAATTCATTAACTGTCTCTTCTTAGTCTCAAATGTGTCCGCAGCTTACCTCTCAGATTGTATGGTAATGTCAGTAACACAGTTACAGGGTCGCCGCGCACAATACGCACTAACAGACGAACAGACAACCGCTACATTGCTATTGCACTTTATATGGCGGATCCACTCCTCGCTTCGGAAGGTTCCAGATTATACATTCAATGTGTAACAAATTGCATTGACTTTTATGCTCCATTGGCTAAAGAACTAACCGCTGCGTTATAGACATCGTAATATTCGGAATCTATACAAGTTTCAACGTTTATTTATTTAACTTTATCGACCACAAATACACAAAGTACTAGAGGGTTACATTCCGAATAAACTATTTGATTGTTAATTTTATTTTGTCAGCGCGATGGTGCGTTTTTGGTATTCTACCTTCGGCACCCACCAGAGGGTGCATGTTCGATTCCCGCTCGGGTCAAACATTTATGTATGTGTAAACATTTATGTTTATTCTAGATGTCTTTTTACCACTCCAAAACATCCTTAAAACACTTTTTCGGGATGGGTTTAGGAACCTTCAGCACGAGTCAGGGCTCTACCCACTTTCAATCAAAAGACTAGGCCTCACTATGATCGTGTGACCCCGTTGCGTTGTCGCTTCGGCCGGAATGCGTCTCCGCAGATGTAACTGTTACCCAAACACTCGGCCCGTTCGCCGCAATACTCAATAACACTGTTTGTTTAAATAACGTTATGGTAACAACTATTTACTAAGAAATATGTTCAATATTACAACAGCAGTGAGTTAGTGACACTTTGTTATGATCTTTATATGGTAGAGAGGGATGGCAAAGGAGCTGAACAGATTAAAAAACTTAAGTTATCTTATGGCCATCCATGTGATCGAGGTATTTCTAAAATTGTACCCGTTTGAAGCACACAATACATACTTCCTAGTTTCTCAAACGAATATTTTTAAAGTATTTATAACATTAAATTATAGCCATAATGTCAAACTAAAGAAGATAACAAAGACAAAAAGAGATAACTTGGAAATGCGTTTCGGGAACTGGCCGTTAGAAACCCTAAACTATCCCTCGAATGCGGATTTGCTAATAATTCAAAATGCTTTGTAATTGTTACATTGGAATTAAACACATAAAAATATATCTATTGTTGCATAAAATTTCGTTTATTGACAGCAATCAAGATAAGTCACACCAATGGTTCAATCCCTCGAGACAATCGGTATTAACAATCGCAAAAGCAATTCAAATTTTGTCGACGCTTAATTAATTAAAAATCGTAATACATAAATGTGGCAGAGATGCATCTGAGTCATATTCTTTGTTGAAAAGCCAAACCAGATCTTTTGACAGCTGTCTCTTGCACTATAAATAGTCAAAGAGCCCGATGTCAACGCGAGAGGTGATTGACAAGTGACCTTAAGGCACAGACAACTTAAAATAAATATTAACTCACTCTGTCCTTGTCATTAATAAAACATAATTAGTCAATTATAGCTATTTGTTTTGTCATTTGGCATTTAAGGAGTATGAGTTAAAAGGATTGATCAATTATGTATTGTTTAATTTTTGTATGTCAATAGATTATTTTGGAAATGTTGTAAATTAGATTTTATTTTTTTTTTTTTTATTTATCACTTATCTTCACACCTAATTAATTGTGGTGTTGGGAATTCGCCAGAGTACAAGCTCTCTCGCTTCGTAATAATGTATATTTTCGAAAAATAATGAAACTGATGTTTCAAGTGAAATAGCAATACAACGCTTTGGTTTGGTTAACTAAAATCGAATTTGTCTTCTAAAAGGTGACCGGTATGCTCGTTTGTCAAACTCTAAATCCTGCCTCGTATCCTAGTTCTGACCGTGGTTATTATATTAACCACGCTCAGAACGTTTAAAAAGTCGCTTTATAATCGCCGGTTACAAAGCGACTTCTGTGAATAAAAGGTTCTTACCACGCTTTAACCATTTTCTGCGAGCGTGCTTCTGACGTCACCTGACAACATCCGATCAATCTGATTGTGTCGGCAGTGTCCGACTGCGCCTTAACTGCCCGTTGATTTGAAATTCGAAACTCGCGCGCATTCCTCGCCCGGCCTTTGTCAGCTATGAGGCACGCTCTACGACAAGAATTTTATATTGTCCACTCTATGTTTGCTTTTTATTATCTACAAATGATCTCATTGTTTTCATTCCCATGAGAATTTTTGACGATCCACACGACTACGCCATGTCTCATAAATTCAAATTTTTTATTAGTTCAGTCAACAACGTAGTTGTAGAGTGCGTGAGCGAACCTAAGCAATTTCTTCAGAAATCTAATCAGGATGCTTGGGAGAACACATACTAAAAGTCCTGACGTCTAAGAGGTGAGCCGGAGGGAGGGGATCCACGGAGGGGACAAAGGTCCCAATTTTAGGTTTTTCGCTAATATCTCAAAAACGGTACGTTACAGCGAAACGAAAGCTTATAAAATTCTCTATCACTTTGATAATATTAATTTTTTCCATATTCCCATCCGTTTTCGAACTTCGTTTGCTAGTAGGAAAAAAAATATTGACGTGCAAACGTATTTTCTATAAACCTACTTGCAAAACAAATGATTTTATATTTACCGGTAACAGCCGAGCGGGCCAAGTTCGGTCGTCTGGCGGCGCCTTAAACACGTCCCAGGCAGAGGGCGGGGGTCAGATATTAAAATTCATATTCGCGATAAGTCACCGCCTCATTATTTTGTTATAATTATAGTGTTGCGAGTTACGGCAAAAAATAATATTTGAAACGTGTTATTAAAACGCCACTCGCGAAACAAACAAGTTGTTATTCATTAATACTATGAGGTCAATAAAATGTATCCGGAATAGAGTACGCGTTTGATGCGTTAGCAAAAATAAATCAACTATATACCAAAAGTAAATGTTATGGCTTTAGAGAGCAACTCTGACACTAACTAGTCATACATAATGATACTCTTGGTAGAGCACAGTGCGATACATTTAACATTAACATTTAACTTTTGTCGATGGATGACAATGGCTAAGCCAAGCCGGTGGCCTTCAGACGGCTTGAAAACACTTGCCGCGGGATTTAGTATAATGTGGACAAAAAAGGAAAGGCCCACTGATTCCACACCACTACTTATTGGCACTAAAATAATGAGTTTTTGAACAAATGTTTCTTAAATTAATTGAGCCTGCACTTATTAACATTAGACAATGAAGTCAATAATACTTAGCTTAATAAAACCTTTACAAAAACAAAATTACCTATAAAGCCAAGTAACAAATCGGCGGCCGACTTGCCACTCAAACTACAAAAAAAGTAAAGATCATAAAAATTTCGAACAATAATAATTGTAAGAGCGATATCAGACTAGCGTTTCGCACGAACGTTGACGCGCTAAACTCGTATAAGCGCGAACCGCGAGAGACACCTCCCCGATCAAGCGAACACGCCGAAATATGCCCGTTTACAGTGCCACAAACTTATCTGTGCCGGTGGCCAAAACTAAAAGTAATGAATACGCCTTGAATACCTTGACAATTTTTCAATGCTGGCGCCCCCGCCATATCGGTACAGATAAGTTTGTGGCACTATACGCGAGTCCGGCTTTTTGAAGCGCGTAATGTAGCGCGGGTGTATGCCGTAAACGCGCGTATGAAACGCTAGTCTGAAACCGCAATGAAACGTGCAGTGCGCTAACTGGATTCCAATATAATTTGTTACACTATGGCCCATAGGGTTGCCACAAATAAAAGTACAAACGAAGCGATAAATCACAACGCAATTCCGAGGCTGGTGGTGCCATAAAACGTAATTGAATAATACCCGAGGTTCGGTAACCGCGGGAAGGTGCCGCAAAAATATGTGCAAAGTGCACGTTGTGTGCGTGCGCGCAGGACCCGTTGTACAACTTCTATCCAATAAAATTCATGAGCCAATACAAAAGTATATCAGATCAATTTGTATTGATTTAGCTGATTATGAGATACAAATATATAATTTTCTGATTATGATAAACATTGCAGAAATTATGAGTTAGTATCAAATCGGTGCAAACGTAAGTCGTCTATGTAGCAACTAGTAACTCTTATAAGAAGTAAATCGTCTATTTCGCAACTCGTCACACGTCCATTTCGGGCTTTGTGTACCATTCTAAGTTCTATGTCATAAGCGCCAAAATTGTACTGCATGTGTAAAGCTCAACTTGCACCTGACTGTACGTGTATTATGTTTTCGAGATCTGGGACCATAGCAGCATAATATACGTCAACTTTTAATTTGGTGTGTCATATATCAACGGAATAGTAAAGGAAACAACGGGCCAGCGCGTGCGACGCCGCGGGCGGCCGCTAACGAAGCACCCGCACCCGACAAAGGTCATTTCTTAGTTTCACAATTTTGTTGCTGACTCTTTCTTTACTTCATTATATTAAGCCTAATTATCTCACTGCATGGATACGGGTCTCTCTTTACTCGAAAGTGATTAGAGTAGCGTACTCTGCCACGCTGCTCTTGCACACAATGCGGATTGGCCACCGACTTGGCTTACCTACTGTCATCCATCGACCACAGCCGGTACCGACGGCGGCGGCTTCGCGTACCTTCCCAAGCTCGGCACATCTTTCGTATGATATTAAAAAAATGGTTTAAGTAATTATTATGAGAACCAGACAAAAGTAAGCTCATTATGTTTGCGTATTTCACGTCGAAATGGGAATCAGAAATGTGTTCGCGGTACCCCGATAAACAAAAGTATCCCCGGTATCCCGACAGAGGTATTTTATAGCTTCAGTTCGCGGAGATTTAATTTACGGTTAATTTAACCTCCTTGTACGCATTACACTGGGTCAATTGGGAGTTAAAATAACTCATTATGTTTAAGGTATGGTGGCCATCTTTGAAATCTCCAATCGCCTATTTAGCCGTTTTCTGAATGCAGCGCAATTTTATCATATTATTGTAGGTTCTAGATGTAGGGTTTTAATGTCCTGTTAAATTCCATATAACTGCCTGATTAAATTATGGAAATTCATTAAAAAAATCTGTAAAAGCTGATGGACATGCTATTTAGACTATATTATTGTCAAGGTATTGTTGCCCTTAATTATTTGAAATATTTTATTACTATTTGTCGCCCGCAGCTTTGCCTTACATACTAACTTTACGTTTAAGAGCCACAAAGCGGGCCATTGGTGTCATCTCAACTCAACCACTAGTCAGTTTATCAGAATGTTCATATAAACATTATGTCGATGATGTAATTTACAGCGAATATCGATTACGCATTACATGCTAACAAGTTAACAAGTTATATCGATGTAATAACATTGTTAAACGATTAGAACGAGCCACTATTCGATGCGGTGAGATATGCGACGCGTGCGCATCCAACCGTCTTTTGCAATCGCAGTGACATGACAAACCGGCGAAGCGTAATGCGGACAATGCGTTTCCATCGGACACGATTAAAAAAATATCGAGATTTTGATGCAATGTCGGAGGTGTAGTGAAGTCAGGCTGTCCCCCCTTTTGACTTAAGGGGCAACTCGGACACAAAAAACTGATCTGGCACACGGACACGGGTGACAGGCGGGTGTCCGCGCCCTTTCACACGTGGTGATTTCATAACATAAAATTTATTTCCGAAAAGAACATTATGTGTTATAAAGAAACGATTATCTTCATATCTATTCTAGTTTTTATTGGACTTATTTGAAAATTATTTGGAAGCAAAATTTAATGAATTTAATAAATTTTGTTTGTTCTCACAGCTTGTATTTGGTCGGCAGCCGTGTCCGCCGCCATTCGCTGCAATCGTTCCGCGTGGATACAATAAATGATTTATACAGTGATGTGATAACCTTTTATTTCTTTTGCCACACTGTGCAACACTGTCGGTCACCGATGACCACCGTCACCATCCCGCCACAATGGTTTCGCGTGGACACAAAATAAGTTGTTTGCTTTTTCTGTTTGCCTCGAAGTGTTATGTGATTGTGGCCCGAAGGCCGTGATGCAAGGTTTAAAGTATTATCGAAATACTTGAGTGTTTTTTAAGTAGTACTCCGCAGGCAGGTTATGATTTTAAACATCTGCTGAATGTTTAGAAGATATAAAATTTTAAATAATAAAATTACCGATAAATACCTACGGTTTTAATAAATCGATAATTTGATATGACATACATGTAAAAAATGGTAAAATAAATCATTCAAAATCATATTTTTCTCTACCAGCCCATGATCCCATTTTCATGGTCCTTCGAAACGGATGCTGAATGTGGCTAACATATTTTATTTTATTTATAACAGAAAATATTTTGGTGATTAATACATACCTACTTATCGTTCAACTTATGTAGGAATGTTGTCTTGTCCAAAAACTTGTATTTAAAAATACATAATTTATTTTTAATTAAAATTAGATAAATAGCACAATGACCTTTTATTACCATTACAAATAATACAAATTTTTCTAAATTAGCACATTTTTATTTTTACACCTTCGAACTATTAAAATGCTTGAATTCTGTGATGTAAGGGTAGTTTTATGGAATTTCTCAAGAAAGACGTAATGTTTGTGATAAGCGTCTGCGGTGAGCAAAAGCTGCTTTCCACGGCGGTGCGCGTGCGCCGTAACGGTGGGTGGTTTAAATGTCACGCATTCCCGTATGACATTACAGTCCGCCCGTGGGCCGTTTAATTTGGTCAACATAGTTTTTTGAGCCCACTTGGACGCCCCAGATAACGCTGAAGCGTTGAACCACGGCCATTTTTTCTTACCCGTGGTCCATCGCATCTGCTTCACAAAAGTACGACACAGTAAACATGAATATCTTACACACTACACACACGCAACAAGGCGGCCTTACTGCTAAAACCAATCTTTTAGGTACAAGTGGACAGAGGTGGACTACTGACAAGATAAAGTGCCCGTGGTCCACCCAGATGAACGAAGTAGGTGGACCACAACCGATGCGGGATGCATGGCTGATCTGCACGAGATGGAAACTGTAGATTGACGGGACTCTGGCGCTCTCTAGTTTCAAAGGCCAAGATCCAATTCGGGTCACTGAGCAAACGGAGTAAGTTTTTTGATACAGCGATCCAGTGGCTACTTCGATGCATATGGCGCGACTTCGATTATTTCATAGGATTCATTCATTTTCTTGTGCTTCCTACAATTTGTGTCAGCTGAGGATAGCTGGTGTCAACGACTGTTATCTATCGGATAATAGTCGGGACCGAAAGCTTGACATGCCGTCCGAAACACGAAAGAACTAATGCCGGCTTCAAGCTTCTAGACAAGACACACATTAACATTCATGACATTAATATTTGTCCCATATGAGAATCGAATCTGTGCCCTTCAAATTGGCGGTATAATATCACTTATGTTCTTAATAGCGGCACATTTTACTCACTAAACAATTATTGTAATGTGCTTCGAACAAATTGAAAATACATTAAAGTTTACGTAATGGAGTGATAACGCGCGCGCACTTAATATTCAGTGTTGTGTTGCATACGGCTCCGGTGTCATAATACTGCGTGGGTGTTAAAAAGGCAAGCAACGGTAGCCACAGTCTGCTTAAAGATGGGTTTAAAAATGAATCAACGGTTGGTGACCAAGAATTTAAATAAAAAACTTCCAAAAAATACACTCAAATGGCTTTTTAATTAAAAAAAACAAAATCCATCCCGGGACCCATACATAACACCATTTCTCATATAACAGCTGTTTAGAAACATCACTACTTTTATATATCAAAAAAATATAATAATCACTTAGCGTGCGTATTCAAAAGCAATAATCGTGTACAGATGCATTTACGACAGTCTAAAAAGCCTTTGTGCGGAATGCATTATGAATACTCGTAACGGCTGTGTTTCGTCACTTGTATTCATCAATTATATGTTGAATGTATCTATTTACATCTAAGCGTTAACAGGGAGGCGATGTGACGAGAAATATTTAGATGTGATGTTGTATGGTGTAAGGTTTGGAGAAAACAATGCTAATTCGCCAATTGAATGTATAGTCGCTTGGTTTTTATCGGTCCATCTACACAATTTTATAAAATATCATTGAGTGAACAGATAGAACACGTGGCGATGAGAGCCTTGATTTTTTTTATAGTAAATAATGTATAATTGACACCTCAATGCTGCCTTTAATGGTACATACAATAGTTGTAGGTACTCAAACTAGTCATATTGAGTACATGACATTGTCCTCGACATAAATAAATTCTACACATCACTTAAATATTTGCCACTAGCAGAATCGAACCCGCGCCTACTGGTGCCGAAGGGTCACTACCAACATACTAGATGCTACCAACGCACCACCGCACCGGGCTGTCATAATAATATGACTTTAAAGTTTAAGTTTATTAAGTTCTTTCGGCACTTCTTTACAGATTAAAGTCGAAATGCTGGTTAGGATCAAAAAAATAGTACTGCTTACCCCCTACGGGATTACAGACGAGATATCTCAACAAAAGAACACTACCCCTTAAACTGCAAATGTAAAGTATCAAATAACAGATGCCCACGAACATTGTATTTCCTAAGAAAAGTTGAATTCCAATAGTTCTCGAGAACATCGGTAATGGACGGACAAATACGGCGGACAATGTCGCCGCGTAAACTGAACGTTTTATTGAAGAGTATCCATTTACCTATTGGTTGGACGTGTTTGGTCACCCCAACGAGGCATCGACGCGACGCGGCTCTCCGCGTTTCTCGTTACAAAAATATGGTTCAAATATAGCTTCGATAGAACATTGCTCTCAAAAAGTTTATAAAAGTCATTTGACATAGTATTTTTTATGTCTAGCAGGCAAACAGGCAAGCGGGCCTTTCTTCCTTAATGGTAAGTGGTAACCGCCGTTTTTGACTATCAGTAATACAAAAGCCAATGCGTTCCCCGCTACAAGGGAGACAAAAGATAGAAAACGTTTTGAGACCTTCTTCACTCACCGCATGGAACCCATCGCTGCATCACCCTGATATTCTGTAAAAGGATGATACTTTCCCTGTGGAGCTTTAATATTATTAACGCTCTACCACCCCAAAAAACGTAATTATGAATCTCGCTAAACGTCATCTCGGCGTAACTGCCGTATTATGATCGAAGTGTGAAAAATTATGGTTATTTTCATAGGTATCTCATTTGATTGGAACAGTGTACCGAATTAGGTGCACGACGCGCGGTTCCATCAGTCCGTGCATTGTTCGCGGTACACGGTACCATATGTTATACTATGAGCTCTAATTTCGTGGACTTGCCATTAAGTTCGATTTTCCTGCTTGGACTTGTGAATCAAGAACCAATAAATAAATAAAAACAAAAAGTGGACATGGACTTATGGGGTTGTTGAAAAGTTTTGTAAGGGGACAGTTAACGTGTTAAAATATCACATCGGCCATTCTTCGATTAGCTAGATTTTGTGCGTCCGGGCTTGTATATTCGTATTATTATCAAATTCAAAAAGGGAAATATTTTTATATGTTAGTTAGCATCCATGTCTAGCTGGTAACAAAAACATAGGCCCCGATTACATAGTTATCTGGCTAAATTAATTTCACAAACCTCTGTTCTTTAGGCACCGTGCCCTGTCCGCACCCCAAAATGTGGTTAAAACTTGCTTGTAACTTTTATGATGTACGGATTTTATTTTTTCCATTCAACATTTTAATGAGTATTAGGCAACGGGTATCACATGAAAAAATATCCACTCAATAAAATCAGTCTGTAAATAATTATCATTGAGTAACCGCATGTCCGAACTAAAGTTATAATTGCCGTGACGTTTTATTTTCGAGGGTGCACATTCCTAATTACGATATTTGGCACATAACTACTTGTACACGTCTCAAGCCCTCAGTTTCTGCCGCGGTCTTGCAGCAGGTGCAGGTCTTTTACGTTAGTGTTATAGCCAATGAAGCACGTTAGTATATAATTACCGTATCCTTCGTTCAAAACTTTTATTTTTTTTATTTATTTATTCTTTATTTCAGGCAAACACAGTGTTTACATAAGATGTTAAAAATAAACAAAGGGCCCATAGATATATACCTTAAAACTAAAATACATATAAATATAAAAAACTTTTAAAATAAAACTAATTGACACGCAGTGTCGGACGCGTATCAGTCTGCTGGGTGTTCGGTAGCCGACCTCGGTATCGCCGGAACATCACACCTTTCGGCCAGAACTCCTCACTCATGTAGGTCGACAGTTGGTGGGTCGGAACTCGCACAACAAAGGAATTAAAATTCACTCTGTAGCGGGACTCCAACCGCTCGACCCCTAACGTGAGGTTGGTCTTCACGCGCATGAACTCTATGACGTCCTCCTTCTTTGTAGAGTGATGCAGCCGGGACACGTACAGCAGCGTCGACGGAATGGCTGGACGCAGCAGGTGTTTTGGTCCTGTCGGTGCTGATCCGCACTTGTTCCTGGAAGACGGTTTCTTCCTTCTCTCCACTTTTGTGAAACCGTCTTCATCGCACTGAACCCTTGGTGGGACCAGTAACACAGTCTCGGGTTCCTTCCCTCGTGGACTTCTAGATGACGAAGGCCGCTGAGATGACGGGACAGCGGCGGCGGCGGCGGCGTAGGCGCGTGGTTGGCTCGGTGTCGCAATACTCGCAATCGACGTGACCCCCGGCGAGGCAGGGGAGCGGGCGGCCGTATAATTACCGTGTACTTAATTTTATACTAGATTGGTTAAGGTAGACTCTAATTGCTTATATAAATAGAGACAGTGCTTTGGTCTCAGTACAGTGTTGTAATGCAGTATTTCAATACTCTGTAGGTTTTCGAAAATTTTATGAAAAATCGGCGTTTTCTAATTACCGTATACCAATTACCATGTATTTCTAACTACCGTTGTATGAAATTATTAAACTTTTGCTGTGCCGATTTAGTTCCAAACTCCTTCCATTTCCTCAGTTACTCCAGCTACTTTCATGTCATTTCTCACGCCATCTCTTTTTTGGCCTACCCCTGCCCTTCCATCCATCCACATTCATTCTTGGCACCCTCTGGGTCACATGACTGTCCAGACTGTCCACCCTGCGCATCATATGGCCAAACCATCTCAGTCTCTGACCTCTCTTATCGGTTACAGGCGCCACCTTTAAACTCCCCCTTATGTGTACATTCCTGACTTTGTCCCTTCTCGTCACTCCACACATCCATCCACCTCAGCATCCTTCAGCAACATAACCCGAAGGAATAAGTATGGATTGAGCGTTGAACCCTGGTGCACACCTACATCAACAGAAAATCATTCTGTTGTACTGACGCGGGACCCGGTCGTAGGCCTTTTCGAGGTCCACGAATACCATATGTAGGTTTTTGTGTGCTCTTTTGTACTTTGTTGTGCCTCCATTATTTTCTCCCACAGCTTTAATGTGTGTGACATCAAGTTAATCCCCCTGTAGCTATTGCACTCCTGGACATCCCCCTTTCTTTTAAAAATAGGTACCAAGGAACTGTCTTGCCATTCCTCTGGGATGACATCCTGAACCAACAATTCATTAAGAAACAAAGTGAGCCACTTGCATCCATAATCCCCTACAACCTTCCAGACTTCTATTGGTATTGTGTCCGGGCCAACTGCTTTTCCATTCTTCATTTTCCTCAAGGCGTTTTTTACCTCTAATTCATCTACCTTAGCTATCATGCCTATATCTATGTCATTAAGTTTTCTTTTCCATCATAATCATTCTCAACATTAAGTAATTTTTCAAAATATCCCTTCCATCGGTCTCTAATATCACTATCTTTTACCAATGTTTTACCGCATTCGTCTTTCACACATTTTACGTGACAAATGTCTTTCGATCTTTGATTGCGCTGTTTAGCCATTCTGTATAGTTTTTTCTGACCTAGTTCATTATCTAATTCATTATATACTTTTTCTTCTACCCCGGATTTGGAACTCGCAACCACCACCTTTGCCCGTCTCCTCGCCTCGTTATACCTCTCCCTCAATTCAGTTTTCCTATGATCATGTCACGTAACTCTGCCATTCCTTGAATGCACTCTTTTTGATTTTTAGCTTTTTGGACACTTTCGTTTCACCACCACGTTTCCTTTTCAATTTTCGCCCACCTCGTGTTTCCCCAAGGACTTCTTTTGCAGCAGTTCTTATTGCTTTAGCCATTTCCTTCCAATTAGCATCAACATTCATACCTCTTATCGTGTAGTTGTGTCTATACATGTTATACATGTCATTTTTATTATTATTTTAAATAGACATAATGATCTTTTCTAATTACCATTACATTAAGTAATAGATTTATCTAATTACCGTACCCATGAAATGTTTAAGTCTCATTAACTCGGAAACCGCTTTTAATAAACGGATTCCATTTTAATTGTTACATTCGCATGTTTCATGAGTTACATATTTCAATCCTTTTAAAACAAACTAGAGAAAAATAAAAAAGGGTACGGTAATTAGGCGAAGAACGCCTAATGTCGAGAATGACCGACATCACTTTGGATGAATTGATATACGATAAATAAATAATAATAACTCAAAAACTAGTTGAATAATATATTTCTGTAAATAGGATATTATTATTGGTTATACAAGAAAGCCGTCGTATTGACGAGTAGCAATCGGCTCGACCTCGACTAAACGATGATTTACGCCGCCAATGCAGCAGTAGCTTATAGCTTCAAAATTCTATTTTATCCCCAGTGAAATGTATAAATTCATACTACATTTTCAACCCAATACTTCAATGCACAAGTTTCAATATTGTTTGTGTTATATTTCTATTTTCCGCAAGAGAACTGGACAATGGGGGCCTGAGATAGAGCTAAATATAGAAGTCATACGGCGGCTTAACGGCCACAAATGTATCGGCGAAAGGACCACCGCAAGGGATAATAATAATAAAGATTTTATGATATTAATATTCAATTATTCATTTTTGTAAAATATATTTAATCGATCATAAATCGGTGTTAGTAACTGTCCTTAAAGCTATGTTAGTAAAATACACAAAATTCGTCATCCTATTATTTTATATCAATAAATAAATAATATGACGTTGTGTGATCCGTCCAAGAATATAACCATTATTGATTTTATGCGTTTTTTTTTTTAAAAATGATTGACTTCTAATTTAACCTATTTTTTTTTCTTTAAACAATTTACAAATCAACATCTGATTTCTGTTCCCAAAGTAAGCTAAGTTTAACCTACTTATGTTATGGGTACAACATCTGAGGCTGCTCAGGTCTGGGGAAGGACCTCCACGTGAAGATCGTAGCATGACGTCATATTGTGCTCCCACGGTCAGTAAGGCCTCCAGAGCTCCACTTTTTCTAACCCCGGTATTGCAAGCGTCTAAACGGTAACTGCTTACCATCAGGCGGACCCTATGCTCGTTTGTCGCCTATAAAAGGAAATCGAACCCGCATCCTCTTGCCGAAGGTAGGATCACCAACGCACCATCGGGCTTTCTACCAATGAATTGTTCAACGTGGTGTACCCATATGTTTAGAAGTGGCATCACAGTCCCTGACACCACTATTGGTAACGTAACCGTTTCGCACACATTGTGCTAAGTTCAGTGACACCACCCCAGATTCCTACGGCGTGTTTCATTGTCAATTCTAATGATAATAATACGCTGCGTATGGTAAGTGACACACATGTTGTAATGTTAGTTAAAGTTTTCAGATAAAAATGATAATTCAGATTACTATCTGTGTTAAGAGTGTGAGAATAATAAACATACCTCCTTTAGCATTATATTGTAGGAAGTAACAAGTCTTTCCTATTGAGACAATAAAATAAATTACAACCTTGTTCTTCTAGATAACACCTAACGCGTTATAATTAGATAACACTCCCTAATACTTGAAATGTTAGGTAGAGTTGTTTGGTTCGGTGGGTGAGAGAACCGAAAACTCCTATCCTTTTCTTTATCTCTCCTCACCCTATTTCCTTCAAGTAGCCCGCTTGCCTGCTTGTCTGCCGTATGACATAAAAAAAAACTGATCGAGCCATTTGACAAATAAACTATACTGATTCGTTACTACCTACGCTGCTACTAATAAAATCCTAAAAGGTTAAGTGCACTCATGTAACCTACAAAATGATTATAACAATGACAAAATGCATACAAAGCAGAAAATAACAAATTGCATAATACGAGTACTGCGTTGACGACATGCGCCCGAGTTGCGCCGAGCGTCACCGAAACGTCAATGTCACAACACAGTGTGTTTATAGCAGTAGGTTAACTTCACTCAAACGCACGATCACGGTGTGCTTCCTATGACCATAATGATATTTGAAAAATATATCGGTCAAATTATTATTGTATTTTATTGACAAATGGATGCTGTGTGTGGTTTAATCAAGCCTTATTAATAAGGCTGATAGGCTGATAGGATAATTAACAAAAATCAACCATTTAACTAAAACTTGTTTGTCATTTTTTTTTATTATTAATTCAGCCTTTACGTGTATGCGCCTGTTTAAAACCCAAAATGCTTCGGCGTTTCATCCTAATCCTAGCAATCATCACAATCACGACGTATTGTTGAGTGTATAAGTCTTACTTAACGCATTTTACTTTCATAGTCTGTTTAATTATATCATCATCTACGATATGCGACGAATAGTGCATACAAATGCTATTAAACGTTTATACCGAGTGACCCTACTTCTATTTATACTTTGGTGAAACATTTCCAGCGAACAGTGGCCGATTGTTGAGGAAGTGAGTTTTCGGCTTAATAGGTCAGCGCATGACTTTAGTGAAATGACTTTATCGATAATATTAACATTATTTATTATGTTTTTATCAAAGACTTGAGTGTTTGTAATAGACGCGTTTTACCTTACAATAAAACGCATATTAAATACTTACCTTATTCGAAACCTATACCTAAGTAATTTCTGCCTGGCTAATTAAAACAGCCGCAATGAAGTCACAGCAAGCCGCCATTGCTTGCCTGCCAGCGGTGGAAGGGGCAAAGTAGGGGCGAACGCGGGAAATATTTGAGTCAAATGAGTGATACAAAACGGGAAACGGAAGTGCTATTCTCATTCATATATTATTAGGTATAGGTTTCGAATAACGGTACAGCTATTTAATATCTTATGTCTTAAATTAAAAGGACGCAGAAATCGTAATTCAAGAATTAAAGTAAGTACAGTTACCCATTATCAGTACCTACGTCAAAACCAGCACTGTTTTTCCTCAATATATTTTTAACTTTTAATTCGTTCGAGTTATGTTTGTGTATTTAAAATAACAGGGTACCTAAACTCACTATAGAAGTAGATAAAATGCTTACCACAATTTTGAAATTCTTGTTAAAATGTGAGTCGTGAAGTTATTTTGCTTACCTGAAAAAATTAAAAAAGTATTACTTAGTTAAATTATAATGTAATGTACTTAAATGAGTAAACAAATTTTATTTTATACCAGGGATGTTTTAAATACACAATACAAAAATAATATAAACAATAGCAAAAAAGGTGTGACCGGAACATCCAACGGAACATTTGGTGGATAACATAAAACAACTGACATAGACTTTTACATCTAGTTGGAAGAAGGTTCCATTCAGAGACTTGGATATTTTTGTTTATTCCAATTCCAACAGTTTCGAATGCTGTATGCATTCGATATATTAATAATAAAATATTGGTTTTATTTTAGTTTAATTTTTAAAGAACTTTTAACTATTTGGTCGCATGTTGACATTAAAAATAAAGAGTTATTTTGTAGATAAAATATTTTTAGAAATATGTGTAATCTCTTAGAATGTTGTGTGTCGATAAACAGAATCGTGAAAATATCGATAAGAGCGCTCTCCCAGCACTACAACCGTTGCATCACAAACGGTCGAGATTTAGACGCGTTGCGTTTACCCAATTTTTCTTTGTGGTTCTTTGGAAGTCATTGTTTCGTTAACAATGGCGTGTTGGCGGAAAATTATTAATTTGGGACAGAGGCCGCTTTGCTTTGTGGCCGTTTAGTCTAGTTCAGTGTACAGTTTGACAAATATGCCAGATGGGTGACCGGTTCAACATTGTGTTTACTGATCCAGTGATTGCGGGTTCGATTTTCATTTTGTGTTCACGTAGTATAAAGAATTTGGTTATTGAATTCATTCATTATATCAACCCATAATCATTCCACTGGGATTGGAGCGCTTCTCTGCCACGCTGCTGCTCCAATGCGGATTGGTCAGCCGGGACCGACGGATTAACTTAGTATAAAACATTTTGAATGTCACTACAACATATTTTATTAATAACTAGCGGACGGGCGTCTTAGCACGGGTTAAACTAAGGATCCGCTCCGCATCTTTCGCAGCCCGTCTGGGGAAGGACCTCCACCTACAGAAGATCGTAGCCAAATAGCATTGGTCTCGGGCTCTCGGCCATGTTGTGTTCCTACGGTGAGTAAGGTCTCCAGAGCTCCACTTGGGGGGGTTGGGAGGGTTGGCAACGCGTGAGTGATACCCCCGGTATTGCTTACGTCTATAGGCTACGGTGACGGCTTACCATCAGGCCGACCGTATGCTTGTTTGCCACCAGTGTGGTATAAAAAAAAAAAGGATTTCTTTTTTTTATTTATATAATATTATTATAGCCTATGTTACCCGGGGTAAAGTACCTTCCAAACGTTGAAAGAATTTTTGAAATCGGTCCTGTAGTTTTTGAGTTTATTCGTTACAAACACACACACACACACACACACACACACAAAAATACAAATCATTCTAATATTAGTGTAGATAGAGCATGTTTTATCTAAGTTTAATAAATAAACAATTTAAAATACCTTATAGAAATAGCTAAGATACGTTTAATAGCAAAAACAACAGCTATAAATCAAAAATAAACACAATAAAAGCTCATAATTGAGAAAGCTCGCCGAGAAACTTATTTCAGTATCCCGTCAAGTTGTATCCGGCGATCAATGGGTGCATGTGCGTGTCAGAAATAAATGCGGAGTGCACATGTGACCCAGATTCCAGAGCCTGCGCTTGACACTCCCATAGAATAGATGCTACTCATCAAACCTATCTATTTATACTAATCAAAACAAAATAACACAAATAAGTGTTTTAAAATTGTTTTTGTAATTGTAACCTTTACATTAAATGAAGTCTGCTGCTGGCTGCGGCTGCGGTGCGGCTGCGGCTGGCTGTCTACCTGTCCCTAGCATGATTAGATCTTTACGCAACGGATTTTGATGCGTTTTTTTTAAAAGTGATTCAAGAGGAAGATTTATATTATATTTTTTTTATTTTTTATTCACAATTCACACAGATTGAGCCCCAAAGTAAGTTCGAAACTTGTGTTATGGGATACTAACTCAACGATATTATATTTTATAACAAATACATAGATAAACATCCAAGACCCGACGCCAATCAGAAAAAGTTCGTTTTTCATCATGACCCGACCGGGGATCGAACCCGGGACCTCCTGGGCGGCGTTCTGGCGTGGTAACCATTACGCCACGGAGGTCGTCAAATATATATGTATATATAAATAGTACATTCCGAATTCCCACGGGAAAGCGGGATACACGCAAACGAAGTTGCTAGTGACTAATAAATTGTATGATCGATTACTAATGTATCATGTCGGACATTGCATCAGACAAACGTCGCAGGGCATTTCACAAAATACCAACATTCTTAATGCCAGATTTCTCAAAACATCTCTACAATTTAGGGTTTTAAGGGATCTTTAGAAATAAAATTGTTTTCACAGATGTGTTGATTTTTTTTAATGCCACAAAGTGGGCAAACAAGCTTACGGTCGGCCTGATGGTAAGCCGTCACTGTTGCCTATAGGCGCTTGAAATACGGGGGTATCGCTCGCGCGTTGCCAACGTCCCAAGTGGAGCTCTGGAGACCTTACTCACCGTAGGAACACAACATGGCCGAGACCAATGCTATTTGGCTACGATCTTCTGTAAGGTGGAGGTCCTTCCCCAGACGGGTTGCGAAAGATGAGGAGCGGATTATCCGCTGTGCCCTACCTCTCTTGAATTAAGGAATTCCTTATGATAAGGATTTATAAGCTGGTTGGTGAAAATGAGATATTTATTAAATCCAGTGATTGATTTTTACGTTAACATAATACGAACTAATTTTTTCATCAATTTTAATCTTTTAAATATAATAATTAAGTAGGTACTACATAGTCCCCTTAGATATTATTAAATAAGTGTAATTCTCAATTAACTTATTTTTCTGCTAGACGTGATTCTGTTAGACCAAAAATTCTCTAGTCATAAATCCTGGCTTATTTTACGATATGTGTATTGCAAATAAACTATCTATCATATGATATGATAGATAGTTTATTTGCAATACAAATCGTCACAACAGAAGAATGAAATAACAAATGACATTGATACCTTAAATAGTGGATTACCAACAAGGCGGCCTTATCGCTAAAAGCAATATTTTCAAGGCAACCATAGGGTAACGGAGTATTGAAAGTTATATAGATTATTAAAGGCACATTAAATTTCCACTAATCTTGAGATAATCGCCGCAATTTGTCATCTGCAGATGTCTTGCAAAACGTTACCTCGGATCAGACACTACATTAATATTACGGCTTTTGTAACTTTTGATGATATCTTGCGTATTTTTTGTTATTAATCATTAACTAAATTTTAATAACTGTTATTTTGTAACGTGATAAATGAATCAAAATGTGATTCCTAACATATTTCGTTCTGTGAGTGCAAAAGCAGAATTTTTAAGGTTTCGTAGAAAACAAGATGTCCTATGTGGCTATGTCCATCTGTTCCCTTTGTTCCTACTAGTTCAATTGAACAAGAGCACATTGAAATGTTAATTGTAGCTGAAATTTATATATTCAGTCTTAATTTCTGAGAACCGTGGTTTTATTTGCTTTTTTGAACAGCTGTACTAATACACCGATGACGTCAAATGTTTTCTTTCTTTGCCACATGTCATGTCCTTACCAATATTAAGAGACGTGTCAAGAATTATGTTTAGTTCTAGTGTATTATTATGTTATGTATCTTAATTACAACTATTGTCTTCTTATACATAGGTATATATATGTCTTCATCATCTCAGCAACAAGAAGCCCACTGCTGGACAACGGCCTCCCCCAAACGTCTTGCGAACGCAGCTTGTCCGCTTGGTCGGCATCCAGCGGATCCTGCCGACTTTCCTTAAGTCGTCCGACCACCTTGTGAGGCCGTCCAACGCTGCGCTTTCGTAGTAGTAAAGCATAGGTATGACTGTAATAGGATGAGAACTATAATCTAACACCAGATATATCATAGGTTATGTCAGGTTACGTCTTTGTAGCAACTTGTAACTTTTCTAAGAAGTAAATCGTCTATGAGCAAGTGATAATTAGACAAATTACATAAATCCGGGATTTGAACTACAGACTAGGCGGTTAACAAACTGGTTCTTAATGGCTATCACCGCTCTCATAATAAAAATATAGAACCATTATCCCAGACCATTATTTCAAAATTTAAAAAGCGCTTATAGTATGATAAATTGTCCATTTATGGAGGTACACAGATTATAAATGAAACATCATAAACTCCGGCGTCCAAATAAAAGCACACCGAATTATAATGTAATAACAAATACAAAAGGACTCAAACACGTCGTCGCAAATAACGTTCGACCACTTTGTACCTTTTTGCAACCTTTTTGCATGTTTTGTTTAACCTTCCATTCTCGTCTTCATCTCTAAAAAATAATAAAATAATTAAACGTGCAACATATGCTCTCTCGTTCTTACAATCATCTGTTTTTATTGTATGAAAGAGACATACAGTAATGATATTATTAACAAAATGTGGTAACATGTTCATTTTATGTTTGATGATTTGCAACTGAAATTCTATTTTCTTTTATTTTGCTAGTAGCCATTTTCGGAGCCGTAGTTTGTAGACCCTGTAACCTCTCCAACTCTAATTTTTTATCATTTCTACCTTTTTTATTTATTTAACTTTATTGACCACAATACAAAAATACTGATACAATAAGCGGGCTTAATGCTAAGTTGCATTCTTTTTACCTCATTTAATATATTTGTATTTTTTATTTTATTACTGCATTAAATTTTAAATTTAGTCCTTACACACACTCTGCGCCTCCCACTTTTTCTACATATTTATCTCTATCCTAAGGTTGTCTGGAAGAGATCGCTTTAGCGATAAGACCGCCTGTTGTACCCTTCCTACCACTTTGTACTATGTTGTTGTTTGTTGTTATATTTATTTTGGTGCAATAAAGAATATTGTATTGTATTGTAATATCACGCTGATTAACGTTTGAGTTCCAAGACAGTGTGGCGTACTTATTTATTATTTTGTTTTAATTTATTATTTCATTGTTATGTTTAATATTTATATTTTAAAGGTAAAAATATCATTATACAATTACCTATTATATTTTGTACGTTGAAGCGGACGCGCAGACTTTTGTTTTATATAAGGAATTACAATTCTGCGCGTCAGCAGTTTTGCTTGCACGCGCCGTCGTAGGTCACTGTCCGCCGCGCGCTCGACCTAGAGTCGGTTTTCATGTATCCACGCGTATAGTTTATTATTTTCACTCTCGCTTTTAGATATAATTTGTATTTGAAATTTATATATCTCTATAGTATAGTTTGTTCTTTTCTCCTTCTTAACTTTCTTTATGTGTTGTGATTGTGTGAACTTTATTGTACGTTAATAAACGCAAAGTGTGACGGACAATAAATCTTTAATTTCCGCACCCTGCACACTACTACATTGGTGACCCCGAC
The DNA here is from genome assembly GCA_905163395.2 of Endotricha flammealis. NCBI lineage: Eukaryota > Metazoa > Arthropoda > Insecta > Lepidoptera > Pyralidae > Endotricha > Endotricha flammealis. The sequence continues at coordinate 178,662 of LR990868.1, read as the reverse complement.
GTGATTTGGAAGCAGCCTTCTTCATCATATCTCCTCATCAGCTCTGACGTCATCACATTCTTCACTCCTCAACTTGAAGCCTCATCATCAGCAGTCTCACAGCACTCCAGCCACGGGGAAAATCAGGTTCATCGCAGCCGACTCACCGAGCTACCTGTTCCTGCACCCCTTATCCCGACTCACTGGGATAACCCTCATCCCGACTCACTGGGATATTCCTCATCCAGACTCACTTGGATATTCTGCATCCCGACTCACTGGGACATGCATCATCCCGACTCACTGGGACATCACTCATCCCGATTCACTGGGATACATCAAGCACGCACGCCCACGCCCGACTCACTGGGACACTTGGAGCACGCACACTCAAGCTCGACTCACTGGGCAAGCTAACGAGAAGCACAGACTGCTGATCATCATCTCATCGGACCTTCGATCCTGGAGGGGAGTACTGTGGCGACACCTATCGCCATACAGAAGAACTACAGAGTAAAGAAAAAGTTCACAATGCGAACACATGACGTCATATACGACGACACTTAGAAATCCTGAATCGCGCTATCGAAGTTTCTACGATATGGAGATATATATACAACCTCCGACACATACATTGTCGGAGCCGCGGTTCCCCAGGCATGACACCCAGCCTGGCCGGAAGATCTTCCCTTTGTGGCGGTCGAGCACATCGCCATCGCTCCCGCTACAGTGGTGACCCCGACGTGATATGAACACGCATCGGCACAGTTAGTATCCGAGAGGTATGTTTGGCCCGGAGTTCGAAGAGATTGCAGAGAATGGACCCGCAACTGTCTAGCATGCCAGCGCTCGAAGATCACCCGTCATACATCAGCACCACTGGCTACCTTCAAATTACCCAAGGCCCGATTTATGACGATCCATATCGATCTCATTGGACCTTTACCCCTATGCCAGGGATACCGGTACTGCCTCACCGCCATCGACCGATTCACGCGTTGGCCTGAGGTAATTCCACTCCAGGACATCACAGCTGAAGCAGTGGCTAGAGCACTAGTCCATGGATGGTTCTCCAGGTTTGGATGTCCCAAGGACATTATCACTGATCGCGGTAAACAGTTTGAATCAACACTCTTCAAACATTTATCCGAGATCATTGGTTTCACGCATAGACGCACTACGGCTTACCACCCTGCCTGCAACGGAATCGTGGAAAGATTCCATAGGCAGCTGAAAACTGCCATCGTCTGCCATGCGAAGTACAACTGGGTCGAGACACTTCCATTAGTACTCCTTGGTATTAGAACAGCTCTAAAGGAGGATCTACAAGCGACACCAGCAGAACTGGTGTATGGTGAATCTTTGAGACTGCCGGGCGAACTACTTCAGCCTCAAACTGACAAAAAGCTGGAAATGCCCGATTACGTGACTAGACTTCGTTCCTTTACCAGGGAATTACGGCCAACACCAGCCTCACGCCATTGCACCAACCGCACGACCTTCGTTTTCAAGGACCTCAAGACAGCAAGTCACGTATTTTTGAGAGACATTACATCAGGTTCTCTCAAACCCGCTTACACTGGACCACACGTAGTCCTAGAAAGGGGAGACAAAGTTTTTAAACTCCTCATTAGCAATAAAGAAGTCACAGTTTCAATAGACCGCCTCAAACCAGCCTATATACTGAGCGACTCAAACACTTCCAACAGTTTCAACACACACACAGACCAAACACTTACGAACACACTTACACAAGATAGTAACACACCCACCAAAGAATTATCTAAACCTCTAGGACCTAATATCAAGACGACACGGTCAGGCCGTAGAGTACACTTTCCTGACTATTATCGCCCTTGACGGTCTCTGGAGGGGGGTGATGTGGCGTACTTATTTATTATTTTGTTTTAATTTATTATTTCATTGTTATGTTTAATATTTATATTTTAAAGGTAAAAATATCATTATACAATTACCTATTATATTTTGTACGTTGAAGCGGACGCGCAGACTTTTGTTTTATATAAGGAATTACAATTCTGCGCGTCAGCAGTTTTGCTTGCACGCGCCGTCGTAGGTCACTGTCCGCCGCGCGCTCGATCTAGAGTCGGTTTTCATGTATCCACGCGTATAGTTTATTATTTTCACTCTCGCTTTTAGATATAATTTGTATTTGAAATTTATATATCTCTATAGTATAGTTTGTTCTTTTCTCCTTCTTAACTTTCTTTATGTGTTGTGATTGTGTGAACTTTATTGTACGTTAATAAACGCAAAGTGTGACGGACAATAAATCTTTAATTTCCGCACCCTGCACACTACTACAACAGTTTATCCATTGTTACCTCAATGAGCTTAGCCTTCTGCCAATTTGTGGTCACCGTCGTTAATCCTGTCTCTACAGTGGTAGTGGTAGTATGCGGTGGGCTAGTCTAATTATCTGTCTTGTAAAATATTTTATGATTTTGTGTCGTGGTGAGCGACACGTGGTATCGTCGTGTGTGGCGCCTGTAAGCGACTGCCGCTATTAGTGAGGCAATAAAAATATATGTCCCCCATTTCTCCGAAGAGTGGCGTAACGTCCACAAGTTGTTTTCTCATTAATTAATTGCTTGTCATTAATTGAATGGCGAGAATCGTATTAACTATTTACATTGTTTTGATAACGTGTGGGATTGTAAAATCAGAATTTACTTGATCATCATTTGCACTAGATTTGGCTTGTTCGAAATCATTTGTACTTGGTATCGAAGTAGCATTAGCATAAGACTAAGAAGAGTAAACAGGACAAGCTGACCACACATTCCCACCGCTGTGTCTCATGTATAGCCAGAATCAACAACGGCGACCTTAGATTGATAATAAGCGATGAAAGCTTATTGACTTCCCAGGGTAGAAAACTACGGCTGTCTTGGAACTCACAACGAATTTAATCACAAAGAAAATAGACTATGAAGAGTAAACATCGCCACCTAAACTTAAAGCATCTGATTGAAACCATCAACAGCAAAATCGGGAAGTTAATTTGGTACAGACGACCGCAGTTAACGACCTTTAAGCGTAAGGAAGGCCGCGACTCCATGAGAGTGGAGATATACAAAACGGAAAGGAGATTATGGATAATCAGCTAATAGTATATTGGTATTTATTCGTTGATCAATATGGAAATACTATCTCATCCGAGAAATGACATTCGAGAATGGACGGGAATCGCAAGTGCTGCTGAGATTTTTTGGCTCGCGGAAAATAAAACGAAGTACACAGCGCTAACTGCCAACCTTCGCTAGTCGGAGAGGCACCCGATGAAGAAGAAGAAGACCTTGTCTGAGCAACTGATAAAGGAAAGAGAATCCCTTTATTCCGAAAAGTTCTAACTCACACTAAAAACCATTTCTAACTCATCACAATACCATATCTAAAACTCGCAACACCATCCCTAACATAATAAAGGAACTAAATAGTCTCAATAGTTCCTATTTCAAAGAGTCTACTAGGACAAAAAGTCTTTGAGAATAAAGGGCACGGTAAAACTTACTAACTACGTCTACCATTCAAATAAAAACATTGATAAACTGTCATAACTAGTATAGATGTTAGAATTAATACCATTGGTAGAGCTGTTAAGCGTCACGCGACCTGAATACTTGTGTCAATTGACATCTGAGCCCATAAACATGCGAGCTGGTGTAGACGCACAGTACACGGAAGACACAGTACAGAAATTACCGAACTGATTTAGGATACATGGTCCAAAGAAGATTTTTAATATTTCCTAAAGAAACAAGATTGAACCGATGATTATGAAATTGAAAGATGATTTTTATTCTGATTTGTAAAATGGTAAAACATACAACAGTTGTGGTATTACTAAATACCAGCAAGACTAACCTAATGAAAAATAGTTCCCGTTCAAAAATGCCGCGAGTTTATTCATTTTCAAATGATGTGGCAATACTGCTTATTTAACTCTCCGTATGATTCTCTCGTCATGATTATGCGCGGTCGTTAATGAACAAATGGCGACGTTCAATTGTAATAGGGTTAACCTTCCTGGAAAAGCTCGTACATCAATGGACGCCATCAGGACAGTTCTCAGATGTTCAGAGACATCAGTATCAGAAATAATGTTATTTGTACATTGACCTGTGACAAAATGGCTTCTTATATATTAATCTAATCCATTAGAAGAGAAATTTCAAATAAGCAATTTGAGATTGCAATTCAGAAGGAACTCAGAGAGACGTTGTGGTACCTCAACCTCAGCAGAATATGTGAATTTGTGAAGAGTTTGCAAAACTTAAAGAAACTCGCCGTGATAACCAAATAGGCGTCTCTAAACAACCGGATACCAAGAAACTAACTAGTTTTCACCAAGTCATAAAAATTAATGCAAAAATATAATATACAAAAACAATTTACTTAGCTAGAGAATTTACAAATAGCAGTCTGTTACAGAGAAACAATTACATGATCAAAAGTGTAAAATTAAGCAAGAATCCTAAGGCCCCTAAGGCCCAAGCCAATAGATCGCTCGTCAATCCCACTCAAAGCATGAATTTCTAAATCAAATTCAGACGCCTTTCCGTCTATCGCATTCCGTGGAGGTGGATATCTATTGTGCCAAATTGCTAAGTAATTTATACTCTCTGATTACAACGATTTATAAACAGCTCTATTGCATTAAGATAACCCTTATTTATAGCCGTTACATTATTGATTGCGGCCGTTTTGGAAACACGTGCACCTGGAAACTGCATTCTAATCACAACTGATTTATCATCATTATTATATCTATCTATATAGGGCATATGTCTTCCAATACAGATTGTCTCAATTTTGATGCTTTTGTTGATTAAATGCCTTCAATTTGATAAACTTGATTTTGTAGTGCACCCAGTGGAAACTTTAACTGTTTGAAAAAGTAGGCTAACATGTATCGCCACGGGCTGCAGGACGTGAATTAAAGAAAACATGTTACATGAATGAATTCAGAAAAAATACGAACGCTATAATCCAAGCTTGAAAAATGCAACGTATTTTACAGAATAAAGAACTGCAACTGCGTCTTCCTTTATTCCCTTGCAGTGTGCACTTGAGTTTGTGGAACGAGTCGGTGCATTATGTGCAAAGGTACTTAGACATAAAATAATGCAAATTATTCAAATTGCGTTTTCTTATCGTCTTACCACTCCGTACAGCGACGCTTTCTATCGAAAAGCAAACCAATAACAGGACCCAGGTTTTTATTCAATACACGGGCGCCTTTTAACAGCCCCGCACCTCTGAGTACTGCATTTGCAAGTTAAATATTCCTACCAATAAGAACCTATTACGTTTCACTTTCCACTATTGTTAGTTTAGACCTTACACGATTCACTTAAGCTCCCTTTTCATTTAAAACATCAATTTCTATTGATGTCCTCTTCTCAGGATTTAAAATGTAGAATTCGAGTGTTCGATTCTCGAGTCGTAAAGTTGCATCGACTGCAAATGAGTCCATTCGTAGGCGCGGGGCGTTTGCAGTTGCATACAAACACGCGATTATGGGCTTTATTTATGTTTGTTTATAAAAATGCGAAATTTCTATGGCCGACTATTAATTTACATGTTGTAAAATCACACTTTTCCTAATAAAAACTAGAAAGCTGTCATGTTTTTTATTGCAATGTCCATCCGTTTTAATATACAAGTAGTTTGTATAATTTTGAGTTCATACCACCCATCGCAAGGAACTCGATGAGTCGTTGCATGATTTAGAGAGTGCGGTCGGAAACATTAACCAAACATAATAGTCAACTAACACCGTAGTACATAGTAGTAACAACGTTTGATATATTATCGGCGAAAAGTAAAGGCTTAGCCATCCAGTTCCACTTTCCATCAAAAAAAATTACCCATACTAGAAAACAATTTTATTTCGTAGACAGATTTTGAAGACATCTGTAGTTTCTCCCCTGGGATGTCAATAAGCTTGATTGCTTATTGCCAATCTGAGGTCGCCGTTGTTGATTCTGGCCATACAGGATACACAGCAGCAGCGGTGGGAATGTTTGGTGGCTTGTCCCGAAGATCGATATTGAATCATAAGTAATTGATGTTGTTATTTTCGAAATTCTTATGGGAGTGGTAAATATTGTGAGAGTATCTACTAGTTAAATAAACATAGCAACAGTGGCGTCATTGTTCGATAATTCATGAGTTGGCGTTTTTTTGCATTATGGCCACCTATTAGCATTTGAGTGTTATTTGATTCGTTAATGGTCTCGCTTCTGTCTTAAAGATTTGTAATTTCTTGTAGAAAATAGAAATATCTGCGTAGAAAGTTGAATATTTCTAGTTTTTTTTTTAAATATCTTTCACTAACATTATTTTCTAATTAAAATATTTTTTGGACGCGAAACCAGTTAGAATATAATGTATATTTTTTAAATTTTAATCTAACACATTAAGTAATTACCTAAATATGTGTAAAAATATTTTATGAAATATTTCAATACTTTTTTCCTTACAGACGTACACACACAATATCTTGATTTCTTACGTTATTACAAATATGCATATATTCAGACATTTTTCATCAATTCACAAGCAAGCAGAAGGTGAAGAAAATTCGTATACGCAGATGCGTACAAAAATTCATCTTTAAAAATGGTACTCGTTCTCAAACAAACTTTGGTCTATAGACGATAGGTCGGTCAGGTTAAACTTTATTCCTCTAGACGGCTACCCGATAGGCAATGTTTAAGGACAATAAAACACCGAGTGCCTGCGCCCGCGCCTCGGCATCACCTTTACGGCTGACGATACGTTTTAAAAGCAATTATGTAAGCCTAATTGATTTTCGGTGTACGTTTAAACTGTCGTAAAATGTAATTGTTTAATGCTTTTGTCCGTCTTTGTATCACAAAGATCGCTCATTACTGTTATTTTGTTGTTCGAAGAGTCGCATCAATTCGTAACCTTTCCTTAACGATTCCGAATGAACATTTATGTTTTTCTTGAACCGAAGAATCTACATATTATTTTGTATTTAAAGGAAAGTACTGGTTGTCAAGACGTTTCTTCTTTTTGTTTTTAAGCGCTCTTGTCTGTGCAGCAGTCTCCATTTCCCTCTGTCTTGTGCCAGCTCCTTAACCTCTCCATAAGACACGACGCCTGCGTTTTCCATCACTTGATCCATGCCAAGCTCTTCTAGGCCTTCTTTCTATTCTCCTTTTATCTATCCTTCGAAGATATTTTTGTTAAAGTTGTCTCATAACGATTATGCTGTGCTTACTTAGTCTAGATGACGCTGTATGACATCTATTGTCTACAGACATTTTCAATAGACATGCCATTTGTCAAGGGACTCCTAATATTTTTTTAGGTTAGTGACATAAGGGAAGTCGTGGGTACATACAGGTAGTCAATAAAGCAAGCCTGAATGTCAATGTCAGACATTTTAATATCTCCGTTACAGCACTTACCGCACTCAATGAAGCAAGGTGACGTAACTGATGCCGGCGACTGAATCAGCACCGATTCACAAACGAACACTCAATATTCAATCGACTACTTTGAATTCTTCAAGTTACGAGTTCGTATAATCGCGCCCTAAAATTCTTTACAAACTTAAGGATACCGTGACTGAGTAACTATTAGCACAGAATAACCACTAGTACTACGTATAGCTAGTGTGTGACCTCTCAACTAAGCTCAAACACTTTGAATTATAAACTCGCGATTAACCTTATTTTCGTTACATAATTTCTTGAATTTTATAATAATTAACTTTTGCCCGTATGCAATCGAATCATTTCGTGTAAGTGTCCAATCATTTTTCTTCTGATGTTTACCAAAGCCGCGATTTTTTCTTGTTTTTGCAACCACTAAAATATTATTTTTTGCTTTATTAGCAAAAATATATAATATAAGGTAGCTTAAGCATACTAACTGCCTGTTAACAAGACAAGAATAGACAAAAATGACATCAAAAAGAAATTGGCGAACTTAAAACCTAAAGGCATTCTCTATCAGCAGGTTATAATACAGGTATAAGGTTTATGGTATAAGATAATGTAATTTAAAAAAGAATTAACGACTGTCCGTTATAAACATAGTATCATTTTGATCCGAGATAAGTTCCCTGTTTCTCATATTCGGCGAATAGTTAGTGGACTAGTCCAGCGGAGCCACATTCCGCGGCGGGGCGACCTTCGAGCACTGTGTTCAGCAGATGTTTAATGTTCATAATATATTGTATGTTACCAATTAATGACAGAGAAAGTGCTTGTGAGGACCAAGACGCAGAATAAACCGATATCATTTCATTATAGTCTTTCAAAATATGACTAACTGCAGAAATTGGTCAAAAGCGTTTTATTATCGAGAGAGCAAACCAGTATCGAGTCCCTGATTCAAATCTTCATGTTAAAATATTTTTTCACTTTTATGGTCTGGTCTGTCTGTTTAGAAGTGTTCGAGTAGCCCCCTGGGTCGTATTTGGCTTGGCTATCTATAGGCACTTATTAATTCTATTATATACAGAGGAAAGATTTTGATTTAATTTCGGGGGGTTTGGTTGTATCTACTGAATTGATTTTGAAAATTATTTTACCAATAGGAAGCCACATTATTTGTAAGTGTCATAGGCTATTTTCTTCAACGCCATTCTAAGGAAAGAACTTCTCCCGGAATTCTAAAAAGACTATATAAAAGTTCTCCACCCCCCTAATTAATAATCGGAATTATCTCTCTTGGAATACGAGTGAAGTTGGCTAAAATGTACTAAGCAAACTTTTCTATTACGTGGAGGGCCCTCACGGTGATGGGCCCATCGGTAGTTAAGGCTTTATTATCGATGGGCCACAGTACAAATACAGTAAGAACACTTTTTGTGACTTGTACTAGTACCATTTTGACCCTCAGGCTGAGAACGACAACTTCCTAAAACGACAACTTGCTAAAACCGATACAGCAGGTTGTCGTTTTAAGAGGTTTTTAAAGGTGCAAGTACCTACTAAGTTTTTGTCAGTTAATACAAATCTACCATCTGAACTGGCAGCAGGAAAGTGAACGTACAAAACTGAATAAAATTATTATCTTATTTGCAATTAAGCTCATTATAAAGTAGCCAATACATAGATAGATAGAATAATATGCTTTATTTGCAAACCACAGACAAAAACCATTCTTTGGTAAAAAAACTTTCAGACTAGTGTATTTGCAATAAGGTGGCCTTATTACTAACAGCAATTTTCTCAAGGTAACCTTCGGGCAAAAAGAAATCACGCATGAAATGGCTCGAAACGTAACCAGAGAGATCGTTAACGTCGTTCAGTTGTCGTACTGTTTAGCCTGCGCTGTGTGGGGCTGTCGGATTTCCCCGGACACGTAATAAAACTGGATCTTAATAAGCTCTCCTTTGAAATCGTGATAATCCTGAACATTCAATTTGTTGCCGTTCGATAATATTGAGACTTTACAGCTCATAAATCGAAGGAATTCATGGCTTATGCGTAACTCATTGAAACTCACGAATAAATAATTAAATTACACAACAAGTAAACTCAAAATTGAAAATTAGATAAAAACACTTTCAATCAAGTTACCAGAGTGCTATGAGTTTTTCACGTTCGGATACGAGCAGGTTCGAATTGAGTATGGGAAAGATAAAGCGCAGCCTAGTGATATCACTCGAGAATCTGTCCTTAATCGAATATTGGATGAATTTCCCTTTCAAAACTATGAAAACTTTATCAAAGCTACTACGCTGCAGGCACTTGACAAATAAAAAGAAGGTGTTTTGCATAGAGCTTCCCTTTATGATGTAAACAAAGAATATGATGGAATTTCTCGTTTATGAATGACGGGAACGGAATAACCTAACGTGGTTTCGCTTTTCACTATAGGACAACTCCTATTCATTTATTTTGCTCTGTTTACCCCTTAGGGATTATAGGCGCTATGTAAATTTAGAACTTCGTAATGCTTGTATTTCAACGAATGTACTCTCCGGAGACAAGAAAATGGAGGAAAAAATTCATACAAATGTCAAACTGCGTCGCACTTTTCGTCAATGTAAGATCATTTGCGTTTTTTAGCTTTGGCTGTGATATTGCTTTGTAGGACATAAACAAATTATTTAAAGATATCAAATAATATACGATCCGTCCTTTGATCAACATGTAAGATGCATATTCTACTATGTTGACACTACTTCCTGCGCTTGCTTCGGATGACAGAACACTTGTCATGCCTTAGAAACCTTAGAGGTTCGAGATGTTGAAATTAGATTCACTATACTATTCTAAAAACTATTCGTGAAGGAGATAACTTTATATAAAAGGCAAAAAGTATACTAAGAACATAATACAAAATAATGACAATAAATTAGAATTAAAAGGTAGGAAATGACTGTTGCTTGGCTCACAGCCCGTAACTTTCATTAAGACCAACAGCCAATATACCAGCCAAGAAGACCGAGAAAGAAGAAAAGGAAAAAAAGCTTTATTTGTTCTCTCACATAAAAATACAGGTTTACATTATTGTAGTTTGTACATTACAATCTACTTAGTCTATGTAAGAGACTGGTGTCTGTATTATGAGAGGAAATAACATAGACCAGTTGAAGATGACCTCACAAATGTCGACTCGAGAAGCAATATTATTATTATGTATAGCAAAATAGGCGAGGAGGATGTTTGCGCGTGTAATATCCTTTTTAATAAGGGATCAAGTCCACATTCACGGCTAACAGGATAACGTTTATGGCCACTAAAACTAGAGCAAACAAGCAAAACTATAAAATTAAAGGCAGGTGGAATTAAAGCAGACGCATAATATCGACGATGGGATGATAGCGAGCAATCAACAACTCGGTATTAATGAAGTTACGATCTTTAATAAAACTTGAATTTTTATACCTCAACTAACTATTGACCTAAAAAAATCCACAATTTTATCATAATCGGTCCAACTAAGTATCTTTGACAAAAAAATATATTTTGTTTTATAAGATTTTGTTCAACCACTTTAGGTTGGGTTCGGGGTCTAATATGTGTCAATATACCATACAGCTGCCTAGTAGGAAGCGTCGACAGACGGAAATAACGAAACTATAAGGGAATCCTTGTCAATTGACTTCGGAATCCTAAAAATTGATGATATTTGTGCATCAAAAACGAATATGAATTAAAAATTCACAAGCATAATGCAAAAAGCAAAAAAGTTAAGTAAATGAAACAAATGCTGTACACGACGGCTTAGTACATAAGCACTATGTAACGTAACGGCCTATTATGTAAATATTAAAAATAAGTTGTGAATCGAGTATATCGATAGGTTGTCTCGCTCGCACGCGCCTGGCAGCGCTGCGACTGGCTGGGCCCGTGCGAACCAAAAGTAAATACACGTTTTTTCCGATAATTCGCTATTGAATTGAACATTAATTGCGTGATACGTGATAGTTGGGAAGTAAGGTGTCCATTTCCAATAAGAATGTTCAATAAAAGCTAAAATAAATTTGTATTTATATGGCACGTGTAGGAAAAAACCAGTTTGAACCGGTTCCTTACACGTGCCAACTTCAAGAGGTCAAAAAAGGTACTTCTACTAAGAATATAAGGAAAATGTTTGTTGTTCTATAAACGTAGACTATAGAACTCTGTTGTGAACGTAATTTTATTAAGAATAAATGAATTTTGTGTTTTCGTGCTTCGGGCGAAAATAGTATAAATATCAGGCCAAATTTAATACGGTAGTCAGTCGCCGAATAGCCACCGATAAGGAACAAGTATCCCGCCCGAAGCACAAGCGCTCTTACCAAGAACAAAGAAAAAGTTTTATTTTACTTAGAAGTTTAGAGTCAGTTTTTATTTAAGTATTAGAGTCAGTTTTTATTTTCCAAGTATTTAACGTAGAGTCACATATTCTTCAATAAACACCTAGTATACAGTCCACACGCGTAATAGACGCAAAACAAGTGACCGAGGGAGCATCCAAGTCGTTTATCACGATTAGCTCTTATCAGAGCTGGGTCTCCGGATAGGTAGGCATCAAGTCTACAGATAGCATCATATGTGGAGTGGTCCGGTCCTCCACATTATATTGTCCTTCGCGAGCCGAATTTTTGAAGTTTGAAGAATGCCAGTGACGAGGAGCAACAGGGGAGGCGCAGACGAGACGTCGGAAGAGACGACCACACCGACAACGTCTACAGGGACGATGGCTACGACGACCACGGACACCACGACGACGGCAGAGACGGCGCAAACCAGCGGGACCGCGATCGACGTTGACCGCGCACCTAGCAAGCCCGCGACAGCTGCCGCTCGGTCACGCTGTTCCCGAGCCAAACGCACACAGATCCGTGCGGAGTTGGAGGCGAAGGAGCAGCTGGCTCAGCGGCGCCTAGCGGAGTCACAGGCAGCGGTAATGCTGGCTGAGGCACAACTGGCGCGCGCCCAGGCCGTAGCCGAGAGCGAGGATGACACGGATGAAGAGGACGACGGCGGCGCGTCCGTCGCTAAGGTGAACAGGTGGCTTCAGCAACAGCCACCGGGCGACGCAACGCAGCCACCACCAGCCACCACAAAGGAAGAATGTAGCAGCAGTGCCAAGCCTGCCAGGGGTGAGGGCGCCTTCGACTTCGGGGAACTAGCGAAGGCCATCACCATGGGAATGAAGCAGGGGGCCACAAGGATGCCTACCCACTGCCAGGACCTACCTATCTTCAACGGGAACAGTGGAAATTGGTTGGAATGGAGAGCCATCTTCGAGGATACGTCATCAAGCTTCTCCGCATCAGAGAACGTGGTGAGACTCCGACGCAGCCTGAAGGGCGTCGCAGCAGAGGCAGTCAGCGGGTTGTTGATTCGTCGACCCGAACCCGAGGAAGTACTGACTGCGCTCGAAAGGCGATTTGGAAGACCAGGTGCCCTCATAGAGTTGGAAGCTGAGAAGATCAGAAGGCTGCCACGACTAGCAGACTCACCGAGGGACATCTGCATCTTCGCATCGCAGGTGACCAATATCGTAGCGACGATGGAAGCTATGAAGAGCATACACCATTTGCACGACACTGCGATGGTGCGCACGATATTGGAGAAGTTAACTCCGGCGCTTCGGGAGAAGTGGTATGACTACGCAGCGGTCAAAGAAGATGGCATCCCCGACATGAAGAGGATGGCCCTCTTCCTGGGAGTAGAGGCCGACAAGCGGACGGAATACGCACCACCGGAGCGCGCCGGAGACATCAACATAGCGCAGCCAGCAGCGAGACGCCGCACGGAGCGGGCGTATGCGGCGCGCGACACAGAGGCGGAGAAGGAGTCGTGCCCACTCTGCAAGGCGGATCACAAGTTTTACACTTGCAGGAATGTGATCAAGGCAACGACACAACAGCGATGGGAGCTGGCGCGCAAGCACAACGTGTGTTTCAGATGTTTAGCAAGCACACACCGACGTTTCCGGTGCCGAGCCGCGCCCTGCGGGCTGCGCGGGTGCCGCCAGCCGCACCATCGTTTGCTGCACGAGGATAAGCCTGCCGCTACAGAACAGCCGGCAGTGGAGCAGACCAACGCCGCCGGGACAACGCAACGAAGACGGCGCGCTTACCTGAAGATAGCGCCCGTCGTGCTCACCGGCGGCAACGGAACGACAGCGGAGGTCTACGCGCTGATGGATGAAGGCAGCACCGTGACCATACTAGACGGCGGCATAGCGGACGCGCTCGCGCTGGACGGGCCTATAGAGGCAATGCGCGTGCAGGGAGTCGGCGGCGAGGAAACGCAACACACCAACAGCAGGATTGTGAATGTGAAGATACGGGGCGCGCACAGTGACCGCGAGTACACACTCGCAAACGCGCGCACAGTGGACAAGTTGTCATTCACAACACAGTCTATTTTCCAGGACGAGCTAGAGGACTGTTGCCACTTAGACCACCTGCCGCCGCTCACCTATGGAGAGGCCTCGCCAAAGCTGCTCATCGGTCAAGACAACTGGGACCTCATAGTCAGCCGCGAGGTGCGCGCGGGCCGGCGCGACCAGCCGGTCGCCTCACTGACCCACCTAGGATGGGTTATACACGGATGCCGAAGTTCGCGCTGTCACCCCGTCGCCTTTTGTGGGTACATTACGGAGCCGATGGACGAAATAATTAAGCAGTATTTCAGTCTAGATTCCATCGGGATTACGGCGAGGAAAACAAGAAGTGATCCAGAGCAGCGCGCCCTCGCAGTGCTAGATGCGACGAGCCGCCGCCTTCCAGATGGCCGCTTTGAAACAGGACTCCTGTGGAAACAAGAAGAAGAAGTCATCCCGAACAACTATGCGAACGCATTATCACGGCTTCGCAACTTAGAGAGGAAACTGGATCGGGACGGGAACTTCAATGGGAAGTACACAGAGAGGATCGACCATCTGCTAGCGGCCGGGTACGCTGAGCGAGTCACCGCCGCGCCCACGCCGAAGAGGACTTGGTACCTGCCGCACTTTGCCGTTGTCAACCCAGCGAAGCCCAAGATACGTGTTGTGCACGATGCCGCAGCGAGCAGCCACGGCCGCAGCCTCAACGACATGTTGCTGCCGGGCCCCGACCGCTTGCAATCGCTGCCGGGCGTCGTGATGAGATTCCGACAACACAGTGTAGCGATCTCAGCGGATATAGCAGAAATGTTCATGCAAGTGAAAGTGCGAAAAGAGGACCGCGACGCGCTGCGCTTCCTATGGCGAGGCGACAAACGAGGCGACGCCCCACCAGAAGAGTTCCGCATGACGTCGCTAATCTTCGGCGCGACTTCATCACCATGCACTGCGCTCTACATCAAGGACCGCAACGCAGCTGAACACAGTGAGGAGTACCCTGAGGCCGCGTCCGCCATCGTCCGCAACCACTACATGGACGACTACATCGCAAGCTACGCCGATGTGACAACAGCGCAACAGGTAACGCAAGCAGTCGACACAGTGCATCGGCGCGCGGGCTTCGAGCTGCGCGGGTGGGCGTCCAATGTCTCGGACGCCGTGGCCCCCTTGGCAGCCAGCCGCGCCGATATCACCATCGCCATCGGCGGGAGCGAGCTTGAGAAAACACTCGGCTTGCTCTGGAACACGCAAGAGGACACGCTGAGCTACAACTACGGACAGCGTGCGACGCCGGAAGTGCTGGCAGGCACCCGGACGCCGACTAAGAGGGAGGCCCTGAGCGTCGTAATGTCTTTATACGACCCGCTCGGGCTAGTAGCTCCAATCACCACACCGGCAAAAAGGTTGTTGCAGGACACATGGCGACACGGCACCGGGTGGGACGAGCCACTACCACCAACACTGCAGGCGAGCTGGCTCAGCTGGCTGGCTGTGCTGCGGCAGCATCAACAGCTGCGCATACCGCGGTGCTACGACATCGAGCCCGCAGAGAGCTACGAGCTACACACCTTCGTCGACGCGAGCGAGGAAGCTTACGCCGCCGCCGTATACTGGCGGATGCGGCGCGCCGACGGGTCGGTGCGGGTCGCGCTGGCAGCTGGGAAAAGCCGCGTGACCCCCCTGAAGCCGACATCGATCCCGCGCCTCGAGCTGCAGGCCGCGCTGTTGGGCGCGCGGCTGGCGCGCTCGGTCACTGACGAGCACGACTTCACGGCGGAGCGTCGGGTCTACTGGAGCGACTCGAGCACGGCGCTAGCGTGGATACGCGCCGAGCCCCGGACGTTCAAAACGTTCGTGGCCCACCGACTCGCCGAGATAGAAGACATCACAAGGAAAAGCGAGTGGCGTTGGCTACCCTCAGCCGACAACGTAGCCGACGACGCCACCCGTGCAACACCAGCGGACTTCGGCGCCGGGCATCGGTGGTTCCATGGGCCCGCGTTTCTACGCCGGCCGGAAGAAGAGTGGCCCGCCGAGCGAGAGAAGCCCGCCGCCCGCATCAACACTGGAGAAGAGAAGGAGTTAAGCTGCGCCGCCGTCGCGACGCCGCCTGGAGGACACTTGCCAGACGTCCGACGCTTTTCGCGTTGGCCGCGCCTGTTGCGCGCCACTGCGCGAGTACTACAGTTCATCGAACTTTGCAGATCACATGTTGCAACAGTGGCCGCGACCCGCCGCAAGCGAACGCGGGCCAACGCAGCGAGTGACCCCACATGGACAGCGGCGCGATCCCGCGCCGACGCCGCAGCAACACCCCGAGACATCCAACCTGCTGCGCGGAGCCACGTGCCACTAGAGGCGCGACACCTTCTCCGCGCCGAGCAGCTGTGGGTGTGCGCTGTACAGCGCGACAGCTTGGCTGACCCGAGCCGGCTGGCGGCCCTCACCACATTCCGCGACGGAAGCGGAATAGTGCGAGTGAAGTCCAGAGTGAGCGCCGCCGCCGACATCACCGAGGATGCAGCAAGCCCAATGTTGTTGTGCGGGGACCACCCGTATAGCAAGCTGTACATACAACACGTGCACGAAGAGCTACACCACGGCGGCACCGAGATCGTCGTCAACGAGCTGCGACAGCGGCTGTGGATTCTGCGAGTGCGGCCCGCGGTGAAGAACGTCATCAAGAGCTGCCCGCGCTGTCGCCTGTTGAAGGCGAAACCCGCAATACCTCTCACGGGTGACCTACCTCACGCGCGCCTGGCTCACCATGCGCGCCCGTTCACATTCACCGGCCTTGATTATTTCGGGCCATTTGAAGTCACCGTGGGGCGACGTCGAGAGAAGAGGTACGTCGCGCTCTTCACCTGCATGACATCACGCGCCGTACATCTGGAGGTCGTCGCATCGCTCAGCGCAGACTCAGCTGTGGCCGCCCTGCGCCGCTTCTTTGCGCGCCGCGGCCACCCGACTGAAATCTGGAGCGACAACGCGACGTGCTTCAAGGCTGCCAACAAGGAGCTCAGCGAGGCAGCGGCCGCCGCAATGCAAGCGGTGGCCGCGCTCCGCGAGGCAGCAACAGCACGACGCATCACGTGGCGCTTTCAGCCCCCCGCCGCCCCGTTCATGTGCGGCGTGTGGGAGAGGCTGGTGCGCACGGTGAAGACAGCACTGCGCCACACCCTGCACGTGAAGTACCCGAGCGACGAGACGCTCGCCACCCTGCTCGCCGAGGCTGAGCACACCGTGAACTCCCGCCCGCTGACACATGTCGCGGTGGGACCCGACGACGCTGAGGCCATCACGCCCAACCACATTCTGTTGGGCGCGAACTCGCACTCACCATCGCCTGGCGTCTTTGATGCCGGCGACCTAACGGCGCGCCAACACTGGCGGCGCGCGCAGTACCTGGCCGACGAATTCTGGCGTCGGTGGCTGCGCGAGTACCTTCCGCTGCTCCAACACCGGCGGGAGACGCACACCCGCGGGACAACACCGAAGGAGGGCGACGTCGTGATCATTTGCGACAACAACTTGCCCCGTGGGACATGGCCGCGCGGACGAGTGACGCGGCTCTTCCCCGGTGCAGACGGCGAGGTACGAGTCGTCGACGTCACCACCAGCAACGGCAACGTGTTGCGCCGCCCGACCAAGAAGATCGTCGTGTTGCCAACAGGAGATCGCGAAGCGACGGCGGGAGAATGTACACGACGGCTTAGTACATAAGCACTATGTAACGTAACGGCCTATTATGTAAATATTAAAAATAAGTTGTGAATCGAGTATATCGATAGGTTGTCTCGCTCGCACGCGCCTGGCAGCGCTGCGACTGGCTGGGCCCGTGCGAACCAAAAGTAAATACACGTTTTTTCCGATAATTCGCTATTGAATTGAACATTAATTGCGTGATACGTGATAGTTGGGAAGTAAGGTGTCCATTTCCAATAAGAATGTTCAATAAAAGCTAAAATAAATTTGTATTTATATGGCACGTGTAGGAAAAAACCAGTTTGAACCGGTTCCTTACACGTGCCAACTTCAAGAGGTCAAAAAAGGTACTTCTACTAAGAATATAAGGAAAATGTTTGTTGTTCTATAAACGTAGACTATAGAACTCTGTTGTGAACGTAATTTTATTAAGAATAAATGAATTTTGTGTTTTCGTGCTTCGGGCGAAAATAGTATAAATATCAGGCCAAATTTAATACGGTAGTCAGTCGCCGAATAGCCACCGATAAGGAACAAGTATCCCGCCCGAAGCACAAGCGCTCTTACCAAGAACAAAGAAAAAGTTTTATTTTACTTAGAAGTTTAGAGTCAGTTTTTATTTAAGTATTAGAGTCAGTTTTTATTTTCCAAGTATTTAACGTAGAGTCACATATTCTTCAATAAACACCTAGTATACAGTCCACACGCGTAATAGACGCAAAACAAGTGACCGAGGGAGCATCCAAGTCGTTTATCACGATTAGCTCTTATCAGAGCTGGGTCTCCGGATAGGTAGGCATCAAGTCTACAGATAGCATCATATGTGGAGTGGTCCGGTCCTCCACAAATGCGATTTCGGAGTTAACTCGTTAAATACATCAGTAATTCGGTTCGTCTGTCATGGCATTCGCTACGCAGAAACAGTGTCAACACAAATTCTCACGGCGCACCAAACACGGAGCCACAATGGCGGCTATAATCCTCTGAGGCGTGGGCAGCCATGCAGCTTATGTTAATATTCAGTAAAAACCATCTGTTGAAATTTGGATTTGCTGAAAAAGGCTGAAAAATTATGAATGATGCTTCAGTGTAATTTTTAAGAGCTTTAGATAAAAGAGGTATGTTTAAAAAAATATTGGGCAAAATATACATATACAGTACAGGACAGTAACATTTGTAGCAATATAATAAAATTGGATGACAAACATTTAATTAAATTGTGATATAATTTTAAAAACGTATTTGAAGTTCTCTCCGGATTTCTTAATATTCCATACATCAGCTCAGTTCTACCATGTTGTACCACGCGCCATGAAGAAAAAGTTTTCTTTTCAGTCTAGACCACAGCCATCTGATGTTCCTCCATATTGTATTGACCACTATACGCGAGTTCTAATACAATAAGTAGATGTACAGAATTCAGAAAAATTACCTTTTTTCAGCAATGTTCTCGAATAGCATCGATATTGGGATATAGAAATAGATAATGGCAAAAAATCTGTTACTGCCCAAACAAAATAATAAATAATACTAATAAAATGTTTATTCAGATTACTTATTGCATAAACTTAAACAATTTAGGTATAGTAAAATTAAAAAGGGGTACAATTTATAGGGTGCCTGTGCTAGGTTCTAATGACGATAACAGGCTGTATAAAGCCAATTTCATTCTATTAATACTAAAATACTCCTATCATTTACATAAAATCAACAATAGTCAATAGAATGGACACTTAAATCATTAGTTAACACAACACACTCATGTACATTGCAAACTGTACAAATAGCGAAATATAATGGCCCGCTATGAACAGCCCTGAGTGTGAAATCGATTCAAAGGATGTGAGTAGGCGAGCCTCTCCGTAATTTATATGACCTTTTACATTATAAGAGCTCTTTAAAGAGCGCAAAAAATATCATAAAACATACAAGGCATACCGGTAATTCTAGAGGGGGTGGGCGATATGGTAAAAGCTACATCTTAGAACACGTTCCTATTTTTATAAGGAAGTTTAAACTTATACTTTTTTTTTTTCAAAATTAATTTTTGTCTTTTGAGCTCGCTTCGTCAGTTTGTGTGCTAATTTGGTTTTAAGACAAGTCGATTTCCACTACAGTTTAATTCAATTTTTGTTACAAATCCCAGTCAAAATACGATGAGAGAAATTTATTCAAAATGATCATTTGCTAAACATAGTAATTGCTGCATAAACAATGATATAAATATCTGTTCAGCACTCGATAAAGGGCGTGATATTATGAGATGATCGATATTAATAAAAACTAATAACAAATAAAAATAGGCATGTCAAAACAATGCTTGTGAACTAATTTCCTAACTGATTTTGTAGCTAATTTTCTGAGTGTACTATCGCATGCTTGGTGTCATTGTTAAAATTCGAGAGATTGATAATCTTGATAATAAGTAATGTCAGACGAAATCATATTATTAGATATTATTTAGTTTAGATGAATTAAGAGGAAGCACATTTGAAGTCTAATTGAGAAAACAATACAAAATCATCTCAATTACTAAACGAGACAACACAAAAAAGGCCACAACTGATGTTTTCTTTCATCGTTCCCTTCTTAGTTCCTAATTAGTAATTTGTAGAGTAGATTATTATATTTACATTGTGACTATTTGTGACATGCGTGCATGTGAAGACCTAACTCTGAACAAACGACTTTATTCCATTTACAAAACTGAAATAGTTACCATTCAAAACTTGCATCAGTAACAAAATACACAGTAACACAGGTTTACGTTTAATGAGTAGACTAAAAATAAAGTTGAAGTTGCCGAGGATAAATCACGTAATCCACTCAAAGAGAACAAATCGCGGAACAGACGCTGCGCAACAGACGCATCAATCAGCTCGCGTGCGGCATCAAATAGAGCCGTCACTCCTGACCCCTTTCTTGGGGATTATTTAGATGAGCATTTCGCTGATGAGAGCTACGTTATATTCAGAAGAAACATGCAGAGAAAAAAGCAATAATATATGGAGGTACCGGAAATTATTCTTTTTATGTGTGCTTGCAAATGATTTGAGTGTTGCTGACAGCGACAATGTTTTCAGGCCACCTGATTTATCATTGACTTGGCTGAATGAGTCATTTATCGACACACGTATTAAGTATTATTAAGAACATATTATATCTTCTACTGATTAATAAAAAAATGTTATTAAAAAGCACAATCAATTTTTTATAAGCAAAACGACAGTAGATCCATTGATACAGAGATTACCTTTGTTGATCTCAGGAAATATCGATGATGTAAGATCAGACTAATAATTTGGACAGAATGATTGAGACCTGACTTCTTGATCAAAATGGTCATGATTGCTATTTGGACATGATAAATGAGGGGATAGAAATTAGGATTAATAATTGGACAACCATTGCATTACACATTAAAAATACGACATTTGATCTTCGAGAAGATGTTAGTTTTGCAATTTCCTTCCTGAATGCATTAACACTTGTAAAAACAACTAACACATCTCCCGTCGAACAGTTTAAAGCTAACAAACGTGTGCCGGGAATCGAACCCGGAATCGTTGTTTTATCTTCGGTAAACAATGTCCTGAATGAGTCATTGTGATGGTGCACGCAGATGGGCGCCGGACCGCAATTAGCGCTGGTTCTACTCATATTTACATTGAATTATTGTTAAAACCAGGAAACCACGGGGATTTATGGGGAAAGAAATTACGAAGCTTTACAAATATTTTGTTGTTACTAGTAGAAGTTTCTTACCACTAGTGTGTATATTGTACATACATATATCCTAAAACTTAGAAGATTCCTTTATGTCATCCTAAATAATTTCCTATATAGTGGTTACTTTTAGATAGGCAGGTAGATAGGAGTATAGGCGGAGAGAAATCGTTAAGATTGAAATACTTATAGACAACAATGTCTTCCCCGATAATAGGCCAGTCGATCACGATAGCGTTCGCGGGTATAATTCTGCGAATGCCGATTTCACTAAACAATTAATACGAAGAGTAAACAGCAACGTCTAGCGCCCAACACAAACCATTCCAAACGTATCCAACATTCCCGGCGATAATTGAAACTGCAAACATATCTGTTTTGATATAAACTTTGTTTACTAACGTGAAATCGCTCGCGAATTCTCCGCGTGGCACAAAACTGGGCTTAGGAGCGAATGTTTGTGGTTGCCTCTCCGGATATTTGATATTTTCATCAGTTTCGTAATTTAGATTATGTATTTACTTTCTCTAGACGGTTGGGTGTCCGTAACCGCAGTACAACTGTATAAATTAAATTGTTAATGTATTCAATGTTGGGAAGGGCGTCAATAAACATTTTATTAATTTTAGTATCTGGAATCGGCATAAACACAAACCTTCTAAGAACGTAAAATATGAGCAACATTTTGGACCCCATGAACTTACTAAAACTACTAAATCTAATTTAAGTTTTTGGTATCTACAGAAAATTAAGAACAGAACAACAGCTGCTATCGTAGATAAAACTTTCCTAACCGATATTGGTATAAAACATTATTGAAATAAAAATCAGAATTGTAAAGTAGTCTATTGCGGAATTAAGAAATATGATAGTGTTAATTGGTCGAAAATGGAAGGTTCAACGACCTCTACCGGGATCCGGTAGCTTATCATCAGGTATAGCAGGTTGTTATCAGGCAGCTGTTACTTCATATTACGACAATTAGGCGCCACTGTTTGTGACACTATTCTGTTATCTTTCATTGATACATAGATCATAGATCATCGTTGCAGAATAAATTTCTTGAAAAGATAAGGAGAGATGCAGGTGACTGTATTTACACATTGTACTGCTTAATTTCAGTACAATCATATCATCTAATTTATTTATTAATAGGTGGAGTACCAACAGGCAATCCTTTTATGCATTTTGCGAATTGAACTATTCTGTTCACGCTCTCTTACATAAAAATTATAAACTGCTTGTTAGCAGTGAAGTGAATGTATGTAATGTAGTATGACTTTTTTCGGAAGCTTAAAGAGAAAAGTAAAAATACTCTCTTATCTTAACCTCTAAAGAAACATCAAAGAGTAATCAAACCATCTCGTTAAGCATATTCCATCTCGTAGTAATGAACAACTTATTGATCACCTTCCCTTCCTTATCAAATGTTTATACCTAGAGTTACATAAATATTTCTTATGAGTCAATACGTAAAAACCACATATTTGATTTCCAAGAAACTGAGAGGATAAACTCGTAAACTAAATCTTTATACAGTGTAACTATAAATTAAAGGTCTCCTTTGCTTGCGTCGTCTAAATTAATGACCTTCTGGCCATTTTATTTCGCTCCCAGTGTACCTTTCATTAGCCGGCGACCAAAAAACACAAAGACGCTTTTGTTTAGACTAAAAGGATTTGCAATATAAGGACCCCGCAAAACAACTGCCGCATTGTCGGCTATCTCGTAATAAGTTTATTAATCTCGAACTCTACCCGGACGACATAAGTTTTACTTTCAAACAAATACATCGCGATATCATACGTACGATCAAGTGTATCATGATTAAGTTTATAATAACATCGCGCCAAGCGCGGTCTGCGGGCGGCGCAGTTCAGAAGCGAACCAACTCCAAAGTATTAGAGTTTAAAACTCAATTACCTGTCATCAGAGCATGTTTGCCCGCATCTCGACAGTATAGTGAATAGTTAATAACGAGTCGATTGACAGTAAGTCTTCCTTGTTGTTCTCCTCATTTGCATAATCTTCCGTCTCGTTTTGTTGTGACAGTAATTCCTTGACAATGGAGATCGTGACGATATTGGACTTAACTTTTTGTGTTGATTCATTCATGATCGTCGGGGGGGATTTGCGGTGGCACTTCGCGGCTGCGGTGACTCAAGGGAGCCGCGGTTCCGCCTTCGCCAGATCGCGCCCGCGATACTACGTACAACACCCAGGAAGTTGCAAACGTCAACTAAGGAATTTCTGCACGTCATTAAAGGAACATTAGCGAGCCTTTACAAATTTTCTGAAAGAGGAAAAATCTCCATCGAGATTTGACCCCACAATGGATTTAATCGGATTCCGATCATCAAAACTGAATTCTGATTCGATTATCATGAAAATTGCTTATTTATTGAATGCCATTGAATTTGCTTACCAAGTTCAAAGCTGAATAAGTTATTGACAATTTTATTTTAAATCAAAATAAGTACATGACACAGGCTGATGAAATATGGGTAATTTGAAAATTTTATAATTGAAAATTGCAGCTATAGGTATAAACGTTAATATTGAAACAATGTTTAAATGAAAGATCGCCGAGATAACCGGCGACCGCTAGTAAATAAATAGAGGCCATTCAAGGTCCATTAATGAGTGAGAGATAATAACTGTTACAAAAACTCAATGTCGATGTTTCATAACTTATCGTGCGATAGACCGACGACGTGAGGCCGCGCACCACGAGCTGGTCAATGAAATAACCAATAAGGCATTTAATAAACAAAATTTTTAATAATGTAAGAATCAAGTTTCAGTATTTTCATGTCCTAAGAAAGGTTCTAGGGTTCGGTTTTCTATTTCTAAAGATCAGATTTTCAGCTGCTCCGTGTAAAGATCTAGCATCTTCGCCAAAATATTAAGCTCAGTGAACTTCTAAGACTAAAAAAACGTAGTAACTATTATTAAGTAACTAGATAACGCTATAGTGCAGCATAAGAAAAAATATTTTACAGTTTCACAGGAGAATAGATCTCAGTAACAAAAGCAGTTACAATTGGCAGTACAATTTTGAATTCGTGACACGAATTCAAAGATGTTTGACCTCATGGCACAAGCCCGTTTCAATAACATACGTTTTAACGATATCACTAGTTCGTACTTCATCTACAAGATGAGTATTTCTGTAGTTAAAAATAGATAACACTATCTCATTTGACTGACCTTTATACTTGTGGCATAAATTTACATTTGGTTACTGTCAGAGGTTACCGTTTTATGTTCAATTATTACATCAACTTGTCCTTTTGTTAAACCATTATCACTATATGCTTCTTTATTCTAATATTTATGTCTTTGGTGGTTTTCTTACAGATGGTATCTAATTAGAATCAGATAAATGAAACCACAGATATATTAATACCTACAGTTGTAACTATCGAAGCGCTAACATCACCTTTACAATTACTATTTTATGGCCCTGCTACATAATGGTCCTCGTGCTCAAGTTTTTCCTCATTCATATAACTATCTGTAATTTATAGATCTTATTTGTACCTTGTGTGTCGATATTGTTGAAGACATCAATTCTATAACTGTTAAGTTATTATATGGCGTCAAAGATAACGTTTAACTGTTCTATATCATCAAAAAAATTAACACAAGTAATTTTATTTTTGAAATGATTTACTATTCTTAATATTGTAAATTTTATCTGTGTATATATTTAGCATAGATTGCAGTCCATGAGTCATGTTTGTTTCGTGAGTAGGTGTCTAATTTGTATACGAGTTATGTCTATTTGTTGCTTAACCTATGATATCACGTGTTTAGCGCTGTGTACGAAATTATGGATAATTTTGCAAATCAGTTTCTCATAATTCAAGGCTGGAATCTTACCTACGTCTACATAACCACGTCTACGCCTGTACATAAATGACTATTCAAATGGGTTTTTTGGCATTTCATTCATAAATGGATTCATTCATCCATTCTGATGTTGTTCACCCACTATAATCAAATTCAATTCTGATTTGTGATAATTATTATTGATCAAAATATTTTTGAATTAATATCACGCAATCATTTTAATAATATATAGGAAACATAATATATTATAATCATTTTATTTCTTCTTTTGAAAAATTCTAGATTCCTGGCGATTACTATCAAACATTCTTGTTTACAATTAAATGAGCCATTGTTAAGAACAAATAATATCACTAGAAGGTAAGGTACAGTTTGTACAAATGATTTTTCAAAACAGTCATCATTTCCCAATACATGAGCATAATTTTTTGGAGAAATATTTTCACTTTCAACCATTTCCAACATAATATGATGTGACCGTGATGCGGACGGCACTTTCGTTGAACAAACAGCTACGGTTGTTGCACACGCAAGTGGTTACCCGAATGCGGCAGTCATAGAAGATGAGAGCAGAGTACAGACAGATCTTGTCAATGTCGATTAGACAGTAACAAATGGACTGAAGAATGACTTTTTCTAACAGCCCAATGGCAGAGGTTGTAGCGAACCTATCTGCTATATTCGCTACAACCTCTCTCTGGAGACACAGGATAAAGATTTGATGATAATTTCTATTTTTCATTAACTTGTATCGCAATTTAATCTTAAACATAAATCTTGCATAAGATTATATGAGTTAGTATCATATCGGTGCATTTGTAACTCGCCTTTGGCTTTGTATGAACTTTATACTTTACAGAATAAGAAAACAAAATCTCATTTGCAGCCGCAAAGATGATTGCGTCGCGTCGCGTGAGCCCTCTGTGTTTGTATACTCAACTCGAGTGAATTTCTCTATTTTTTAACGTGTGAAAATTACTTTTCTTTTTAGCTTTGTTTAACGTCCACACCTTACGTGTTCATTACACGGTGAAGGGACAACATCTCGACAATGAGAAATTTTGTTGAACAAGATTTTGTGTGCGTCGATGACTCAACCAGTTCCTATACTAAGTAAAGGTAATCAATAAATAAACACTACAGTGGAACATGTTGGAGTATTAAGAATAGTGGGGTCAGAGACTGCGTCTGTGGATGACACATTATATTGGTGACTTGCCTTTGGTTAAGTTAATGAAACCATCTTTTATGAATCTACTTTTTTAATACCCCTAAAGACCTTTAGACACATTTTTATGAGTTAAACAATTTTTGAGTAACTAAAAATAAACATATAAAAAGAGTTTTATTCTACAAACTTCAAAATATTGTTTGCGATTGCTATTTTTCATAATCTGAAGTAAGACATCACGAAAAGAAAGTAACCAGTGTGCCATAACAAATAATTGAAAGAATTGGTCACGCTGCTCACATAATAATCGACAACGCAATACAAATTTAAAATAAAATATAGAATCGAAATTACTATTTGGAGAAATCAAAACTATACTTTAAGAGTTGTCACAATCCAGCAAATAATCTACAAAATGCAAATCTCAACTAAAACAAAATAAAAAAGTTAGTTATCATACAGTGCTCTCATCAATGTATACAAGGCCTTCTAATTCCTTTTTTATAATATTAGTAGGATATAATATAGGTCCCAGTGCGTTGTCCTTTTTTAGGGACATCGCAAAAAGGCTGCGACAAATCACTGATGACCCAAAGGTTGGCAGTTACTTCGCTCAACGGATATCTATCGCCGTTCAGCGAGGTAACGCTGCTAGCATTTTGAGACCCTGCCACAGGGACCATGTCTTTTTAATGCTTAGTTTTAGTTTTTATTTAGATTTAATTTTTATTGTTAGTTTATTTTTAATTAATTTTATTTAATTTCATGTTATTTAGTTATGTATTTTACCAATAAAAGAAAATTACTATACTAAAGTAGGATATAATCTATGTATATTCCAGTGCTTCTAGTTACCAGAAGAGATGATGATTTATTTTATTTTATGTATTTCGTTATCATTG
Organism: Endotricha flammealis; assembly: GCA_905163395.2. Classification (NCBI taxonomy): domain Eukaryota; kingdom Metazoa; phylum Arthropoda; class Insecta; order Lepidoptera; family Pyralidae; genus Endotricha; species Endotricha flammealis. The sequence continues at coordinate 151,476 of LR990868.1, read as the reverse complement.
CAACAAATTGTAGCTTTCAAAAATTACAAGACAAGAAAAATGATCTTTGCTTCTTACACTTGGTCTGAACTGCAGGTAAAATGATCACTGACTTGGTTTAACGATTATAAATTAATCGATAATAAATGGGAACCGACAGCTCAACATGCTGAAGCTCTAGATTTTTACAGCAATGCAAACACTATCTGGGGATGTCGTTGCTCAACTGGCATGTTGCAACGCCGCCATTGGGCTACTTGACAACAATGACACTTGTTGAATCCGCAGCCCACTTACATAACAGTAAAAACCCCGCTAATAAACAATACACAATAAAATTTGCACATTGTTTTCTATTGCGACCGCCGAAGCACACCGCAAGGCACACATTTCTCTTTGAATTTCAAATTGTTTTCTTAACTTTATATCCGGTTTCTGTTATTGTCTGCGAATTTATATTAATTTGGTAGGTTTTTAAATTATATAATATTCATGAGACTACCATGTCATGTATTTACATGAGTCTCATGAATATAAGTAACGAAAAATTATTCTGAATGGAAATGGGGGGGGGGGGTCATTTCATGAAAAATTTGCTTTACTTGCTTTTTTACAAAGATCAGCTAAGTTTAACTAAAACTAGTTTTGTCACTCTCCCACCTCATTTAATTTTCCTGAAGAATGACAGAGACAATTAATATCGATGATAAAAATCTTTAACAATTTGGTACCGGTAATATTAAATCTTTACTCATTTAGGTGTGCATTTTATAGGATGAAATAAATTAAAGTCTTTATTCAGAGAGGCCATCACTCACAGACACCGTTTCTTGTTGGACCAACTGTTATGCACAAAGACACGTTCTTTTGTGATGTTGTACATAATATTATTATGATTCATATTATTATTAAATAACCTGCTCTATAAACTACTATCATTTTGGATACAAGGCAGATTACCACCCGAATTAACCACCATTTCCTGTTGGCACAACCAGATGATTGTCATTAACACTGACAAAAGAAATGGCGAAAGAAATCCAGTTACTTGATTATAAAGTAACTTGTAAAATATAAATTTGAAAGTATCAATAGAAGCCAAGCTTGTACTATGCCGATGTCCCAGAGCGGTGTCAGGAGTAGTTACCGTTGCCGAGTGGTCCCCCAGCTGGCCGCTGTCGTCACGGTTGCTGCATTACTCATTCATAAGCTAGAACAAGAACTTCGAGACCGCGACCTTTGACAAAGTCGTGTAAACAGCTCCCCGACATTTTATAATACTTGTTTGTTCTCTTATTCACTTTCAGGACCCTTGGGGAAAGGCAAAGAGAAGACATTTTGAACGCAGCTCATTATTCTGACGTAATCGTGATTGAAAAGGTTAATTAACACTTGTTTTATTAGGTACTAGCTTTTCTCCGCGGCTTAGCTCGCGTTAATTTTATGACATAGATCTCGTTTGACAACAAAACAACCCATAGCACGACTTGTGGCGCCATCTGTTGGCCGATACAGCGCCCTCTATAATAGAAAATATATTTTCCCATTGGAATGACATACTTTCACGGGATAAAAATAGCCTAAGTTGTGCTCTGTACCCGTGACAATATGTATACAAATTTTCATAATGATCAGCTGATTAGTTATGCCGTGAAGGAATAACAACCAAACAAACAAACTCACTTTCTCATTTATAATATTAGTAAGGAAGTAAGGATGTATGACAGTCAGCGTCAGAGTAACCTAATCTCCCGAATGAAGTAAAAATTAGGTTTTCTTGGGTCTTCTCTATGAATTGAGAAGAAAATTGATGAAATGAACATTTTGCTTACATCTAGCCTAGCATCTAGCATCTACATCTAGCTGCCTGAACCCATAAAAGATACCCATAATAATTTTACTTTTAAAAAGAGAGTGCGTGCGCATTTGTTAGATAACTTGCGAAAATAAATCATCATTATACTTATTAGGTAATTTATATTTGTTTCACTTTTGAAGTTAGTTTATAAATCATCAGTATTTATATATATTAATACATACATATATATATTTATATAATGTTTATTATTATATGTATTTATGTACGTCTATACAATAGTTTGTAATGTATGTATGTATATTTATCATAAAACCGCATTTGTGAATTTCTGCACTTCCCTATGGTTGACTGGTAGAGAATGCAACTTAGCATTAAGTCCGCCTATTGTATTAGTACTTTTGTATTGTGGTCAATAAAGTTAAATAAATAAATAAATAAAATCTAGTATTAAAATCATTGATTAAAATCCGTTCAAAGTAATCTCATAAAGCTAAATTCTTATTTCGTTTGGGGTGACAGAATTTTCTGACCCAAACAAAGATTTATTTAATTATACTTTGAATTTCTTACAAATGAATTTTATTTCACTGAGAATATCACTCACTCACATGCGGTATTAGCAAAAAAAACCCATATTTATTATTATTTATAATAAACCTATTGAAATACAATTAAGTAAGTACGGTATTCATATTTTATTAATAATTTTAACATGAAAGAAATGTTGATTGAATGGGTATTCAATCTAATTTCTTGAGGGATATTGCAAATTCCCCGTGAAACCTTAAAAGTCGTAGATCAAACCGGAGCCCGGATCTGGAGCAGCGGGTCGCGGGCGCGGGCCAGCGCGCCAGCCGCCATTGCCTCCAATTACAAACGGACACGATGCCACAAACATGTATTTACGAACCGATAGACAACATGATTTGAATGTAAATAGCGCACCAAACGATTTCTTGGTGATCAACATTCAAAAGACGATATGAATAGAAAGGTCAATATCAAGCTTAGCAATGCTTTAAAAATTCCACAAACTGAATTGTCAGCGCCGTTGACCGCCGGCACTCGATGTGCCCGACTAGTTTCGCAAGCGATAAAAACACATGTCTCCATATCATAAAAACAAACTCGTTCAGAAGCGAAATTAATATATTGCAATGATTCGTAATGACATTATGAGATCATGAATAATGATCTTTAAGGTGACAATGAAACACTTCTGTTAATATCAAAGTGATGTAATACTATAACGACTTTTGGCACTAAAATAATGATATACAGTACAGACGAAGTAAACAAAACTTTCATCGGCAGGTGAAAAGGGTTTGAACGCAAATAATGACAGCGGACACCAAATACAGAAGCCTCTCACATTAAATACACAATGTAATGTTACAAAGGAGATAGTTGGGCCAGCTTTATGGCGTGCGGCAATTATAAGAAATATCAATGGTAGGATACATCCCTCATTCTCGCGCGACGGCGGCCGTAACGAGGGACGGAGACAATCGTTATGCCATAAAAGCGGGAACAGTTAGGCAGGAGCCTTTTGACCGCACTTTGAATATTCCGTATGGGGCGCCGGAACAGACTCCCGCAAAGGCAGATCACGATTTCACCATAACCTCCACTGATTTTGTTCAAATATTTGTTTTATGGGAATAGCGGCTCGCCTTTGATACGTATTGTTTTGAATAGGCGTTGCTCTCAGCTTGGGCACAGCTATCTGATGTCCGCGTCCCGCGCTTGCTGATTTATGATTTACTTCCATATAACATGACCTCTGCTAATTATTTTGATCAGGTTGGGCATATTAATTGGCAATTATCGCGACACGAATATCAATACTTTAATCATGCAAAGATTCAAGTTTATTTTGCGTAGTTGTTAGTAAGCGAAGGGCTTTAAGGTCAGCCTGTATCGGTGGAATATTAATAAAGTGGCAGTAATTCTTGAAATGGCCGTTAAATTTAATAGTTATCCGGTTAATTAGGATCTATTTAAATTATAAGTGTTTCCTGTGGCTCGGCTTCAAAACTTCAGATGACATTTAATGCTTTCGGTTACATAATAACTCTTGTGTTGGAGGTGCCTTCGGAAATAGGAGCCCTGCTCCTGCGTCTGCACGCCCGCGCATGTTTGTGTCGCGCCCGATTCATATAAAAACCATAATCTCCGTTTTTCTATCACGTGCTTTACGACATCATTAAGTTCTAACTGTCGGTGCTCAGTTGTCCTGATTTATGTACTGTTTACTCGTGCGTCCGTTGCGTTTCAGTCTCCCACTACGGTTTTATGTGACTGTAACAGTGAGCCACTTTGTTTTATTGTTGTCTCTTTCATTTTATTGTCCTCGATGTTTTAGTGTTTGATTTATTATGATTTCTCTCTTACTTGATATCACTTGGCGTTTACATTGTCTCTCTTGATATCGTTACTCTTTGATCGATTTCACAACTATACTGCGTTAGAAACTACTTAAACAATATAATTTCTATAAAAGTCTAAATAATTATTGACTCATCAGGATCTAGCATATTGCTCGTTTCCAAAATGGAAAATTACAAAGTTTTACATAAACTTATTAGCTAACAATGCTCCTCAGTTATTCATTTGTTGCATAAAGTTTAAGTAGTTGCAACACTGGCTCAAATGCCTCCCAAGTATAAAGCGTGGCGTATCACTTACATTTTAACGAGTGGCATACGTTTATCTAATTAAAACCGGGGTCGCTGCCCGTCAGAACCGCTCACAACATTGCAGCGATGAGTTCTCCTTTTAATGTATCATTATTTGCCTTCTTAGCAAATGAAATCTTGATTAATTTACAATTGTCTTCTCATATCTGCTTTTGTATTCAAATGAATTACTAAATTAATAAAGTACATTTTAATATTATTAATAAGGGATTTGTATGATGTTAAAGAATTAATTTAAGGAAATGAAATAAATTATTTTGTAAATGTTAACCAAAAGGAATTGTCATAATTTCAAGGAAGCATTCACCAAAACACGATCCATGAAAGCAGAAAGCGACTCTAGAGACCATATCTACGGCGTACAGATGAATGGCACGAAAGCATAATGCTTTTGATTATTCTATTTGTGCTGGCTCCCGGGCCCTCGTTATCACCCGCATTCCTCGCCTCTGATTGATAACTGCTTATGTAATGTATATCCTCAACAAACCACGTCACTTGTACCTTTGTATAAGTACAATTATAACCGGTCTAGATACCATAAGTAAGTTTCTAGTATTAGTAATAATTATGTTTAATGCCACAATGAAAACCATTTTTTTTTCCAAACCAGTAGTTGAAGTTAAGATGAAAGTTTATCTTAATTTAGCAGGATTTTTTTATCACCTGCGATACACCTGCGGTACAGAACGATGTTTTTTCTATTCTCATCAATTCAGCTGACACTTTTTTCGTGACTGCATGTTTGTACTACTGTTGTATTTATCTCCATGCTGCCATAAGAATTATAAAGCTTAATTTAGTTAGAGCTTTTCAAATATGACATTATTTTATATTTCTGATGTGTTTTAATAAATCATTATGAATACCACATAGACCTCTATACTTCTCTGTTTATTTTTATTGCCTGGGCAAATGATATGAACATGCACTTGACTTCAGATGATAATATCATAGGACATTTTTTTTGTAATCTGTATCTCCATATAAATATGAAACCTGCAAACGGTGTGAGTAATACGTTGAAATGCAAACACTTAGTAGATTATCTCAGAGCAGTGAAGGCAAACTTGACAATTATGAAAACTACATACAGATAGTGACAACTAACGTGATTATGGCGCTCTTAACATCCATTTACCGGAGCAGGAATCGAATACCAGTCCTGTGACTAGGCAAATTGCATAATAATATTAATACATTAACAGAAATTGCGTGTAATTTCTGAGTGGCAGAGTTTTGCTAAATTAGTATAATTAGACTCAGAAATGAACTCGACAGGAGTAGGAAGTAGCACCCTCACAATATCGAGGTGAATCAGCTGTCGCTTTTTGGATTAGAGTTCGGTAATCTGAACTGATTCCCAATCCATTGTACCTCTTAATAATTCGGTACATCTAAGATATCTTGGTCCACGGGTGTTACCATAACCATTTTATTAGCGAAATGGTGACCAGCTTGTTTGTTGTCTTGATAAATTAAAAATACAAATTGCAAGCAATTTCTTTGAGCGAATCAGTCATAAATACGCTAATGCGTGCACAAAACGTATGCATTACAGATGCGTCCATTAGTCCGACAGCTTCACAATTTGTGCCGATTACTGCGCAGAGCTCTCCTTAATTACTGGCCCTAGCACAATATTTATCATTCACATCGTTGGGTCCCATGACTAATATGAAGCCTTGAACCCACTTGATGCAGCCTAGCTACCACGGGACGACGTTAGTAATAGTAATTTAAATAGACGTAATTCTAACAAGCTCTATTGTAACGGTTAGCTAATTAAAAATACATACGAGCTAGCAGACACCTGGTAATATGCAGAAACGTGCTCTAAGATATGGAATCGTTGTCTACTTTTTAAAAAATGCAAAAGAAAGAAGCGATAAAGTGAGTTTTTGACCGCAAACGCTGAGGGTGCGGTTGTAGCTATTGACGCAGTTGCCATACAAATGATCAATTAAAAATCATTTGTAAAATGGTTATTCATTTTTTAAATATCGCAATAATACCTTATGAAAGATTTATGACACGATTTTCTCTTCTGTTATACAAGATTTCCAAAAAATAACCTCAAATATAACCAAAACCTATCTGCATGAAGTCATTGTCGCTTCGATGTTTTGTTTACTTGGTAGTGACTTCGTAATGTTTGCCAACAAAAATCGCCGACATCTAGGCCGTGCAATAAATCTCGCTCGCGTTTGGCACGCTCTTATCAGTCGCTACTGCACTCCATTCATCGTCCGACGAGACGGGATCAATTGATTATGTATCTGTTGACATGTTTTGCAAAACGACTATTGAAAGGATTGCTTTTGTATGGTCAACATTATAGATGTAATATTTAACACTTAGGCCACTACGTCACGCAATATGATAGTACTGCCAACATCAGCGTTTATATCTGTTTTAGTTTATTTGGTGGATACTATAAAATAAAATGCTTTATTTGTATAGGTTAGATGAATATCACAACTACTGATTAGTATTTTAGTTTAGTAGTAGCAGAGGTAGTAAAATAAGTTAACCTTATTAAATTTATTTTTAAGTAGTCAGAGAGCAGTATGTTCTTTTCCTGTTTTTGAAAATTGTCCTCATCTACATTTTACAATTTGAAAATCTGTTACAATTTAAAAAAAAGAAGTAACGTTGCAGTTACTTACTAATACTGGTAAAGTTTATCAATACCAAGCTGAGTGTACAGCAAACGCTTCAATATCACTTTTGCCTACACTTAGATCAATGTCTTGTAGTTATTAAGATTCTCAATGAGCGCTAATTACAGTAATTTAACGTTATTTAATCTTGTACATTGATCTCTCAACAGATGGCCTACACAATCCGACTCAGGACATCAAATCCTTTTACCACGAAACGTCAATAACCAACATTGTTTTCTTAAATACCTCATACACTACTGTTTTACAATCGTCGTCTCATTTAGTATGCGTAACATTGTTCAACATTGTATATCAACTCAAGGAGATTATCGAGGCTGTGTTTTGTGCCTCCCAGCTACACCATATTCTTCCACGACGAAACATCAATAACCAATTCTGTTTTCTTAACGCTTGTATCATCTTATACACTACTGTCTCATAAGCGTCTTCTCATTTGGTATGCGTAACATGTACCACATTGTATATCAATTCAAGGGGATTATCGAGGTTGTGTTTTTTGTGGCGCTGTTTACTATTCAATGTTCGGACGGTCGGTCGTCATCACACCATGACATCATCGCGCCAAGATGATCAGCGCTTGTGTCAGAACGTTTACAATGTGATGTAATTTAAATATTTAACATGTTATAAGAAGTAAGTAGAGGCAAACGCAGCTGTTGGACCACGTACATACAACTAAAACTTGTGGATTAGACTTTAAAGAAATTTGAAAACGACGGAAGGCTACCATATTCTTAGCACACAATATTTCATTCCATGTAGTCTCCATTTACAACATGTTAATCTGCATTCGATGGCGATCTGGATGATAAGTTCCATTTTTTGTGGGACTTATCACATGTCCGCCAACTGTGCAATATAAATATTTAAACCGAGTATTATAAACGCAACAGTGTATAAACCGCGAATTTTATGACTTCTTAGACATCTCAATTCGCGCCGCGCTTTGATCTCTCCGAACGGTCATTTTACATTCGTACATCTTGCTAATAATTTGTTTAAAGAGTCTACAACGTTCGAGTAACATTTAGCATTCGTAAATTACCTTAGCTGAATTAGCTTACTTAGTAACTTCATTTACTTTGAAGAAAACAAATATTAGTAATCAATATTACTTTACTAAAGAAATCCAGCATAACAACGTCTTGTTGTTATGCTGAATTTCTATTAATTAATTATAATATTTATAAATGAAGGTCGACAATCTTTGACTAATTGATTTCAACAGCATCAAATCATTTGCAAATTAAGTAATTACCTCAAAAGAAATAGAAATCAAGCCCCATCAGCGTTTTCAATGAGGTAATTACTAAGTGCTGTTATTCCGTCTTCTATAAATTACTTTTTAATTGTTATAATTAACTCCTTGCAAAGTTCACAGCTTCCTATAAGTGTTTAAGTACATTCTAGATAATTTCCCACATGTGTGTGGTCGGGAAGCAACCAGTTGCTCGGCTGATCGCATGTTACAGATTTAACAACTTCGTCCTGCTCAACCGTAGCAGCCTGTAGCAGCCCTTCAAACATCTCTATCAGCATTAGATGCAATAATGTTTAGACCATCTTCATTATCATGAATGGTGGGAGTAATTCTGTTTTTTTGTACAGATTTTATTTCCTCTAATTCGCCTGTCTATAAAACTGCAATTTTTTTTTGTGTGCTACGTGGTATTCACTTATTTATTTATTATTTATTAAGATTTATCCACTTCCTTTTGTAATAATAAAATAAAGAGTCTAAAATAACGGATCATTATGGTTTTGGCATAGTTTTTTGTTTTTCCTGTCAATATAGGTACTTACTGAAATGTTGTCATTGTAAGTACAAATTAAAAAAACTGTTCGAAACTTTGTGTAATTAAAAATTAAGGTTTCACATTATCTGATTGTCGAAAGATAATAATTGACAATTCATGGCAGGTAGGTGCAACTTGTCTTGCAGTCTCTATATTTAGAGTAAGTAGACGTCCGCATTCTATCCACCGCCAATGCTCAACGTTAAAAGGCCACGGGACTCCACCTCAGAGATGCTTCTACATCTGTACTTAAGAAGGCAATTAAAGCGCAGAGTGGTGGTCTAGCCATCATCATTAACTCAGGAATTCTAGTCTATCTTACGTTTAACTTAACTGTTTCATCCGCTTGTGGAAATTACTCATTACTTTCCAAGCACCTATCTGTACACAATCGTATTAGAATTAGAACTCACTCGTTTCAAAATAGGACTTTGTATTTATTGGTCCCGAATTGTTATATTTAGTCATTCTTTTGAGATATTTCCCAAAATACTCAATATGTGATGAATCAATTAGTACATGAAACTCTACGCTTGCTTTGCTGGTCAGACTCTAAATATTGAATTGAAATTATAAAACCCCAAAAGCTTATTCAACCATGGAGATATTGTTCAATTCTTCTAAATTAAGTCCACTGGTGACATTTTATGATTATAATGATTTCGATTTATTTTTTTGAAGCGTTTTATTTAACATTGTATTCGATTGCATTCGGTATTTCAATTTGACGGGACTTTTTTTTAAATTTACATTTTACTATGTGACTCTCAGTCCAAACTCCAAATGTAACTCCCAGTCCAAATCCTTATATATCCCTGATCTCTGAGCTGAAATTTTACAGAAGTTTCAATGATTTTTGACAAGATCGAATTTCCCACGCGATAGCGGGATATAATCGAAGTTGCGCGTGTTTCGTTGGTACTAACTATAATATACATAGGATTCTTGTTTCAGTCGTTCCTACCCATGTATTGATACGAAATTCAAGGAAATATTTTATCATTGTTCGTTTCAATTCCTCTGTGAAAATGGTATGGGTACTTTAATTATTATTCAAGAGACAAAATTTTAATAACGCTGTCTTTACCACTTCAAAGTCTTGTCATACTATGTTCGTATTGAATTGAACTAGTTTTTCTTTTCTTATACCTACTGTGTTATTTATTGTGCCTTAAATATTCATTAATTTCATTTTACAATGAATATATTTTTTAAAGATATAATATCTTGAAAAGTGGAACGACGAAAAGGTTTATGCAATTTCATTTACGCCGCTTCAAGTTTTCGTGAAGAAATTGTTATCTTTGATATATTTAGTTACCCTCTTTCAACTTTATGTCTATAGCACATTGTTGTTTTTAATTCTGATGTATTGATCTCTTTAGCAAGATTTACGATCTCTTCTCATATGAACTTATCATGTGATTTAATAAATCAATAATGATCTTTGCATTTTAATTAGCGTCTAAAAAATTGCCTTGAAACGCCTCTTGATCAATGTCATCCAAAACACTGATTAGTCAACCATTGCTGGCCGCGGCACAAATTAGATGTTATTGGACGTCAACAGCACTTGTGTAAACGGCTCATCACAATAACACAATAGTTGCGGCGCCCAAATTCCTTTCACGCTCTTAACAGTATTGAGACACCCACGTGGCGCAGGGCCGCTGGGTACAGCGCATTACAATTTGAAATTGTCAAGAGCAAGGTAGAAATAATCTTCAAGGAGGCTAACTATGTCAATGTGTACGTCACCAATTTCATCGTTAGATATAGACCCTAATTTTCCAAAATTGTATACCCGTTCCTTTCGTTTGTGGGGTTTGGGTGTGGTTGGGTTCCATAGTGTGTGCAGATTGAGAGCAAAAAAATGTTTGTCCTACCAAGCCTATGTGGCATAATAAAGATCTGAGAGGTCAATAGATCATTGCTGTCAAACTTGACTTTGGCTTTAGCTTCTGCTACTGACGTCAAATTCAAGAACAATTGTTGTGACGCCATTCAATTTACATATTACAAGCAATTGACACAACATAGATTAGGTACGCGTAGTAGTAGGTAGGTGTTATAGTACCTTTAGTTTACTTTGCTTAGTATTATTTAGTTTAGTATGATTCAAGTTTTACTAAGAAATATTGTCAACGCAACCGACAGTAAGTTTTTATGTTTGTTTTCAACGAAACCATTTCCTCATTCTATTCAAGCGTAATCAATGTCTTTTTTTGATAATTATTGCTGAATCCAACTTGCATAGTAATTTCATGGATATACCACATTTAAATTACAATGGTATCTATTTATTTATCATTTTCTTTTTCCATTTGACTATCACTAGCAATAATGTTATTACATAGTTTTTAAATTAGTTTTTGTAAATCTTTGAAAATATTTATTCATTCATAACAATTGTGAGGCCTTTATGGACAATGTAAGGATGCAGTAAAACTCGAGGCGCGTCATCGTCCGAGCAGAATAACAATACTGTCGCGTAATGAAGTCCTCAGCAAAATAAACAGGCGGTCCGGTGCAGGAATCTAGCTCACCTTGGCTATTATTTCCTACTCACCTACCGTGCGCGGGCGCAGCGGCCGCTACCACGATACGGACTGGTCGAGCGACACCGGCACGTTTCGCAGTACCGGCACCTCCAGCAATAAACAGATTTTGACAACAACCTTTACAATTTTATTGATTTCCACGAACACCTGTGCGATTTGTTCGCGAGTACATTCCGTTTTATTGCGACACGCGTTTTGAAATTGTGTAATTGCTTCAGTAATTTGTACATTCCACTATGTTTATGCAGTCAGCACAGACTCTTCGATGCGTCATGGAAAACGGTTTAGATGCTAATGCGGCATTTGTTGGGCTCGTTTGTAATTAAAATTAGCACTTAATTTGAAGAGTACTTTGTAAAACAAGAGTGAAATGAAATCAAACAGAATGCTTGCCATGCACTGAATGAGAAATGTAGAAGGCTACGAACCGTGATAGGACAGCGCTAAGAGTTCCTCGTCTTGCAGCCATCGTAGCTCGCTAATTATAGACATATCAGCGTGGAGCGACATTAAGACATGATAACAGCATAACAACAACACTAGCGACGACAGATCACCGATCAGCGCGCGCCGCGCACCATCGGACCACCAAGTACACAGCACTGCACAACTGCACGTCAATACACCACCGCGCGATGCCACAAATAGGCGAAGCACTAATTGCAATCTGCAACTGATACGAGCTATCGCATCACTCTACTCATCAAGTCACTGAACAGCTGTCAAATAGCTGACGATCGTAAACCGGGGTGAACGAACGGCGCGCGCGCCGGCATGCGAGCTCGGCGCGGACTCACAGCGAACTAAACTAAACGCGACTCGCGGCTGGCACAGGCCGTTTGCCGCCAGCCAGAGCCGCATACCAGGCGGGGGGCACAGATGGATGACACGTTCTAAAACTGACACCTTATCGATAACTTGGAAAAATCGACAAATTGCAGCACTACCGCGCCAAGACGAGGGTCACAAATGTTTTTATTACTCGGTGCGCAAGTGATAATTAAATTCGTAATATTCGGTAACTGAATTGCATATTTACAGCGGTTTAACGACTCCTCCGCGCGCCGACACAACTCCACTAAAATACTTTGTCGGAGTAACACACCTGAGTTTTACGATTTTTCTCAGATTTACACTGCAAACGTATGATATCTGATCTCAAACTGGGTCACACGGTGTCACCAAAATTACTGTAACAATTTTTAAAATGATTTATACTTATAGATACACCTATGTCATCATCTTTAAAGAGGCTGTGATTTAAGTTTGATCACGATACCCAAATTAGTAATCTGTGGGTAGTTTAAAAATCTAAAAATTATCTTTATAGTTTTAGATAATTTAATTGGCAATTACCCGCAACTGGCGTTAGCTAATTTAGAAGTACCCCATAGAATACATCAAATGGTTAATCATGGACGTGACAGTACGTATGTATGTGATCTCAATTAGAACAAAAAACGCGATGATGTCACACCGACGACAAAAACTGCTAATCGTAATCGCATCGCAGCATCTGCGAGCAATGGGAGGTGGCGGATCGACGACCGATGTTTGCTATCAATAATTTATGACAAAAAAAAAATTTGTATTCCTGCACAAATTATATAATGCTCTAGTGTCAAAATAAGAAAAGCTTTTACTATGGGTATTAGGTAGATAATTGATAAAGAGATAAATAATCGAAAAAGGCACTCATTTAGACTTCACACGAATGTTTGTCTTGAGTGAGACGGTATCGATCGAAGCCTCGAGATCCTAGTTTGGGGCATCGTGAAATGGACCCTAAATGTTTATAATATTAATGTAAGCACCAAAATATTTTTGGTGAATAATAATAATACTTATCCCCAATATTCTGCTCATGTGAACCCACATCTTTCAACTGAACGTAGTTAAAGTTTTGACACTGGTTCCAGTACTCCGCTGAATAAGGTTAAAGGTCGCCCTTTATTCTCATGCATACCGTAGATTAACAAAAACGTGACCAAATTCCAAACCTAAATAAAATAGGGGTAACAGCTGATACATGGCGGCGGAGCCGGGAGATAAAGCTTGTCCAAACAAAGTTATCAGACGCGCTGATAAAGTGGGAACAACGCCCGAATTATTTTCGAACACCGAGAACGGATTTAATCAACGAATTGAAAATTATGTCTTACAAGGATCTGCATATATTCCGGTTTCACGGGTTACTGATAAAGTTCAAATAGTCTATCTGTCAGACAGGTTAACTTCTTTTACAAAGAAAAAAGTGTACTACTATACTTTTTTATTTGTAAAAGAATAATATTTTTAATATCTTCTATGTCTCATTATAACACATCTACATGTGTTATAATGAGACTTATAAGATATTAAAGAACAGCTCGTTAATTTGTGAACTAATGTAGATGTGTCTCTTAACTTTTGTTGAATTGATATTTAAAAGTCCTACTATCATTAAAATTTGTAAAATTCGAAAATTGTATAATTCATTGGTTGTTGTAACATAATTGGTGTTAATTCTATCTGTACCAGATATTCCATATTAACCAAAATTAAAATCGGACCAGTTTCCAGGCAGACTCGCCCGAGTATTAAACTGTGAAAATTTCAACTCTCTACCTATTATGGTTCATAAAATATAGTTGCGTTGCATATAAATATACATGGACAGGCATCGGAAACTTGGTAATAGTGTTCCATTGGCCTCATTTAAAGCCATAAAAATAATGGGACCTAGGTGAGAACCTTGGGGAACTCTTAAACAATTTGATACTACTTGATCGATGAAAATCCCGGTAATGTCGTGATTTCGTCAGTCAACATTCAAAGAATATGCAAGTAAATTAACGATGACCCAGCCAGCACTAGGATGGGTAGGTTTAAAGGCATGCTAAGTTGTCGAGTCAGTAACAGTCGGGCGGCCTATAGACACTGGCGTCTGACACCACCAAAGTCGCAGTTTGCGATAGGCCATTGTGTACACCACCCCTATACCAAAATAAACTATTTTCAAGAAAAAATTATTAACACAACAATATCTTAATTCATAGTCACATATCTTATCTGACAATTTAGAGAATAAAATCAACTAGTAATTTAGTTGAAGCGCTTCTTTGATCATTACTGAATGAGGGTCATAATGTATATTTCGATGTTATTGTTATTCCGATCTACATAATGTTCCATTGCGGGTTGGTGAAGATTATTTACGAAGAGGCCTCAGGCTACTGACATGGTTTAGCAAATTATTATCATTACGCCAACCAAAACACCGTAGCTAATTTTCTTTCGCTATTTTTCCGGTTGCGTTTGTAGTTTATAGAGTTATTTAAAACAAATCTGAGCAACTTTTATCCACTAGAAGTTTTGTTAACGTCACTTGCATTGCAATACGCGGGACTACTGTAAAACGCAATACTTACTCTCCATACACCAAATTTCAGGCAATCATCATATCAACCCGTAATCATCCCACTCCTGGGATACGGGTCAATGCGGATTGGCAGAGGCCGGTGTTTTCAAACCGCCCTAAGGCCACCGACTTGGCTTAACGACTGTCATCCATCGACAACAGCCGGGACCGAAGGCTTAAAGTGCCCTCCGAAGCACGGAGAAGCTCGAGATAACGAAACCCATCCAAACGCTGGCTAGGGTATATGGTCGCTTAACTTGCGTGTTCATATAAGAGTACGACACACAGGGACACCATCGAGCTATTCATCATAATTTCAGGCAAAATACGTACTTATTTTATTTATAGGAAATGGGAATGGGATATAGTGATTGAATGTTTTTTTTTTTGGTGGTAATGGATCATTGATTTTATTTCAACTTTTAGAAACGTGTGAAGCTATTTTCTTTTTTGTTTCCCAAAATCGAAAATATTCTTAATTTAGCAATACTAAAGCGTAAGACCTAGTTGCATTGATTTATGTTCCCATAAAGTATAGTAACATTACGGTTGTTATACTGTCACTAGCGTTCTATCAAACGACATATCAAATTATGGTAATGATTGCATACAAATGGATAATTTAACACATATTTTTATATATTTATAACCGAGGCGAAGCGTGCGCGGGAGGGGGTCAGCAGCGGGCTCGTTCGCTAGTGAAATAACAAGAAATATACTTCGATTTAAGAGTTAATACCTTACTAAAGTCCAGCAGTGGACTTCTTGTGGCTGAGATGATGACGATGATGATGAATACCTTACCAATAAATAGACACTTGGTCATTCATAACAGTTATACAATAAACTCTTAGAAAAGAATTTCGTAGTATAGTACACAGAAGTAAAATACATTATTGTGTTGGTAAAAATTAAAAATATGGAAATATATATATGAGACTTTGAGCCAACTCCATACAATTAAACTTAAAATGGACTACCTCAATCCAGACTAACATTTCTTAGGGAGAAGGTGGATAGGATTGTGTTCGTGTCATTAAATTATCAAGTAAAATGTGTCGGAAAGGTTAAAGTTGATAATGTTGATGAGAAACGGGATCCTTTACTGACATATTTGTCGTTAAAGAAACCGCTCACAAGTCAATTACGCGTAATCTGCGCGGTGGGAACGCACCTCATTATCATTAGCACTTTATTTACATAACGCTGCCAATTTCGGCAGATACGCCGTTGCGTGCTCCCCCACAATATTTGACTTAATTTCAAATTAGTCGTTTTTTCATGTCGTACCAGATGGAAAATGGTTACCTTGACTTTATAGAAACAATGACAGCAGATTTGGTCAACGCATCCAACCAAAATCATAAGCACATTAAACTTTGATTGTCATAGTGATTCTTGAGAAAGGCAATATTAAAATTCTATGGACGGTTTCAAAATATTCTATAGTGATACAATGAATTATTAAACTAAAATTTTATTTATGACAGAGACCCCTGATGGTAAACAATCACCGCTACTCACGGACATCCAAGACTACAAGATTTTCATGAGTACATAAGTAGATGAATTTTTACATATTTGTGATACCGTCATGTTTTGCAAATATTATTTGCAGGACATTAAACTCTTATGTATTAGAGTAGTTTTTGCGGGTTGGGGACAAAGCCTGCCAGCATTAAAGTCACGTCTGTTTCTTGTTACAGTGTTTGCAATTTAGGAAATAGCTCAGGATTACGCTTAACAAATAATGCCACCTCCATTATATATAGGGACGGAAGTGTCAGAAGTCTGTGCTTTGAAAAATAAGGTTCACAGCTATCAGTCGGCTTGAGTCCAAACATAGCCCTAGTACAACGCTTATGCATCTTAAAAATCACGTCCGAGTCCGTTGAGTTTCCCTAGAAAATCACCCCATATTGATGCATTGAAAAAATAAAAAAGGATAGACGGAGAAAGGCAAGTGAAAAAGCGAGTAGGAAGCTGGAGGAGTATGTCACGTCGATATGCTGTGAATAATGTGTAATAAGTAAACAATGTAATTGTTGCGGCGGGTGTCGGTGGTGCGCACCAAATTGTTATGTCGCCGTATCCTCGGGGGCGCCGCACTACGTGGCTACGTGTTTTTGCTTTTAACTAAATGTACATTTTATTTTTGTAGTCGACGGTTTAGAACTATGAGTACGTGATACCTGTTGTAGTAGGTATACAAAGAAAATATTTGAGAAACACGGCAGAAATTAAATTGAAAATACCGATAATTAAAAAAAACCCTGATATCCCATTAGAAATTACTCAATTTCGCGTAATTGGATATATATTTAATTACATTATCGCCCTCAAAAGAAATGAAACAGCTGGTCCCCGGGAAGCGGTAATCGATCAAAATTGCTATCAAATTTCAACGGAAGCAGAGTGTCGTTGGCGCGTGCGCGAAATCGAACCCGCACTGACTCACCCAATCACCGCATATCACATAGCTATCATGATACTGTAGCATCGTAAGAGGTAGCGGCTTGACAAATGTTGCATCGCATAGCAAATTTTAGTCTCACTATCTTTGTATGTTCGTCATTGTTGACGACCGGTACCGCAATAAAAAGTCTTCTTGCCAATATATTCCAAATTATCATTACTCCCTTTTCATATTATATTGGTTCTGGAAAAAGAAATATGTTTGACATTGTCTCTACAAAATATTTTTATTTTTATTATGTTGGGCTTTTTCTTTTTCCTCATAATACATTTATGCTATTTTTTTATTCCTCGTCCATACTTTCCGTAGATTTCCTATTCCTTCGTGTCATTATAATCATCGTTATCAACCACTATAATTTCATTGTTGAGTGGGTCTCCTTTCAAACGAAGGTCGGAACGAATTTGGCATAAAACAACTCCATCATACAAGTCCTCTATGAACATTTCGGCGTCTTCAACCCACTTGACAGTCATAGCCATCCAAAAATGTAGAGTGTATATTTTTAATCTATTTGTAGACTATCTTGCAGAGGTACCTACTCATCTTTGTAATGGTCTATAATATTGATTAAAGTTGGCAAGAAACTTTTGCCTAAGTAGATTTATTACGCCAACGCTGTGATAAAAATTATATTTATAAAGAAAATCTTTAGAAGTTTTAAATTAACTACAAAGACAAAATTTTGTAAAAAAAAAGTTTTATAAAATAGGCTTCTGTGCTTAGATGAAACCAAAATTTGGTTTCATCTAAGCTTCTGTGTTATCCTTACACTCAGTAGAAAAAAACCAATACAAAGGAGTTCATTCATATCTAAAGTTGCCCCGCCTTGGACTCCTGACTTACACACAAATTACTCGGAACACAGTAGCCACTGTAAGAAAACAAAAAACACTGCCCCTATTCTGTTACATCTGGATATTAAGCTGTCTCGCTCTGTCATTAATAACATGAGAGATAGGTGTCGTAAGAGAATGCACATTAGCTTGTGCTGGTCAGTGTTTTAAAGTTTAGCTAAAAAAAATATAGAGGTGGAAAGTGATGACCAGAGTTGAGACACAAAGATTTTTATGTTAATGTTAAGCATCGTTATGAAACTTAGTAATCACATAGTAAAATATGAATACTATTGATAAATAAAAAATCTAGTAAAACCCTTCACGTAATATTTAGAAAACTTGAATCATATTTACTGCCCTGCCCACCGCTTTCATTGGCTGACTGTACCACCTACTGTTACATGCTCAATATTGTCAAATTGATTATAGTTTCTAAGCTTTATGCGACCACAATTTAAATACCTTGAAATGTTCGGAAACCTCATCAGCTTTTGAAGTCAAATGAAACTTTGAAGGTAATAACGCTTCTTACTTAATGATCTTAGCATCATTTGCCTTGAGGGAAGATATTAACTTTACGGCTCTTTGCAATGACTTGATTGAAATTCTCAGATACTCTCACATAGTTTAATAAACATCACTTGCATTATTACCACTGTCATCGTAATTTACATTGTTGATATTCTTTGGGAAATAAGTTTCTACTTCCAGTCACACTTGTGTTCATCACCTTCTAACACAAGGTGAAGAGAGCAAGAGCAGATGAAGGGTTTGCCCCTTTGGCCCGAGTCGAAGAGGCTAACTCTTCATCTTCTCTTCATTGAATTTTCTATAATATGCCCAATAAGAAATAACTTCAGAAATCCCTGTCAGAACAAATCTTAAGGTTTTAGCATTCCCCTGACAGATAACTTAATTGATTTAAATAAACCGGAATCATTTCGCGGCATTTTATCAAAGCGAGGAATGTTTGCGGAATTAATTATGGCGATGGAGCCTCCCGATACCCCGCTACGGGCAGACCCGACTCCAAATTATTTGGTATGTTATCGTCTAATACTATTACTATCTCGGCTATTAAAGCGGGGCTCTTTAGCCAACAATTGATTAGATCTATGTAGATGGATTCGAGCGAGAACTTCATTTACATGTAAATCTTTATACCCCATATTTAGATTTACCTATTCAGCGAATCTTCGCGGTTTAATTCTATTTATTGTTAGCTTTTTTATTTTATGATTTGTTTATATTTGTTAAGGATTGATTATAAAACATGGTGTTGTTTGTTGTAAGCCTGGTACCAATGAATCTGTCATTTCACATTTTGGTTTCATTTCATTTCATTTGTTCGTAACCTACATAAAATGTAATGCCAACAACAAAAACGCAAAAAATGCATTCGAAATTCTCCGATTATATCCAAAATAATAAACAACCAAATATATTCCCAATTAAACTTAATAACATTCAAGATTTTCAAATCTGACATCATCGAGATGACGGAGATTTTACCGAAGGACCTCCAATTACGGGCGACCCCTCCACGCTCTCCGTTTGGACAAGGGCGCTTTGTATCTAATTACTTGAAATCCGAGGATCGAAAGAAGGCGAACTTCGACGCCATAATTCATCAAACAGTGTTTAAACATTATACTATACACATTAGCAAAACTATTTTTTCATGGTATACAATACAGAGATCCATTATTGGTCAATCGATTTTCAATGGCCGTCATAGCAAAAGGACCAAATATTCATAAAAATTGTTCGTCTATACGTACCCTAGTTTTACAACGAGTTTTAGTAGAACAGCCATACTTTTCATTGCAATTAAAAGAATGAAAAAATAAGTCGTGGTAAGAGTAATAGACAAAAACGTTAATAATAAGTTAATATTAACTTCAAAGCGTATATCAAGTCAGCATAACTTACATGAAATTTGATTACTCCTACGTGTGTTGTGGGCTGCGGCCACTACATCCGACGTATGACGCACAGCTATGAATGGAAACGCTGCTGTAAGTACTAAAACTGACTTTTTGAGTTAATACTTTGCAAAGTACTCATGTCCTGACTCATGGGTGATTCTTGGAAATGCGATTATTCGGTTGATTCCACTGGCTAGTTTTTTTTTTTCAAAATATAATGAAACCTGGTACTACACGTAAAAATAGGCTAAACCTGAAGTATAAATTTCGAATAGGCACTCATTTTGAACCTATAAATTCCAAGATATTAGACATTAAAAAAATCATGACCAGGGGAATCAATTAATAGTTACAGGGGAATCAAAAATCAATAACTCTGTACTTTTTTTAAAGAAATTGTAAGTTTTTACATATCAAAAATTACAAAATTAATTCTCAGTTATACATATCTAAATAAAATTAACAAATGTGAACATGTATTCTTCAATTTTCAGATATTATTATCTACTTTTGTAAACAATCGTCTGACATAGGCACATAAATATCTAATAATCTATTGGTGTCGTAATCACATTCGTGTTCCTTGAGAACACCCCATTTGTACAACAATATTGTCATATTCCTGCAATAAAAAAAGGAATATTAGGAAAATTGCGAAATTTTAGAAATGTTTTACAAAAATAAAGTTTAAAAAAATGTTACTTAATCCAGCTTAAGAACAACAAGGCGCCAGGCGAGGACGGAATCACAGCAGAGCTTCTGATAACGGGTGGTACACCGGTGCTTAAAGTCCTGAAGAAGCTCTTTAATTCCGTGTTGGTCGAGGGCAAAACGCTTGAGGCGTGGAACAGAAGCGTGGTGGTTCTGTTCTTTAAAAAGGGCGATAAAACCATCTTAAAGAATTATACCACATCCATACGCTGCGGCAGATTGTACAGAAGACCGAAGAGTACAATCTGCTATTATGCTTAGCGTTTGTGGACTATGAGAAAGCCTTCGATTCGATCGAGACATGGGCCGTGCTACAGTCTCTCCAGCGATGCCGCATAGACTGCAGGTATATCGAACCTTTGACGTACTTATACAAAAACGCCATCATGTCAGTCCAAGTACAGGAACAGAACACGAAAGCAATCTCATTACACAGAGGCGTGAGACAGGGAGATGTCATATCTCTGAAACTGTTCACGACCGCTCTGGAAGATGCCTTCAACTTTTGGACGAGAAAGGATGCGGCATCAACGTTAACGGCGAGTATATCACTCACCTTCGATTTGCCGATGACATCGTGGTCGCTGGAGGACCTCAGCACCATCCTCGAAGGCCTCAATTGAGTTTCCCAACAGGTGGGTCAAAAAATGATCATGGTCAAGACGAAAATCATGTCGAATGTCCATGTCGCACCCGCCCCGGTCTCAGTTGGGAGCTCGATCCTCGAAGTTGTTGACGAGTACGTATACCTTGGACAAACCATCCAATTAGGTAGGTCCATCTTCGAGAAAGAGGTCAATCGACGAATCCGACTTGGCTGGGCAGCTTTCGGGAAATTACGGCATATCTTCTCGTCCAAAATTCCTCAGTGCTTGAAACGAAGAACCTTCGAGCAATGCTTGTGTTGCCAGTGATGACCTATGGATCGTAAACGTGGTCGCTCACTATGAGCCTCATAAGAAGGCTATGGGTCACTCAGCGAGCCATGGAAAGAGCTATGCTCGGGGAGATCCGTAGCAGAACCAAAATAACTGACATAGCCACTGACATAGCCAAACACTGAAGTGACAGTGGATAGATCACATAGCGCGCAGAACCGAAGGCCGATGGGGCAAAAGGGTTCTGGAATGGCGACCACGTACCGGCAAGCGCAGCGTAGGACACCCGCCTACAAGGTGGTCAGACGACCTAAGGAAAGTCGCAGGAAGCCGCTGGATGCAGGTCGCACTGGAGACGTTTGGGGAGGCCTAGTTGACTTCTTGTGGCTGAGATGATGATGATGAAATAATTTTTCAGTCAAAAACTTTATCACATTTTGATTTCACTGACCTTAGAAACAGAGTAATCAATGTCAGGGAATCAAAAAATGTAGCAAAATTATCGATTGTCGCTAAATGACTGTATCTAGTACAATGACCTTTACACCCTAGGTAGTCATTAGAGTGGCGATAGTGCATAATTTTTTTTAGTCGTCTAATAAAATTAATTGATGGTAAAATTGAGGTCAAAGTAATCAACGATGTACCAAACCAAACCCAGTGGAATCAGATACTTACCTTTATATTTCTGGAATGCAGCAAGCAGCCGCGCATCTCTTCCCTCGACACTCAAAACATGACTGACGGTTAACGCTCGGGGGGTACACATTGCTTCCAAATTGTGTCACTAAGGACGTACGTACATTTTAGTGATGTACCAGTGGAATCACTGCTAAGGCCCGGACAACATTTAAAAAATTCATATAATTAAATGTACTATAAATACGTGGTTCATCTATTTTATTTATTAATTCTTATCAATTTGGGATCTAATATAAAATATTGAAATATCTATGAACTGAATGGAAAAAATGATATGGATGATATTGTGTACAAATTTGGAGTACGGACACGCCAGTGGAATCAATTTTTAACACTTCAGATATTTTTTTTACTCACTTTGTTTTATATTTTTCTTAATTATCGTAGTGACTCAGTTAGATTACAGTTTAAATTTTAATAAAAAAAATACTTCATACGCTTATTTCAATTATACGTACACTTTTTACTTCCGGACAACGAAAATCCAGGTTTTCAAGAAACACCCTCATGTCGTCCCTAAATTGGCTTACCAAAAATACCATGTATGAATTTCTGAAAATTCGTCTTTAGATTAGATTTAGATTAAAATTAGACGAAAAAGCATACGCCAACACGAGGGACACATTTGATATAATAGTGTTTAACATCAAATCTGACGATGATGTCTTGCTTGGAGAAGAAATAAGTGCATTGACCTACACCAACAGAATATGTAATTTGGTCCGAGCTATTCGCACGGTTTATGGTCTAAACACGACAAATAATTGAGCACGCGTCGAGTTTAATTCCGTCCGATACATGACGAAATCTCCTCTTAATTCCAGCAATTAAGTTTCACTGTAATTTTTTGCGGTCACATCTGATGTCATTTTTTAATGCTGCGATTCCTCAAAAAACTCAACTTCTGCCTTATAGGGGATTAGGATCATCATCGGTGGACTGCATCCAGCGGCTTCCTGCGACTTTCCTTAGGTCGTCAGACCCCTTTCGGCCGCCATGGCAACTGAGTTTCGCAACCACCTTGCAGACGGAAGTTTCTTACCCCACCGTCCATCGGTTCTGCCCGCTATGTGCCCTGCCCACTACCACTTCAGCTTGCTGATCCGTTGAGCTATGTCGGTTATTATCGTTCTGCTACGGATCACCTCATTATTGGTCCCCAATTCTATAATTTTCGAGTGGATCGTCCTGACTCCTTTAATAAGTTCATGAGTGTTACAATTTACTTTGATTGAAAAAGTAATCATAACTTTGAATGAGGAAATAATGTCCTTTTAAATAACTAAACTATTATGTACTCGTAACAGAGTACATTAAGTATCCTCTCTGAATCCTCTCCTCTCTTTGAAGGGATGTTATGCAAGTTTCATCAGGCGCACATATCCCTCTAACGATGTTACGGCGGAGCGCGGGAGGATTCTCCGCTCTCAGCTGCGTTCTTGATGAAATATTGCATCACAAAATCGAGTTCTAAATGATCCAGGCGTTTGTTAATTTAAAACTCATATCTCTAGAATGTGTCCTTAGTATATCACTTACAATTTTTGTTCTAAATAATTTTTTAAGTTAGTATTTGAGTTTGAGTACAAAATTACCTTGGAAAATCCCTTTTGTCTCATCAGACTAAAACCATATTTTTTTTTAAATAAACTCAGATTATAAAATAATAATGAACATAGATATGTGTCGCCACATAAATAATACAATACAAAACAAAAAATCGGTGAATACAATAATAAGCACAGAGCCTGTTGTCAATGTATGTAAAGAAACAGAATTATTTAGTTTGTGTAAAGTAATATTAATAGTTACGCCGATGATCTCTGATAAGAGCGCCGACTAATGCCGAACTCGTCCACAATCAATGGCTTTCGAATTTAAAAGTGAAATTGCATACTTTAACTTGCTTTTTGCCCGTAGCGCCATGATGTCTGCACGAAGGTGCGCAGCCCCCGAAGAGGGCAAACGTGTGTCGCGTAGGCTGAGCTAGTCTTAGCTTTACTCCTGAATCTATATAAGACAGTTGCGCACCGTTATAATAAAATATATCGTTTTTTTTTTGTAGTATGTTACTACAATTTGTGCACAAAATTTACCAAAAAATCAGCGTTTATGGCCACGCGATTAGCTAACAGCTTCGCCAGGTGGCCGCGTTTTGTCTGACTGAATAGATTAAATAAACTCTTTTAATAATTAGTATAAAACAACTTATTATCATATCTAATTGGCAGCGCACGACGCTGCAGATGAAAGCTAGTTTTATTGTCATTTAATTAAACAAATTACATTTGATTAACTACGACTCGGACATATTAATTTAATTCAGCGAACATCCAGCGGTTAGAAAGTTACCGCAAAAATTATTGGCCAATTTTGCAGCAAATGACCAACAGTAAGTGAAACGCGCGCGATCTGCGGTCAGGCGCGAGTGCGCGACTACTACGACCTGACGCTACTTAATTCACTTTGGGTGAAGTCGGTTAAAATTAAATGTATATTGAGACCTCCGTAATGTCAGAACATAATATATTATTTTACACACGTTGTACGAAATTCATTACACGTTCGTTTCGAGTTCAAAGTCACCTCGATGTTTACTGTAATCACAAAAAAATAATTAAGTTGACTTTCCAAACAAATAAATGAGGAGTTGAATAAAATAGAATAAATTTACAAGTCTGATTTTCCTTATTTGAGGCGGGAAAACAATTTAACGAAATGAAATACAGCATTTAATATTCGTTCATTGGTTTTTTCCCCTAAAAGGGTGAAGTCCACCGTCAACGAAAACATAGGTTGGCTGAGAAAAGTGAGAATCAGAGTGGTGAACCGGCACACAAAGTGAGGAGTGCAGTCCAGACGCAGTTAACATACTGATCTCTGCGGACGCGCTGTGCCGGCGAATCCGCGCCCAAATTGATACTAATGTTTTATTGCCCTTTGGCCGATCGCGCGATCGGCGCGCGCTAATTTATTGCCGGCTACACTTATTAATTAACCCGGCTCGCCCCGCGTTTTCTAATGCCCGATGACTGATTGCGTTTCCACTCAATACTAGAAATAAAAACTGGTTTGTCCAATATTTCTCGGTAATTTATCAACGACGGAAGAAACAGTTCCTACAAGCTTGTTAGAGCATTCGCATATCGATTTAAATCACAACTAAATATGGCTTGCGGTTTGCTAAATTACTAGCGTAATAAATAAACTGATACTGTGTTTGCTGACACCGACAGATCTGCGGCGCGCCCCGCTTGAGTCCTAGCAGTAATTCCAGGATATGTCGGCCATTGCTAATACCTCATCAACCAGCGCGGCTGCTGATGCGAGCCAGCCCAACACACTCCGCGGAGATAACAACATTCTCCTTAACTTGCTGGAGTTAATCAAATCAACGCGCAATCAATTCCGAGCGGAGTGGAAGCTAATATCCTGCGGTGCGGAACCTTTTTAGATCGAAGCTAAGATACTGGCAGATGATCGCCATTTCTAAGTCAAATGCAGCACAAGATGAAAGAAGAAATGTGTAACGAAACAGAGAATTCGTGATAACAAAATTTACATTTTCTTGTGAGAGGTATAACTTTACCAATCTGCAGTTATTGAAGAGAGCTACTGGCAAATAGTGGTTTTTTGACACCATTTCCTAGCACCAGATTATAACTTGTTATTGCCTTATTATATCATTAACGATGTGATCCATTTAGACATTATCAAGAAGTTTTAAATGTCGATAAAGGAATAATTACGTGAAGCCCAAAGCGTCGGGCGGCCAAAGTTATTTGGACAACGAGATGCTTTTTATGTGATGATAAATCATAAAAACTCGATACGATCTCGAATAAACGAATAACAATAACCATGATAACATTGTTACGTTGCTGTAAACAATGTTTTTATGAGCGATTCGTGTACTCGCCACTCGCCACTCGCCACTCGCCACTACGAGATGTATCGATATCGCGATCGTAATAAGCTGCCCAAATATTTCTATCGATATAATTATAGATTAGCTTGCAGGAAGTAGGAGATGAAGCGAATTGACCGAGTGCTCAAGACGAACAACATGGGTGTTATTGGGTATATTCGGTCACTTGGAAACATTAATTTGGGTGCGTTACTTAAAGTGGAATGCTTTTTAGGGTTCGCCGTTCGCGTGCCGTTTGCGAATTATTTACATTTGACGTGTCAATTTTGGTTTTGCTCGGTGCTCCCCCCCCCCCTCTATCTCCGAAAATCTTGTGTTTAGAAATTTGAAAAAATTCATGGTAATAGTCCATATAGTGAACCTACAAGGAAAACTATAATGGTTAAGTAGGCACTACTAGTTCCCGAGTAATAGCCGACGAACTCATGAAGTAA
Source organism: Endotricha flammealis (assembly GCA_905163395.2). Taxonomy (NCBI): domain Eukaryota; kingdom Metazoa; phylum Arthropoda; class Insecta; order Lepidoptera; family Pyralidae; genus Endotricha; species Endotricha flammealis. The sequence goes on along the minus strand of LR990868.1, from coordinate 124,639 downwards.
AATTTTTTTTACGAAAACGTACAAATGTCATAGAATATGGCATTGTACTCATTTGCATGCAAGAAATGCGTAGCCGATACGGAACCCTACAATGTGCGTGGCCCGACACGTACTTGCCCGGTTTTTTTATTTCTAGGTTCTAGTTACCAATAATGTGTAACATTTTTCAAAATTCGATCGCAGTGTTAAACAGCCATCAATCGGGCTGAAAGTAAATATTTTTTGTTAGATTATTATTTTTTTATATTTTAATATGTCAATTATTATCTTCTATTGTTTCATTGTATGTTTTGCTATCGATTGCTCTTGTATTTTATATCTTTATTACACATGCGTTGTTTTACTAAGGATCCCAATTTAAAAAAAAATACAATATAGTCTATGTTACCCGGGGGTAATGTATCTTTCCCAACGGTGAAAGAAATCGGTCCAGTAGGTTTTGAGTTTATTCTTACAAACACACACACACACACAAAAATACAAATCTTTCCTCTTTATAATATTAGTATAGATAGATAGTACAGATTAGTACAGATATTTTCTATTTTTCTTTGAGCCTAGTGCCCACTTCTCTCCTTTTATTTCATCCTTAATACGCGGTCTAATCCAGATTTTTTTATAACATCCAAATCGGAATCCTCATTCGTAGGATCCCATGTTTACGCAGAGGCATCGGCGCGCACAAATCGCCGTGCAAGTTCCAGGAAGGAGTCGACAACCCTGGCTCGGGATCACGCCGCACATGACGCGATTACCATACAATGTGTGCGTGCCCCTGCGCATCAATGAGACACGGGACCACGTGTATGAGAGAACAGTGGGGTCATTACCGTGGTACATACCATTTAACAATCAGACAAGCTAAAATTATACCTTGTATCATCAAATTTTATAATAAATCAATGACCGTACAAGCAAAATCTGTAGGAATGAAATTTATTTTTTAATAATATTTCTGAACGAGCAAATTAATTTAACTTTAGCACACGGAGACGTATGTAGGTATAGTTGTTTTATTTAGAAGGAATTCATCCTAAACTAATATTATCCACTTGGGGGGGTTGGGAGGGTTGGCAACGCATGAGTAATACCCCCGGTATTGCTTACGTCTATAGGCTATGGTGACGGCTTACCATCAGGCCGACCGTATGCTTGTTTGCCACCTGTGTGGTATAAAAAAAAAAATTATAAATGAGAAAGTGAGTTTGTTTGTTTGTTATTCCTACTCGGCTTAACTAATCATCCGATCATTATGAAAATTTGTATAGATATTGTCAGGGGTACAGAGCCCAACATAGGCTACTTTTTATCCCGTGAAAGTATGTCATTCCAATGGGAAAATATTTTTTCTACTATAGAGGGCGCTGTATCGGCCAACAGATGGCGCCACAAGTCGCGCCGTGGGTTTTGTTGTCAAACGAGAATCTATGTCATAAAATTAACCACGAGCGAAGCCGCGCGGAAATGCTAGTTTTTAATAAAATCTGAGTCGATTGTGACGTTTTTCTTATTTTCTTTTACCATCCCATAAACATAGAGATAAGAAAGGAATAATTCTCTCTAATAAATAAGTTTTAAAGAGGTTATAAATAGATACGCGAAAACTATATTGATTCAAGTTAGCTGATGAAAGTTAATTCATAACTAACTGAATCATGAGTAACTCCCATCGGCATGAACGTCGAAAGTTGTGGACGTGTCTCGTCTATCTGTAGCAACTGCGTTGTAAATTTTCATGTTTGCCCATATAACAATAAATTAAATTTAAATTGTACTCAATTCACACAGCGCTGTCTGGTCCCACAGTAAGCCAGGCTCAACCTGCTTGAGTTATGGGTCAAGGACAACGGATATTATTATTGTCAATTCATATAATAAAAACACCTAGACTCGAGAATAAACACAAATGCCATGAATTTCCTAAAATTAATATTACTAATGAAGATACTATTAGAATTAACAAAAGTAGACTAGATTGAATGAAATTAAGAATGTTTATTTACCATATAATAATATAGTCAATCAGATTTCAATATAGATGTTCCCCACTGTATTCAGTTCTCTGTGCCCTAGGGTCACCACCTCATCCAAAACAAAAGGAGATTTTGCTTCGGTTCGATCCTTTTTTTGGGTCCTTATTGTTTGGGATTTACTGAACATGACTTTATTTTTTGTTCGTGAGCTTCAGAGATTTTTGTATATTTTTGTATGCCGATGAACCTTAACCCATTCTTGGGTCGGAAATGTTTATTTTGTATAATGAAATGAAAGGTTATTTAGATACCTTAAGATTTAGCAGTAACAAACAAAGTGCCTTCACTATGATAGAATCAAATATTTTATTCAGAGACTAGGTCTTCACTGGCACTTTCACTAACGTCTTAAACCTTAAATAATTAATCATATTATAAATTATGTATAGAAACTGCTCTATATATGAACTACCACCATTTCGGAAACAAAGCAAAATGACCAACGGTCAAAGAAATGGCGAATAGATAACATTTGTAAATAGTAAATGTGGATATATTTTTTGAATATCGTCTAATAGAGAATCCAAATTGAATAACTAACGTAACTTCAAATTGAATAAATAACTAAAGAAACATTCAATGTTACGACGCTTACGACATAAACGTCATTATAAAATGACTAAACGACTTTATACAAACACTTGTCTTGTAATTTCTAACCGAACGCGTGTCCTCAAGTATCTGGGCGCGTGGTCACCGTCGCCAATGAATCGGTCTTTCACCCCCCTGTCCATCCGTCGACACTTGTCACAGAGTATCGTACATCCGTACTCGTAACAATTATTGCTGTACTTATACAAGAGTTATTATACAAAAAATGTTTTCTGTGGATTTTTGTCACAGAGCTATAAATAATATCCAGCTATTATATTTTACCAGCGAAATTCGCGCAACTTCGCTTCCGTGTATTCTTTCTTTGCTTTCCCGTGGGAAATTTGGAAAATCCTAGTACCTTTTGGTAATACATAAGTATAAACAAAGACATTACCAACGTGTCACCTTTGAAGCTGCGATCGACATGCGGCCCGACCGGCCCGACCAATCGAACGCCGATCGCATGTCGAAGTTGCGATCGACATGCGATCGGCGTGCGATTGGCGCCGGCGCCACCCAGCAGCGTACGCATTAGCACGCTACCCATATAAAAACCTTTGTAAAGTGTTAAAAACATATAAATATAGCGTATCATTTATTGTTTAACTGCAATTGTTCTGTGATTGATAACGCCTCGTAACTTTTTAAAAGCAAGCTTTTAGTTCTAGTAAACAGCTTATAACATTTGTGTAGGCGTTGGTTTTCACCACTCCAGTTATAGTTCTGTCATTTACAGCCAACGAAAGAGGTGAGCAGGGCTGTAAATACGATTTAAGTTTTCTAATTATTGTTGTGAAGGGATTTACTCGATTTTTTTATTTATCAATAATGTTCCACTAGGAAATTACTAAGAATCACAACGTAAACATAAACCTGGTCACTTCTTTCATTTGTTGATTTTACATACCTATAAGACTAACACAGGTAATTTAAGGATTCATGCATCTGTTTGGATTATTCAGTGAGTCAGAATTGACTTTACTCCCAAAGTAGAATACTAAGGAAGGCAAACACAAACCCTCCACTCGGCCCGCGAGCCGCTGTTGACGCAGCGCTCGACATCTCGTGTGCCGATTGCCTAAACAACCTTTAAATTGTATTGTAATTTTATTCTCATGGTATAAATAGAAATATGTGTGATGGAGGACTTTATATATTAAAATGTTTCACATCTCACCGATCATAAGTGTTGCAAACACTTTGCTGCTTCACTCCGGTGTTCCGTGAGAGGGAGGGTGAGGTGGTCGTACCAGCACATTTAATAACTCCAAAAATATTTCGGTTTCATCACAAGGGGATCCTTTGTTTTCAACACTCCAGATCTGAAGGGTATGGCCATTCACTTTGTCTATCTAGTCGCCTATCACGAAGTTTTAAACATTATCGTAGTGCAGGAACACAGGACAAAATATTATGATAATCAGTACCAAATAATAACATTATTTATCTATAAATCAGAGTCATCCCCATCACGGCGAAAGCGTGCAGGCGTGCAGGTCGCAGTTTCGGCGTTCGGATGATGCGAACTTTCATGAAATACTGCGAAGGGGTTTCAGTGATTCGTATGACGCAGTAAACGGACATGACGTCACTCCGGACGGGAAGTGTAAGCCGGGCCGAGTTTACGGCGCCCGGGTTGTTTGTCTGTTTATCGCACCATACAATTACAGGACACAATTTCTTTCATGTTTATTGGTAGACGCCAAAAGTCAAGAGCATCTTTACAATATGTATTCAGGTTGTATTTTTTTTATACAGATGTGACAAACAACCTTTCTACGCGACAACCGGATATATATATGTCGCATCGTATCGGTCATGTCATGAGTAGGTAGAATCACGGAATTAGCGAAACGCAAGCGCCCTCTGTACTAGAGCGCGTTGAGTGGAGTCTTGGCGGTTCGATTTGGCGGGAAGTGCATTCAGTCTGGGAGTGAATGTTGCCGCGTAAACGAGCTGCCAGGGAACTGCTCGCGTTATCGTTGTGTAGTGCTTAGATTATGTGATTACTGTGTAAGAGTGATTTAATTAAAGTAGTTAATTGCCAAAGGAGTTTCTTTTATCGTCCGTAACCCATTTGATCGCCCACGTACCGATGGCTGACGAAGGCCCGCATATTCCTGATGCGTTATCAGAATTGGGATGTGGACGGACGGATGAAACTCCTAGTGACGCGAACGCGAGTGATAAACAATGGCGCGAGTTATTCGAAAGACAGAACGATAATGTGCGGGCGCTTATACATGCTCTGCAAGTTCCCGGTTCGAGTACTAGTGTTGTGTTGCCTGAATTTAACCCGGACAGAGCTGAGGTCGATGCAAGGTCATGGTGCGCAACAGCTGACCTCTGTCTGGCCGACCGACCATTACACGGAAGCCAGCTTATAGTAATGCTTAGCAAAGCGCTTAAGGGAACTGCTTCGGCGTGGTTGTCGCAGATATCCTACCCAGGGATAACATGGAGGGAGTTCGAGGAACTTTTTATGGCTAGATTCGTTATCAACGAAACTTATGCAGGTACCCTCATAAATTTTCACAACGATAAGCCGAAGGAAAACGAATCATGGGCCGGTTACACTAGTCGATTAATGACGGCTTTAATGACACGTTGGAAGGATGCCACTGTGGAACAAATAGCTGCATCTACTGTATTGGCGCATGTTGCTCAATTTGATGGTCGACTGCAACGGCTTGCTTTTACGGCCGATATAAGCAATCGCCAACAATTGCAAAAGGAAATGCAAGCATTTGCATTTTTAAAGCGAAAGCAGAATGATCCAGAGGATAGTAAATCTGCTTCTGATCCGAAAAGAGCCAAGTTTGGAACGCCTTCTTTGCCTAGATGTTTCGGATGTGGTAAGGTTGGCCACAAACGGCGTGATTGTCGTCAAGGAAAAGGAAAGCAGTATATGTCAAGATCGACATCGTCGAACGCATTGTCTGCTGTCTCACAACATCCAGAGTCGAAGCCAAATATAGTGATCTGCTTTAAATGCGGCACACAGGGACATGTGGCGAGTCGCTGCACTAGCGGACGCGTCATGCGACCTGCCAGCGGCACCGCCAGCGGAGCAGCAGAACGGCGAGTCGACGTGTGTCTGGTTGAGCCTCCTTCTGGGAGCCTTGAACATCGTGGTGAGTCGTACAATTTTCATTACGACTCTGGCTCAGAGTGTTCGTTAATTAAAGAGACTATTGCTTTAAAGTTTAATGGAAAGCGCATTCATAACGTCATTAATTTAACTGGCATAGGACAGACTAGTGTAAGGTCAATTGAACAGATTTTGTGTCAAGTTAAAATTAACGAATGCTCATTTGAAATTTTGTTGCATGTTTTACCTGATAAGTTTTTACGCAGTGATATTATGATTGGCAGAGAGATTTTACATCATGGTTTTGTTGTTAATATGACCGCTACCGAATTCTCATTATCAAAACATAGTTTTGTGAATACTTGTGTTGTAGATGACTACCCTCTTAATTTTAATAATGTTGATTCTGATGTTGCCATGTATTTTCGGCCCAAACTTATAGAAACCTTAAAGCATTATTCTGATTTCTTCACTACTGGTATGCCTACTACTAGGGTAACTACTGGAGAACTTGTGATTAGGCTGATAGATCCAAGTAAGACGGTACAGAGGCGTCCTTATCGATTCTCTTCAGAGGAACGAAAGTCTATTAGTGATAAGGTTGACGAACTCCTATGCGCTAATATAATTAGGCCTAGTTGCTCTCCTTTTGCAAGTCCAGCCCTGCTAGTGAGAAAGCAGGATGGTTCGATCAGAATGTGTATTGATTATAGAGAGCTCAATGACAATACCGTTCCGGATAGATTTCCTCTCCCCCTGATTTCCGATCAGATTTCTAGGCTTCATGGAGCTAACTATTTTACAAAGCTCGACTGTGCTAGTGGTTTCCATTTAATTCCAGTGAACTCCGAGTCAATAGAGCGTACTGCCTTCATTACACCCGACGGACAGTACGAATATCTTACTATGCCATTTGGTTTACGAAATGCCATCTCGGTGTTTCAAAGAGCGATAGTTAACGCTTTAGGCAAATTAACTCACGATTATGTCATTGTCTATGTCGATGATGTTATGATTATTTCTGAAACAATCGATCAAGGTATTGAGAGGTTAGGAATTGTCCTGGATATCTTAACAAAGGCCGGGTTCTCTCTTAACGTCAAGAAGTGCTCTTTTCTCAAAAAGAAGGTAGAATTTTTAGGTTATGAGGTAGAGAATGGTGAGGTTCGTCCCAATCGACGTAAGGTAGAATCCTTGACCGCGTTACCACCGCCTGAGACTGTAACTCAGTTGCGGCAGTTTATAGGACTTGGTTCATATTTTCGCCAATTCGTTCCCAACTTTTCATCTATCATGGCACCCCTTTATAAGTTGACTTCTTTCAAAGGAAACCTTGACTGGAATATGGAACACGAGGAGATAAGGCAGAAGATTATTTCAATCTTGACTAATAATCCTGTTCTCATGATTTTTGACCCTCAGTATCCTACTGAGTTACACACGGATGCTAGTGCCGAAGGCTACGGCGCGATATTGTTTCAAGTCGTAGATGGTAAACGCCATGTCGTCGCATATTTTAGCAAACGAACATCTCCATCAGAAGCGAAGTATCACTCCTATGAACTAGAGACGCTTGCTGTCGTAAATGCCATTAAACATTTTCGGCAGTATTTACATGGTCGGAAGTTTGTAGTAGTGACTGACTGCAACTCTCTTAAGGCATCTCGCAATAAAGCAGACCTGACCCCTCGCGTTTATAGATGGTGGGCTTACTTGCAGTGCTTTGACTTTGAAATTGTCTATAGAGAAGGTAAGCTTATGCCACATGCAGATTTTCTCTCACGCAACCCTTTGCCATCTGTTCAGGTGAATACACCTACTGTTAGGGTAGAACAAAAGCGTGTCAATATCACTGAACTTTCCACGAACTGGCTTCTCGCGGAACAGCAACGCGATGAGGAAGTATCAAAGATAGTTTCTGACTTGTCTAGTGGTAATTTAGATTCAAGTGTTGCCAACACTTATGTCGTGCGCTCTGGTGTTTTACATAGAAAAGTTCAAAGGAATGGTAGGAATAAGTGCCTTCCCATTGTACCTCATGCTTTGAAATGGTCAGTGATCAATAACGTTCACGAGTCGTTAGTTCATCTTGGTTGGGAAAAGACATTGGAGAAGGTATACGACTATTATTGGTTTAAGGGCATGTCTCGTTACGTCAAAAAATTTGTTGACAGTTGTGTAACATGTAAGATTGCTAAATCTCACTCAGGCAAAGTGCAAGCAGAGTTGCATCCTATTCCGAAAGTTACTTCTCCATGGCACACGATTCATATCGATGCCACAGGAAAGCTCAGCGGTAAAAATGACGTGAAAGAGTATGCATTCGTGCTGATAGACGCTTTCACGAAATTTGTTCTACTGCATCACAGTAAAAATATCGACACTAAGAGCAGTATTCAGGCTGTCATGAATAGTGTTGCAATTTTTGGTTCCCCCACTCGTATTATTGCGGATCAAGGTAGATGTTTCGCGAGCAGAGAGTTTCGCGAGTTTTGTTCAAGTAAAAACATAACCCTTCACCTTATTGCCACTGGTTCTTCTCGTGCAAATGGCCAGGTTGAGCGGGTCATGAGCGTTTTAAAGTCAATGTTGACAGCAGTCGAATCCAGCTCTGAGAAGTCTTGGCAAGATTCATTAGGTGAAGTTCAGTTGGCACTTAATTGTTCAATTAATCGTGTTACGAAATGCTCTCCTCTTGAGTTAATGATCGGAAAGGTTGCCAGACCCTTGGCCTTGATGGCTAGTGATGTCGAGGTAGACGTTGATTTAGGTGAGCTTAGGGAATCAGCTTCAGTTCGTATACAAAAGTCTGCTGAGTATGAAAAGAGACGGTTTGACAGATCTAAAGCTCCACTTAGTAAGTTTTTAGTCGGTGATTATGTTTTGATTGAGAATGAGGAGCGGAACCAAAGCAAATTAGACCCAAAATTCAAAGGCCCATTTAAGGTAGCAGAGGTTCTCGAAGGAGACCGCTATACGCTGAAGGCGTTAGACTCAAGGCGCACTTATAAATACGCTCATGATAAGCTTAGAAAAATGCCTGAAGGCGATGTACCAATTGACGTGAGTGATAATGAACAGACAGATGTTACAGTTTAACATTTTAAACTGTTTGAGAGTTTTTAATGGTTTAAATGTTTTGTCGAATTGTTAATATGTGGTTTCTTGTGTATAAAGTATACTCAAAAGCAAGGGACAGCGTGTCTGATTTTTCGATAGTAGCCACAGGGATGGTCACTTTTGTTTAATTAAACAGGGTCACGGGGATGATCATGTAAGTGTCCACAGGGATGGTCACTTTTGTTTGGTTAGACAGTATCATAAGGGTGATACGTGTCATGATAAAAGGTCACAGGGATGACTTGGTGGTTGGTCACAGGGATGACCAGAGAGCGGTCACAGGGATGACAAGAGTGCAGTCACAGGGATGACCCGAGTGCAGTCACAGGGATGACAAGAGTGCAGTCACAGGGATGACCCGAGTGCAGTCACAGGGATGACCAGAGAGTGGTCACAGGGTTGACCAAGAGTGGGGCCACAGAGATGCCCAGCTGTAACCACGGGGATGGATTCGGCACCTTGCTTTTGACGAACTTGTTACCAATTGTTTTTGTTCTCAGTCAATGGTACTAAGCCTTTCATGGCTAATTGAATCTGTTAAGAAATGAGTACTTAGAGTATAAGGAAATAAGCAAGTGTAGTTTTATTATTCTGAGAATAAATTAAGTTGTGACTGTATACTTCTGCTATTTGCTTCCTAAGTAAGGGTCAGTATGACCGAGCGGTTTTGATATTTTGCGGGTATTCTTCTTGTTTTACAGGCTAACACACGAGGACGTGTGAGTAGCAGGATGGCCGTGTCGCATCGTATCGGTCATGTCATGAGTAGGTAGAATCACGGAATTAGCGAAACGCAAGCGCCCTCTGTACTAGAGCGCGTTGAGTGGAGTCTTGGCGGTTCGATTTGGCGGGAAGTGCATTCAGTCTGGGAGTGAATGTTGCCGCGTAAACGAGCTGCCAGGGAACTGCTCGCGTTATCGTTGTGTAGTGCTTAGATTATGTGATTACTGTGTAAGAGTGATTTAATTAAAGTAGTTAATTGCCAAAGGAGTTTCTTTTATCGTCCGTAACCCATTTGATCGCCCACGTACCGATGGCTGACGAAGGCCCGCATATTCCTGATGCGTTATATAGATAACGGATATAATAAAAACCCGGGCAAATGTGTATCGGGCCACGCACAGTGTAGTGGGGTGGGCAATCCAGCTGCTTCCTTTCAGAGCCGAATACATCAATCTGGATATTTTTAGACGGATTAAGATAGAAAAAAAAATTAAATTCAAATTCAAAATAGTTTTATTCAAGTAGGCCGATAAGCTCTTTCGAATTGAAGAAAAAAGAAGAGTATTAAAAGGAAAGTACTTACTAGAAAAAAAGGGCCGATTTTAAAAAGCGACATAAAATACGGTTATTTTTTAAATTCTCATGAGAACAAGAACATGAAATTGCAACTTTCGCTAGTCGCAAATAAATAAAATACGAATATATTAATTCAGTATGTATGTATATTTACAAATAGATAAGATCTTTTTTGTCGGAAGTGGAGGACGGTGTGAAGGCGAGTTCGCAAGCAGCGGCTGGCGGCGCGCCAGCGGCCGACGCGACTCTTTGATACGAATCACATATTTATAATTCATTTGTTTATATTTATTTATAATATGGTTTATTTCAATTGAGAATTTACGAGCACCGAGCACATCAAACATTTTGTGTTACGTAAAAACACGAGTGCGTAAAAAAATTATGAGATAACCCAGTCGATAATAAGCCTTAATTTCCTAAGAAAATGAAAAAGGCCTACCTATATTCTAAAGAAATATTATTATTTGTTCTTAATCCTGCACTTTACGTCATATCACAGGCGGTAGAGTGGTAGGCTCATCACGAATCACCAATTTACAAGAAAAAATTATGTTAAATTATTGATCAAATTTGACATTAAAAATATATCAAATATAATTGTAAAAGACGCGTCCAAGTCCACAGAATAATTGTTGGGGATCCTCCGAGGTCTTAAATAAAAGTAGTGGACTGTATATTATGTACTGGTATAATGGAATCTTCAACTTTACAGAAATCAGTTAAAACACGTAAAATTGATGCGCACACGCCGATGATTCCGTGGCAAGTAGTTTGCGTAGGGCGACGCGCCGCGGCCCGCGGCGCTGCCGTCGAAGCCCCCACTCGTTCGCAGTAGTAGGCGCGAACAGACTCCCGGGGTTGAAGAGCTCCTCTTCAATAAATTGGCAATGGACAAATATTATTGTAGGCCTGTCGAATGGTCCCTCTTCGAGTTGCAATCTCAGCGACTCTTGCTACGCCGTCGGCTCCTGGATAGTTGCGGATGATGCGTCCGAGCAACCATAAAAGAGGAGGTTGCGTTTTGTCCTTCACCAAGACCAATGTTCCTTCTGCTAAGACTCCAGTCGAGCGATGCCACTTTGTCTTTTGCTGTAGCAAGCAAACATACTCTGAGCTGAATCTGTGCCAAAAATGTTGTTGAATGTGCAAAATGCGTTGATAGCGTTCCAGTCTGTTAATTTTGACGTCGGTCACTTGCGCTTGAGGAACAGACGTGAGTGGTCGCCCTAGGAGGAAGTGAGAAGGTGTGAGGGCTGTGAAGTCGGAGGGATTAGAGGAAAGAGGAGTAAGAGGTCGGGAGTTGAGTACTGACTCTATACTAGCTAAACATGTAGCCAGTTCCTCGTAAACAAAATGAGTAAGTTGTAATAACTTTCTTAAAAGTTGCTTAGTGCTGCGAACAGCCGCTTCAGCCAGGCCATTGAAGTGGGGAGAATAAGCTGGAACGAATATAAATTTAATGCCTTCGTTCGCCATACTATTCGTGATGTCCCTACTTTGACCTTCAAGAAAGGTGCGCAATTCGTTGCTTGCGCCTACGAAGTTAGTCCCGTTGTCGGACCAAATGCTATGCGGCTTACCGCGCCGCGCAATGAACCGCGTTACGGCTGCGATGTAACCCTCTTTTGTGAGGTCGGTTACGAGCTCCAGGTGAACAGCTTTGACTGCTTGACAGACAAAAATACAAAGGTAAGACTTAATAAGTTTACACCCTCTACCCTTACGGTCTGCTATCAGAACTGGCCCTGCGTAGTCGACACTACAATTTAGGAAGGGGAACTCTAAAGACGTTCTAGACGCTGGAAGTTTCCCCATTTCAGGTTGTACATTTCGCGCTGTGTTGCGAAAACACTTCATGCATCGCCTGACTGTACTCCTGGATAGATTACGGCCGCCTAAGGGCCAATAATTTTGTTTTATTGTAGATAAGAGGAGTAGTGGCCCTGCATGAAGAGTTTTCTCGTGCTGCAATCGAAAAAGTAACTTAGTTAAATGATGCTTGCAGCACAATAAGATAGGATGCTTGGTATTGAAGTCGTAAGGCGAATTATCAAGCCTTCCGCCCGCGCGGATGACATCGCCAGAATCTAAGAAGGGACTTAAAGAAAGCAACCTATTTTTACGAGGCAAAGGTTTGCCTGACTTTAAAATTGAATATTCTGTAGGGAACATTTCTTGTTGAGAATTGTGTAACATGCATGTCCAAGCTTTTTCAAGCTCATTAGTATTAAGCGGACCATGTATTTTATTTTTGTTTTTTAAGTTGTATATAAATCTGTAAATGTAGGAAATTATTCTTTGTATATATTTTAGGTTAGACTTTTTGTGTATTAAATTGTTAATAATTGATGTAGAATTATTTTCATTTGTATGTGTGTTTGTGTTGTTTTGGCTTAAGTGGCATACTACTTCTGGTATATTATTTTTGTTATAAAAATTTTGCTTTGGCCATAGACTAGTGTTGGACTGCAAAAAAGAAGGTCCTGTCCACCACAAAGAGCAGTCCTTGAGAACATTAGGCTTAAGACCCCTTGACACTATATCAGCGGGGTTGTCTGACGATGGTACGTAGCTCCACGTATAATTTGACGTACTTTCTTGAATCTCATTAACACGATTACGTACAAACGGTTTTAATTGACTTGTGGACATAGAGAGCCAACAAAGAACTATTGTGGAATCACACCAAAAATAAATTTTGTCAAATTGTAGAGTGAGAGAGTCAAGTATTTTAGTGCACAATCTTGTACCCAAGAGAGCCCCGCATAGTTCTAAGCGAGGTACAGTAGTAGGTTTGATAGGTGCAACCCGATTTTTCGAACATAACAACTTAACCTTGACATTTTCTCCATCTGAAGATCGCGCATAAGCAACGGCGCCGTACGCCCGTTCAGAGGCATCGGAGAAGATGTGGAGTTGTAATTCCGTGCGCGAATCACACGTAACCCATCTAGGAATCTGAATATTATTCAAATGAGGTAAATTTTGAACAAAATCGATCCATACCTTTTGGATTTCGAAAGACACTGCATCATCCCACGAACACTTGTCTATCCACAGTTGTTGCATAAGCAATTTCGCTTCGACGATACATGGGCTAACCAGACCCAATGGATCAAAGATCTGTGAGATTACTGATAATATGTGACGTTTATTTATGTTTTTACTAGTTGGAATGATTATAGAAAATGAAAAGATATCAGAAGAGCACTGCCAATTTAGTCCTAACGTTTTTGACAATTCGTTAACACTTAAATTTACTTGATCATTAATTTTGTTAGTTTGATACAAAGACTTTAAGATTTCCAAATTATTTGAATGAAATTTTCGTAAATTGAATTTTGCTGAATTTAATATATCAATAACGCCTTGACATAAATATATGGTTTGCTGTATTGAATCAGACCCGGACAAGAAATCATCTACGTAAAAATCGTGAGCTATGGCCCGTTGAATAGCCTTGTCTTTGCTTTCATTAGCTAGTTGGACTAAACATCTAGTTGCTAAGAAAGGGGCTGAAGCAGTGCCATATGTCACTGTATTGAGAGTGTAGATTTTTATTGGATCTGCTTTTTTGAAACGCCATAGTATGCGTTGAAGAGGGCGCTGACTGAGATTTACTAAAATTTGTCGATACATTTTTTCTATGTCCGCAGTCACAACATATTTATGCTGACGAAAACGTAACAGTATAGAAAGAAGATCATCCTGAACTGTGGGTCCGATCAACTGAATGTCGTTTAACGATTTGCCAGATGTTGTGGCTGCGGATGCATCGAAGACCGTACGCAGTTTGGTCGTAGTGCTAGACTCCCGCAACACCCCGTGATGGGGCAAGAAATATTCAAATTCTGATTTGTTTACTTCATCGGTCATGTGTTGAAGAGAGATATACTCTGACATGAAGTCACAATAAAGTTGTTTATAATGAGGCTCACGCTGCAGCCTTTTTTCTAAAGAGAGAAACCTACTTTTGGCCATGAAATATGAATCGCCGAGTACGTCAGGTGACTCTTTAAGAGGAATGGTAACTACAAAACCACCATTGCTATCGCGTTTAGTAGTATCGATGAAGTTATTTTCGCAAGCGCGCTCTTCCAAGGACAGCAAGTGCTGTGGGGATACAGTGTCTAACTCCCAAAAACGTGTGAGGTCGGGTTGCAGACTTGTATTTGAATGTGAAGAACTAGAAGACTTGCAAAAGTAAGTAGAATGAGAAGAGGATGAATTCGGAAGACCGGCTACTGGGCCCGATATTATCCAACCTAATTTTGTATTGCATAATTTTGGTTTGTTTTTGCCTAAGTCAATACAAGAATTAGTAAGCACAATGTTCCAGAAGACCTCTGCGCCAGCAAGGATGTCGATGGCGGAGGAAACATTGAAAGAAGGATCAGCCAATTGCAGTCCCGTGGGAAGAGGAATGCTGCTTAAGTTGACTGTATGGGACGGTAATGAGTTAGTTATTTGAGGCAAAATAAGACAGTCTATACCTACCTTGAAGCTAGTATGTAACGACTCAATTGTAAATTGACAAGATTGTGCACCAAAACATGTTTGATTGTTGATACCTGTTATCGTGGAGTACGCATCACGTCGCGGCAACCCAAGACGATTACAGAAGGCATCAGTAATGAAGTTGGTAGTACTACCGCTATCCAATAAGAGACGTGCGTAGTGCAGTCGGCCGTCAGGAGAAATGACTTTCACCAAAGCTGTGGAAAGCAAAATAGCATGCGCTTCTATATTTGTGGTTAAGGCTACATTGTTTTGAAAAGGCGGCATAGGATCCTGAAAAGCCGAAGAAGGTTTAGATGTCTCAATGTGTAACAAAGTATTATGTTTGTGTTTACAATATTTGCAATGAGATAATTTGCATCGCTTTTATTATATTCGTTTGCCTTTTGAATACGTTCTTCAATAGACAAACTTCTGAATGTTTCACATGAATATAAGAAATGATTTTGTGTACTTATGGAACATTTAATTATTTGTGATCTATTAGTGTTAATTTTTGAATTTATTTGATTTGTTGCAACAATGAATGTTTTTGATTTTTGTATATTGTTTTCTTCGTCTGTTTCGAGCACGTCAGCACGATTGTTAAGCATTGTGCAAAACTGAGCTAAGGTGGGTGACTTTTTAAAAGACCTACGATGTTCTTCCCAAAGCAATTTAGTATGAGCGTCAAGCTTATGTGCTATTAAATAAATAACAAGGGTGTCCCAATGTTCGACGGGTTCATTTAAAATTTTCAACGCTCGAATGTTTTTATTTGTTGTGTCGATAAGGCGATGTAATGCTTTACTAGACTGCTTTACAATAGGTTCGACGTTAAATAAGGATTTTAAATGATTGTCAATAAGAAGGAGACTATTGTCGTATCGATCGCATAATGAATCCCAAGCGGATTTATAATTTTGGCTATTGAAATCTAAATTTTTTATTATTTCTGAGGCATCACCTTTTAATGACGCTCGCAAATAATGAAATTTGCTTATGTCATCGATATTACTTGTATTTATTAAAGATTGAAAAGTGTCTCTAAACTCAAGCCAGTTCTGATAATTCCCATCAAATCGAGGAAGATCAATTTTGGGTAGACGTATAAAATTATTAAGTCTGTTACCACCTTGCATTGAAGACGCGGAGCTCGCAACCGCGCCGCCACAGTCCATGAAGTGGTCGGCGGCCGACCGCTGCGACGAGAGGAGACGCCGTGCTTTTGCCACCAAAGTGTGGTAATCGTCTTCGAATTGTTCCCGCGAAGCGAATGCTTCCTCTAGCTTGTCGGTTATCGACTCCAGTTCAGTCTGTAATTCATCGTATTGCGAATATAAATTAATAAATTTTGAAAGTCGGCCTTCAAGATCGATTCTAAAAAGGTCAGTTAAGTCAGAAGAATCCTCAAATTTTTCAAGATAATTACCAAAAATAGTTATTTTTCCCTTCATGAAACTTATTTTCTTTGGTATTTGACTAACTGCACTAGATGTTTTAGAATCATCAGGCATAATGAATTAAATTTGTTTGATATTCTTAAAGGAAAAAAAAAGAAAAGAAAAGCAACTTTAGATGTGTTTTATCACTGCTAGCCTCTTAGAAGAATGAAGCGTGAACATAGGCGTGACAAAAAATAATGAAGTGCTGAATAATGTAATAATCTGTATAGAAATGGAGAGAATCCATAATAAAATGTCTTACGTAATAGGTAAGCTTGTTCAGTGCGTAAGCTAAATAAGTGAACAGGCGAAAAAAGGCTATTAAATTTATTGTAAATCTATATTTTAATTTACTTTATAAAGTAATAAATGCATTCAAACATAAAATGACACGGCTTGCATCGGCTTGACAAGCAACGGTGCGAACAATGGCTAGCGTAAGCGGTTGACCTTGGCAATGATAGATAAGACGCCAGTATGCAACGATGCGCCCGAATGCAATAAAATGCAACGTAATTAATTAAGATTATTTGCAATATTAACTTTATTTAAAGCAAATATCGAAGCACTGTGTTTGAGGAATAATTAAATGTATTTTTTATGGCATGGAAAGAATAGATTAAAAAATGTTGTACACAAAAAATGATTTAGGAAGGAAAAAGAGGGAAACAGGAACGAACTCACTCAGTAATCCTTTTTTTTGTCCCTTTCCTCCGTGACTTCCACTGTATGTTGTAGACCACCGGTTTGAATGATGTGGCACTATAAGATTCCACGTGAATGTGCTGACGTTGTCGTTGTAAATTCCTTAAACGGGAGTAAGGACCATGTTGGGGATCCTCCGAGGTCTTAAATAAAAGTAGTGGACTGTATATTATGTACTGGTATAATGGAATCTTCAACTTTACAGAAATCAGTTAAAACACGTAAAATTGATGCGCACACGCCGATGATTCCGTGGCAAGTAGTTTGCGTAGGGCGACGCGCCGCGGCCCGCGGCGCTGCCGTCGAAGCCCCCACTCGTTCGCAGTAGTAGGCGCGAACAATAATGATATTTTGACTTTGACACACTGGCCTACTGGGTCAGATGCCAATCATTGTAGTCAAATTTTCTTTTTAAAATTTTCTTTCTGTCTGTTAAACAGAAGACTAAACAGATTTTCATGGTACTTTAAAATCTTCTTCTTCTTCTTCTTCGAAATTCCAATGGGATATGGCAACAATGGGAGACAGAGACAATAGCAGGCTCGTAATGGAAGGGTGCCGTGTGCGGTGTTATGTCGGTGGGCTTAGAGCTTACAGCGGTTATTGTATCCTGCAAGCTTTCAGTAATTAATCAACGCAATCCCAGGTAGTACGAGAGGTCGCTACAGGTAGTACAGGTTGGCCGACGTCATCGATGAAACTCTGACACGGATAAGTTTTTAGTGTCCAAGTGCCCCTTAAATCGACTGCGGTACCATCAACGAACTGAATTGTGATTGATACAATTTCGATTTTTTCTAAAGTACCTACTTATGTAATAATGGAGCGCTATAAATATTTTTTCAGTATTTCAGCCCTCACATACGACGTAAGTGGCTTGACAAAAAAATTGTGTTCCCTTATTTATTATTTAAGAAGAAACAACAGCATCATTAGTAGATTTCTGGTCTTTAATAAAGTTATCTATAAGTTAATTAAAGACCTCCAGATAAATAGTCAAATATGTTAAAGTATATAATATTTTGGAAACAAACGGTCATATACAGAAAGTTTCTTAAATGAATGTACACAGACTAGACCTAAAGTTCCATTAAGATTAAAACAGTAGCAAACTAAGTGGACGGTAAATTGACAAAATCTAGGAAGTGAATGTAAAGGAATACTTTTTTCAGAAAAAGCACAAGCACACACAAGTGTCAATTAGGTTGGAGCAATATATTATGAAAATATGACGATGTTCCTTAGAGGCTTATTATTATAGTTATCAGAGGAGCGTGTGAATTATAAATATTCGCTTATCAGATGATGTCGGTAAACTTACGTTGGCCTCTCGCACTCGGCGATTTGATTAATATTGGGGTAGAGTGTGAGGCGCATTATGCAAAGGGCGGATTACGGAGCGAGCTTCACTGAATTACTTGTAAATCCTAGTTCGCAGTTAAGTTATTCATGGATACATCCAGTGTTGCCATCGGCTGGTAACTGCGCGAGAAGACTGTGTACCTTAGTAAATACCTAGGTTTTTCTTTTTCGTGCAAATCTTTTTTTATTTTGTGTCATTTGCTTTGGTTTCTTCGTTTCTTTGTTCGTGTACCTACTTTGTACGTTGTCGCTGTCTTGTACTGTACTACGTGGTACTACTGAACAAGTGATTTTCATTATTTCTTCTTTTATACAGGGTGTTCCAAAAAAATAATGTCAAACGAAAGTCCAAAGATAGAGCACCCCGAGCTAGGGGCACCCGAATCACCTCCATGTATGTTCTACGATTTTTTGTAGTTTTCGACATAAAATGTTTTAATAACTTTTAAACTTTCGCGTTGCAATATATAAATCTATAATATAATAAAAGTGTAAAAAAAGTTTGTCTGTACATTTAATATATTTCCAAAAAAATTGTTTAGGGCGATGAAGAATAAGCAATAGAACAAGAATTTCGTAAAATTTTGTCCGTCTGTTTGTATGTTTGTATGTTTGTATGTTTGGATGTTTGTATGTTTGGATGTTTGTATGTTTGGATGTTTGTATGTATGTTTGTACACGCTAATCTCGGAAACGGCTGAACCGATTTGGATGCGGTTTTCACTAATATGTGGCGATTTGCTCAACTTAACATTTAGTGTATGTTTCTTTTCAAAATTCCCACGGGAATCCGAGATATAAGCAAACGAAGTTGCGAGGGTATATCAACGCACAGCCCAAACCGCTGGGTCTAGAGATTCCAAATTTGGCATGTAGGTTACTTACGACGTCTAGGGATACACAAAGAAAGGATTTTTCAAAATTCCCACGGGAAAGCAAGATATACGCAAACGAAGTTGCAAGAGGACGCACAGACCAAACCGTTGGGTCTAGAGATGCCAAATTTGGCATGTAGGGTCCTTATATGGTCCGGACCGACCGGACCGGACCGGACCGGACCGGAACGGACCGGAACGGACCGGACCGGACCGGAACGGATCAGACCTGATCGGTCCGGAAGGAACCGCACCGTACCGAGTCCGTGCCGGACCGGACCGAACCGGACCGGACCGGTTTTTTTTTGTCCGTCTGTTTGTATGTTTATATGTTTGTATGTAAGTTTGCATTTACACATAGATTAGCGTTAATCTCAGAAACGGCTGAACCGATTTGGATGCGGTTTTCACTAATATGTGGCGATTTGCTCAACTTAACATTTAGTGTATGTTTCTTTTCAAAATTCCCACGGGAATCCGAGATATACGCAAACGAAGTTGCGAGGGTATATCAACGCGCAGCCCAAACCGCTGGGTCTAGAGATTCCAAATTTGGCATGTAGGTTCCTTACGACGTCTTGGGATGTACTAAGAAAGGATTTTTCAAAATTCCCACGGGAAAGCGAGATATACGCAAACGAGGTTGCGAGAGGACGCACAGCCCAAACCGCTGGGTCTAGAGATGCCAAATTTGTCATGTAGGGTCCATATAAGGACCGGACCGGACCGGAACGGATCAGACCTGATCGGTCCGGAAGGAACCGTACCGTACCGGGCCGTGCCGGATCGGACCGGTTTTTTTTTCTGAAGAAATATATGTTAATTGGTATGTAGGTACCTTATCAGGACCGGACCGACCGGACCGGAGCAGACCGACTGGACCTGATCGGACCGGACTATATATATATATATAAAATTCAAAGTCCTGACTGACTTAACTATACATATATCAACGCACAGCCCAAACCGGTGGGTCTAGAGATTCCAAATTTGGACTGTAGGTTCCTTACGACGGCGACGTCTAGGGATGTACTAAGAAAGGATTTTTCATAATCCCACGGGAAAGCGAGATATACGCAAACGAGGTTGCGAGAGGACGCACAGCCCAAACCGCTGGGTCTAGAGATGCCAAATTTGTCATGTAGGGTCCATATAAGGACCGGACCGGACCGGAACGGATCAGACCTGATCGGTCCGGAAGGAACCGCACCGTACCGGGCCGTGCCGGACCGGACCGGTTTTTTTTTCTGTAGAAAAATATGCTAATTGGCACGTACGTTCCATACAAGGACCGGACCGACCGGACCGGCCCGGACTGACCGGACCGACCGGACCGGATGGAACCGTACCGTACCGGGTCGTGCAGGACCGGAATTGGTTTCTGAAGAAAAATATGCTAATTGTTACTAGGCCACGCGGGCGAAGCCGCGGGCAGAAGCTAGTTAATAATATACCGGGAATTAACGCGATCATACCTTGATATTGCCTGTTTCGTTTATATTATAATGTTTTTTCGTATTTTTTTGTCAAGACATTTATTGGTCACAAAGCCATGCTATATTTTTTTTCCCAAAATAGATGAATACTGCATTGCAGACACAAAATCAATTTGTGGAGCAAACAAAAATAAATAAAGCATGTATCTTAAGAATTCATGGCTCTGTGGCCAATAATGTCTACAAAAAAAAAAACGGAAAAAAAATTGACGATTCAGTAGTAGTATTCTGGTATTACTGTTACTAGGGGTGCTCTATCTCTGGACTTCCGCTTGACACAATTTTTTGGGACATCCTGTTTAATAAGTAACTATTATAATCTTAATTAATTCTCTTTGTTCAGTTGTCACCTAACTTTACGAAATCCATTAAAATTCTCAGTTTTTTCAAAAGCATTTTTGTATTGTAGAGACAAAATAAGATTGATGACAATGAAAGGCGACAATGGCGCAAAAAATGGTCGCAAAATAAAATAAAACATTTGGTTTTGTAACTAAATTTTTGCGACCAAAGTACAATTTTCAACAGTTTCCGCATAGCCCGGCTAGCTCAGTCGGTAGAGCATGAGACTCTTAATCTCAGGGTCGTGGGTTCGAGCCCCACGTTGGGCGGCAAATGTTTTTTATATTGAATGCTATTCTTAAGAGGTTTTATTAAATTAAATTATGGCTTACGTTTAACTTACCACCACATGTAGTAACATATAACAGACAAAAATAGTAAATGATCACCAAAATAAAACCCGCATTTTAATGTAAAATTATAACCAAAGTTTTAACATCTCGCTATCCTATTTAAGCAAAATGACTCCAAGTAAATCATTGTTAACCCAAAAGCAGTAAATGATCACCAAAATTTTACAATAAAATGCTGTTTATTTTATTGTAAAATTATAACCAAAGTTTTTAAACTTGCTATCTTATTTAAGCAAACTGACTCCAAAAATATCATTGTTAGCCGAAAAATAGTTTATGAACACATTTTAACTTAAAATAACATGCACAAAAATTACATCTCGTTATCCGATTAAAGTAACCCTCGGCAAAAAAAAATATTTTGCCAAACATAATAAATAACTCCTAACCTTTTTGTCTCCAAATTGATTATTTCGTTCGCGCTTCGTTTATTCAACCAAATGCGCCGCGTTACCTAAGATAAAAAATAAAACTCTTACAATTTCAATAATCATTTTTTTATTTATTTACACAATCGTAAAAAAGTCAGTCCTCTTAAAACTAATAATTTTGATAATAAGCCTACATTTTATGGCACATAGTGGTTTATTTAGGCAGAAATAGCGCATTAATTTGCTGGCTAAGATTTGGTGACCATTTACTACATTTGGTGTTCGAATACAATTTGAAATGCCGTCGTGACTAAAATAGCTAGTACTATTGTAATTTTAGACTTTATTTTTCTGGTAATAAATATATGTATATATTTTTGGTAAAAGAACTAAGGGTATCAAAGCATTTTATGGTAGTCATTATATTTAACCCCTTACATCATTAAGGATTAAGTTATCGCGTAACTAATATGTGCGGAACTTATTCAACGGTTCAATATTTAACAAAAAAGTGAAAGCTTGAGACTGAATCTCATCTCAGCCACAAGAAGTCCACTGCTGGACAAAATATTGGTTGCATTTTACAGCGTGCACGGCACTGACCTGCAATCTTCCTCTCGCGCATCTTCCGCCAGAGCTGCTCGGCCTTGCGCATGGGCCAGTTCTCCACCTTGGCGCTGAAGGAGCGGAAGAACTTGTACTCCTTGAAGTGGGACATGCGGCGCTCCATCTTGCTGGGCGTGTGGCCCGGAGGGGGCGACGGCGCCTTCGGGGCGCCCGACGGAGAAGCCATCTTACCAAAGCTTCACGATTTAAAGCGACTCATAACAAGAGAGCATTTCGTTTGATACAAGTTTAAGTTTTGCAAAAGTGTTCACTTGCACTTCACCTGGCACTATGTTCAAGTGTTCCTTGAAGCCGCCTGTGTGAGATTGTTTGATATACGTAAGTAGTATTGTTTGTAGCAGTAATTTGAAATGTACCCAAGTTGATTTTGTGCCTAAATTACTACACTATAATACTTTTTCTCATATTGTAAAGATTTTATTTGGTTTGAAAAGTTACGAGTAATCAAATCAATGATCCTTTTCCCAGAGTGCTCCGCATCCGTTCCGGAGTCTCGCTCCGCTACCCTACACTATGCCACTACGCTCCGTATAAAATCTACTTAAATTCGCTCCTTGGACCTTTCAATTGCTTTTGAATTTCCACTTTATTGTTTCAGTTATTGTGGTCGAATGCATTCTCAATGTGTCTCTGAGACTAACAAAATGATATCCACCATTTTATAGTTTTTAAAACTTTGTCTTTAATACCTCGAGAAATAAATATTTATTATTATTTAAAATACCATATTGGTAAATAGATAAATTGTTATTGGAATTATTAGAATTTTATTCATACGTAGCTTTATGGTATTTTTTTTAACATATCTTTGGCACTGAATGATTAGTTATTGATTTAAAATTACTAATAAGTAAGTTAATAACTATCTCTTTTATAATTTAATCAAACATTTTTTTTTGTTTTATATAACAAATTGAGTTGTTCGCTACCAAGGCCGCCTGGTGCCGGCGTCGCCGCTGTTTTAGCTAATTAGCCTGCAACAAAACAAAAGTTGGTTAATTAAACAGTGAAATTGCTGAACTAACTGAAATAACCTGCCGTCCGTTCTATTGAATTACTCAAGTTTAAAACGACTGGAAACATTTTAAAGTAATTAATTACTGAGTAAATAAACAGCTGCCCACTGATAATATTATTATTTAATTTTGTCGGGGGCCGGTGTGCCTGCGGGCGCAGTTACGAGGCAGGGAGGTGCGCAGCCCACATAACGTATTACATACTTAGTTTATGATGCCTTTTTGCTCCACAATATAGGTCAACGAATAAGGATGTTTGTATGGAACAATTAATAAAGCCGCCTTTATCTTCCAATTGTGTTTGCTACTGCAATGGTGGCATTTAACTTTGGTGCACTAAAGCATATTTTACTTTATTTATTCATTTATCCTTATTAATCACAATATTATATATTGTAATACTTATGTAAATAAGTATTACAATATGCGGAATTAATTCCAAATATATTTTCTACAATATTTATTATAACAATAAGCACAACTCTTGTGCAAACAGGTTTTATTTCCGAATTGTTCCTGTTGGACCAACTAGGTTATTCACTATTCATAACTGTTGTTTATTTTTTAATAATTTATTTCCTTAGAGCTATTGTTTATCGGATTGTAGCGCTCTCTCCATCCGTTTTGTAGTTTTATGATTTTTTTTATAATAACAAATATGTAAGTGTGTAGTTGTGCATAATAGTTGGTCCAACAGGAAATGGTGGTGTTTTATCACATAATGAATGCATTTTCCTGACTATAAATAATAAAATAGTTATGCTATTTATAAGTGCATGCATCTGAATAGTCTGTGCCGTATCACACCGATGTTATATGAGGAGGTGATACAGCCCATTCACAAGCCATAAAAGGTTCATCATATCAACCAAAATCATCCCACTGCACGGATACGAGTCTCCCTTCAATCGAACGTAAAGCCCCTCGTCTGCGCAGGCTTTAGTAATTATTATAAAAAATGGCGTCAATTATACGAGATTTATAGGTCGCGAAAGAAACTCTTAATTTATGCGCCACAAGAGTAAACAAATTGGCAAAAATTGAGGTTTACGCCTTGATTTGCGGCGGAGCGCAGACTTTGTTGTATCGCTAATAAATATGTCACCGGTGATTTAATATGCCGCTGACGTTAAGTTATGTATTCATTAAACTTGTATCAGTTCTAATAAAATAATCTTCAGGTGCCGAAGACGAATAAAATATATGCTTTGATGTAATGCCCGGCATGTCTTACATTTTTCAGGCAATAAGTTGATAGAAATGATCAAAATGATCAAAGGAGGTCGACATTTTTAAACTCATCCAAATACTGGTTGATGTCATCGTAGCTTAACTTAATACAGAATGGACACGACACGACAACCATGTCCAATGACGTGACGATGTAGATAATATAACTCAGTGAAGCTAACTTAACGAAAAAAATAAAGTACTATCTCAGCCGGTCAAGTACAACCCTCTCACAGAATATCAGCGTTAAGCAGCAAAGTTTTTTGTTCAGTGAGTGAGAGATACGGAAACTCAACTCATCTCCTTCCCCTTTCTCTATATTTCCTTTGTCTCTCTACTTGTGCGATCATCACTTATAATCAGGTGACTGGCATGCTCATTTGCTGCCTCTTTCATAAAAACCTGGCATATCACTACATAGTATAAAACAAAGTCGCTTTTTCTGTCCCTATGTCCCTATGTCCCCATGTCCCTTTGTATGCTTAAATCTTTAAAACTACGCAACGGATTTTGATGCGGTTTTTTTTAATTGATAGAGTGATTCAAGGGGAAGGTTTTAAAGTATCATACATTCCAAAATTCCCACGGGAAAGCGGGATACACGCAAACGAAGTTGCGCGGGTTTCGCTAGTAGAAGATAAAGATGACCGTGAAAACAAAATAGGTCAACGGGCTTTTGTTGGTAGCCTTGAGACAATCTAAATAGCTGGTCCATCAATTGCCTCGATGCAGTGCAGGTGTGCATTATGCTGGGCGCCAGGGATAAGCCCTAATTAATGGCGAGAATATTATCTTCAATAACCTGACAGCTTTGCATTATACAATTTAGCATAATTATTATTGTTTTGAGGAGCTCGAAGGAGTCGCTGTGTGTCACACTCTAAAACGAACACGCAAGTTAAACAACGTCTATCCTAGGCAGTGTTTGGATGGGTTTCACAATGTCCATCTTCTCGGTGCTCCGGAGGGCACTTCAAGCCGTCGTCGGTCCCGGCTGCTGTCAATGGATGACAGTCGTTAAGCTAAACCAGTGGCTTTCAGGCGGCTTGATCACTGACCTCTGCCAGCATTGGAGCAGCGTGGCAGAGCACGTCCTTCCATCCCCTTCGATTAAAATATCGTTTGAATACGAATAATCGTTTGACGACCTCCGTGGCGTAATGGTTACCACGCCAGACCGCCACCCAGGAGGTCCCGGGTTCGATCCCCGGTCGGGTCATGATGAAAAACGAACTTTTCTGATTGGCCTCGGGTCTTGGATGTTTATCTATATATGTATTTGTTATAAAATATAATATCGTTGAGTTAGTATCCCATAACACAAGTTTCGAACTTACTTTGGGGCTAGCTCAATCTGTATGAATTGTCCCTTTATATATTTATTTATTTAATATCCATTCATCTACTCCCAAGATCGTAGCAGTCTACAAATATCCATTTGTAGACTGCTACGATCTTGGGAGTTGGGCTACACTGCACCAGGTTGTTGCGGGAGCGGTAGGCTTTCACCGCTCAATTATAGTGTTCTATTTATATCAATTATTAATATCGAGGGCCCAAAGTCCATTTACCTAGTTTCCATTGTTCTGTGATCGTCTTATGCTGCAAGTTATTCATTTTGATAAAGTGTTGCGAGTGTGGTTCGGTCCTCCGGGGGGCGCCACCCCTCACCCATTCAATGAATAAACGATAGGTAGTGGTTTGGTTGTATTGTAATGCTACAGGTCGTGTTGCATAGTTTCACGAAGCCTACGTTTTTCGGCGTAAAACCTCACTGGCTAACTTAGAACGGCCTCTGGGGGCCAGCCCCCCTTGCCAAGTGATTTTTTTTTATCAAAAAATTTTAGTGTAATTCATGTGAACTAAAAGTTAATTTTGTATAATGTTAATAAATAAATAGTAATAAATTCTGCACAAGTGCTTTACACGAATATCATTCATTAAAAACTGAATCCCTGAACTATGATTATTTTGAAGGTCACCGACTTGGCTTAACGACTGTCATCCAAGCACGGAGAACGTCGAAATTAAACCCATCCAAACACTGGCTAAGGTCGACGTTGCTTAATTTGTTAACTTTTTGAAAAGTTGATGAGTTGAGTTACTGTTTAAAATTCAAACAACTATTTTCAGTTATCTCGAGTTTGCAATTTTTTTTTAGTTTTATATTTGTTTCCAAGCACAAATACGATGATATAATAAAACTTATTGTAATGTTAAACTTAAAATCAGTTATGATTTAACTTAAAATGGGTATTTACCTCACTAATACGTCTTCCATGTGAAAATGTACACTAGCACTAACTAACACGCCGCCACGAAACTACAAGCACTAAGAAGGAAACTTAGGGGCGCTCCCGCGGGCGTCCACACCACTCGCGCGAATCTACAGGTCTGTGCGACCTGCATTGCCACAAAATTTTCCCGCGTCAACGCTAAAAAGAGACAACTAACACATTTTCCCGTACAACAGAGCGGCGTGCACATATTTTCGCTATTGCGGTTTCAAGTTCGGGAAAACTCTACTACGGGAACATAGCGTGACTGAAAATTTTCTCAGTTCGATTTACATTGACGTTTTTATGTGACTGAATCATTCATTGTTCACTCTGAAAAACAGATATGTATTTTAAATAAATAACTAATGAAATGGGTTTTTGAATTCTTTGCTGTATCGTGATAAAAGAAGCGTAGGTGGCACCCGGCAGCTGGGCAGATATGCTGTTAAAAAATTATATTTTTATTTTATTTTCTGCAAAATAAAAATAAAATCACATATTATCATATCAGACAAACAGTCCATACAAATATTGAATTAGAGCCGCACATTAAAACTAAAATTAAAATCAAAATTTAATATAAATAATTAGATATTATGCCAATAAGGGAACATCACACAAAAATAATTATGAGATATAAAACATACAAGATGGACCCAACCATCCCTTCGGCTTACCTGTGCACGCGCAAAACATGCAACTCAGTGAACCTCTGGAAGACAGTTGCGTCCATCCCGTCGGCGACTTATCACCCCCAGGATGCCGCTGGTCTCCCTCATCCAGCGTATCAACGAGGACAGCTTATTACGCATAATAGCATAAAAGTCATTGACGGCTGCATACGCGAACATACCGGACGCACTGCAGTAGCGAGGGATACTCACCAAGGCCCTGTTATTGTATTGGATACGCAAGACACTGTAAGATCCCTGCGTAAAACTGGACCACAGGCTCACGTGTCAAAGTTGTGGCAGTATGTTTTAATTACCGTGAGCTTTACATACATTAGTAGTACATCGATTGAATCTATGAGCCAGCATGTTGCCCCTGATGGACACTGGGCTCGATCTCAATATTCTCATTATCCTTTAGGTGCAAAGGATAAAATGAAAAAATATCTAGGGCACATGTCTACTTATTTTACTTATTATTTGAATTTATTTAGGTATCGCACTAGTTTTTTAATAAAATTATTAGCAATATGTAAAATCAAAACAACGGTACTTATTAAAATATGAATGAACCCGCGTTCCTCAAACATAGATCCACTAATTAAGCGGCTCTTCCTGGAAACGCTCCGCGTCCATAACACTATAAATTAACTCACAACAAACAAAGCCATTTCCACGGCGCGGCGGCGGCGGTCCCGGAAGCAAAAATACAATATAACTCTTGGTGGCGTAGACAGCCATTGATATTCCTAAGGAGAAGGAGCTCGACATTTTAAAACTAATCCATTCACTGGCTGGTGTTGCAAGTGCTTAACTAACGTGTTCATCCTGTTTTGTTCAGTCAGGCTTTTCTTTTTATAATAATTGTAAATAGTGTAGGTACTTTTTATCCCTCCATTTTTGTAGCTTTATGGTTATATTTGACTATGTCATTCTCATAGGAATCGTTTAACAAACTACATAATGATATCAAAGTTTTAAATGCTTCTCCTGAAAAGTCGCATTTTTGCATAAGGGACAGTGTCGCATCGGCGCGGCGCGATATGCCCTTCATTGCATTTGCAGGTAACTTAAAGATCAGCTTCTTTGCTCAACTAACAGAGAATTACATAAAATTCAGCATAAAATTACATTAATGATGCTACACACAGCTCGGCCTTCTTTTGGAAAACACTTTGTTAATAATAACTTTGTAAATAAATGAATAATAAAGAAAGGTTAGATTTTTAAAAATCTGGCAAGGTGCTCGCCGATCTCAATCGCCGAATGGCCGCCGTCCGTCGCCCGCAGACGCCCTCGGAACGTTTTGTTTTGACTCCCGAGGGATTTGGAGGGTCCGCTATTTTTGTAAATTATCAGCACAGGGTTGCTCCGGCAACGGCCCTTTCTTTGCTCAATGAACGGTGTCCTGAAGGAAATCCATTAAGTGTTATTAATTTAATCAATTATATCATTACATTGTTTGCTATTGTCGATATTACAGGTTACTATTACAAAGGATGTCACGTCGCAAGTCTCCAGCAGCAGGACACTTATTTGGAGTTCACGGTTTGAAAATTGAGTAATATTAAAATAAAAAATAAATAAGAATAAATAAGATTGAAGTGTTTGCAACTTCGTAATATCACAAATTTTTTGGACTGCTAAAATCTTTAAAACACACGAGGTTTTAATTTATTTACTTAAGCTTATCCTTCCCTTTTCTTCTTAATTCCCATGGGAAGACGAGGGCAGCGTAGGGAAATCGAGGACATCTACTGGTTGATAACATAATATAAATCTTTATAGACATGATTAATGGAATCACATCTGTCCTAGCACTACGCTCCATTGATCTCGAGCAGTATTCTGAACTGAGCCACTTGGGCGGGAGGCCGGCGTCCGCCAGAGGCCGGGCGAATTTCCAATTAGCCTCAGTTCAGTGGAGGCTGCAGATGCTCAACTATCGGTAATTGTGTTTGCCGGCTGGTGCACTGTCTACAGAAAGGGGTTTACACTAAACGGTTTTTTATACATTTATAAGGAGTTTATCGCTTAAGGTTATCAGCCAGATTTCACAATACCCAGATAATTTTTTGACTATCTAGAATGAATTTAGGATACAATACTCGTGATTATACAGTTAGGTGCAAGTTGAGCTTTACACATGCAGTACAATTTTGGCTCTTATGACATGACGGAAAAGATACAAAGAGGTAAAGTCCGATATGTAAAGGTTGGCATGCTCTTGACTTGACTGTACAATGGGTCCTAACCTAAAAGTTTAAACCAGCTACTCCTTAATACACGTAACGTCGGCGTATACACGTCGTCGTGTCGATTGAAACTTTTCCGTTGTAGTCTCCTTTAAATATAAACGTCATCGTTACAAGGCAGTGACGAAAATGTACTTATGTGGTGTCCGTTGGTCATCTATAAATGTCATACAGAGTCGTCTGGACGTTCATCGACACGTTTACGCTGAAGTCATACGTCGCGTACAACCCTTATTTATACCCAGAAGTATAATATAAATAATGCCTATGAAGGAACTACTGAGGTATTTTTGTTCCAGTAGTCTTTTAAAAGATTGTAAAGGTACTACTGAAACTACATACTTAGTTCATTGTGTATTGTAATCGATCAGATATTGGGAATGTGACCTGCGTTTGTGGCGTCAAGAAATGAGTTTCTGCAGCGGCGACGGCGAGCGGGCAGGCCCAGCCAACGCCAGTAGGATTTGTGCTGTCTTGAGTCCATTGTTTGGATAGCGGTAATAATAGTATTTTGGAGGAAAACACGACGCGTGTGGGCGTAAACATTATAATAACATTAATATATTATACCACTTGTGGCACACGGGTGCGTTCCCACGGAATTTAGGCTTAAAGGACATATTCCTTTGATCGTTTTCTTGATCAATGAAGTTGAGTTTATCAATAAACGTCCCGATTGCTTTGGTTAATTGCCCCAAGTTTTTTTTTGTATTTGTATCAAATTAATTTTA
The DNA here is from genome assembly GCA_905163395.2 of Endotricha flammealis. NCBI lineage: Eukaryota > Metazoa > Arthropoda > Insecta > Lepidoptera > Pyralidae > Endotricha > Endotricha flammealis. The sequence goes on along the minus strand of LR990868.1, from coordinate 94,244 downwards.
TCAGAAGTACTTAGAAGAAACGTCATGCATGTCACGATGATGTGGCATGCATGAGGTTTCTTCTAATTGGTTTTTCAATGATCTAAGCTGTGAGATCCAAACCTATGTTTGCACCTCACTGCTTAAGGTGCTTTACAATCCTACAATGGCGGTCTACCCGTCAACAAAACGTACCTATTCCCAGGCTATTCCCACATGGCCAATGAAGAAAAGGAAACTATTCCATCCATCCTCCAAATTATTTGGAATAGACAGACTAACCGACGTTTGTTGTACATATCGATGGCTGAACTTATTGTAATGATATCTCGAGTCGTAAAGTATGATCGTTTATTTGGCCGCCGCATTCCGCGCGGTATTTATCACCAGTGCGCAAGAACACAACTGCTCTGACTGCCTCTGACGCATGGATAACCATTATTTTTATGGTACCTACTTACTAGCTAGCTACATGTTTATCGGTAAATTTATTGTAATAATTACCTCTTGTTTTGGCAGAAATCTAGTGTAGTTTAAGGTAAGTGCGTCATACCCACAAGGAACGAACTTACGTATGGAAAGAATATATTAGTATGAGAATTCAGGACCACCAGTAATTGTTAGTTCCACTATGTATCTGTCAAATATATATTGACAGGTGTATATGGTTTTGGTAGTTTTTACCTGACAGAAAGGTCAACAATGTTCTGCAAAATAGTAAAAGGGGTCCCAAATTGTTCGGTACTTTTTTCACGTGCAAACCCGGTCCTCTGTTTCATGGTAATTTGGTAAATAAAAGTAATATTAAAATTGTGTGACCTGTATCCAAGAGCGCGGGGCGGCGGCAACGGCAACAAATCGCCGGCCGCCACTTCCACGACGCGCGACGGGATATTTATGTTATAAATTAAATAAAATTATTTTTGAATTCGACTTTGACCTGACCCGAGTGAGCGAGGACACAGATATGCAAACACAGTGTATCACTATTAGCCAGAGTCCATTGGCGAACATATAGACCCCTATAATGTAAAAAAATTAGTGAACATTTTAAGGAGGACGGTATTATGATACGTAATAAGCAGCCGTTACGCGCTCAATCTGGATCGACATCAATGGTATTCACGGATTGACTAACACATGACACAGTCCATCTGGATCTGGGTTAGGGGAAGCCCGTCCACGTCCAAACCAAACTCGTGCGAGTACTAATCACGATTCAATCGTGATCAATCACTAATCACGAATAGAATAAATTATTTGATATTTTGGAAAGGTAACGAAAAAACAAAACGTAATGTGAGTTAAAAGGAGTGAGAGTTGTGTCCGCTCGTGCCCCAGTTGAGGTAGTGGGTATTCGCGGGTAAAGTCGCGGGCTTTATACCCGCGGCACCACCGGAGCGAGTAATGTGGACACGGACAATATTGGTGCGGACACAAACACGAGGGGAGACCGGGCGCTGTTGGAACTATTGGAATAAGGTAAAGTATTAATAAATAGGTTATTTTGAACATACAAAGTAGGAAATACGGGATAATGGGTCATATGGTAAGACCAGTGACTTCAAGAGGAGCCAAGATGCCTCGTGTAGCACCATACTGACACGTACGTGTAAAACGCGGGTTAGTATTAGTATTAGTATATATTTAACTTGTGTATAATAAACAATCATAAGTTGCATTAAAACTAACATTAAATTGATCAAAAACCTTATTACTGTTTTTTGTAGCACCCACCTAAAAATAGTAATGGCGTCCAACGTGGAGCAACAAAAATTCATTATCTATGAAGTTTTCTACGTACAATTCCGGAATAAGACATGGATAATTGTCAGAAATATGTTGCAAAACAATCTGGTGGTCTTCTGGCCGGCCTCCCCGCCTGACGGTAATCACGGCAGCTACAACAGACGCCCGGCGGCGCCCGCCGCGTCACTCACGCTCTTAAGGCGAAGGCTTTCGCAATATAGATAATATACGACATAAAAATAAAATCATTAATTTTGCAAGTAGATTTACAGGAAATAATTTTGCACGTCAAAAAATTTGGCCTGTTCAGAAGAATTACGGCAAGAAACTCAGATAGCTTGTTTTGAAGGCAATTACACATATTAACAATTAAGAATGCAGAGGAGTAATCTTTGGTTCAGTTACAGAGTCGATTATCTTTTTTTTTGCATGGGTTTTCACAGCTTGAATTGCTTGTTTGTTTGGTTCGCAGAAACACAGATGAGTAGAGAAGAAAACTGTACGTGTGTGGATCCAGTGTTACTGCTCATTTTGCTGTTCCAGCTGAATGTGGCGTATAGTACCTAAATTATTATTAAATGTTATCTACTGCGCTGCGACCAAACCGTAGTGGGATTTTCTTGTAACTAATTAGTACCTACACATACGAAATATTAGTTATTTAGAAGAACTAAATAAATTGTAACGATTCGATAGAGCTTATTTGAATAAAAATTACTTTGAAAAAAAAGTATGGATGGCAACCGAAAGGAATATTTTCACTAAACAGACGAAAGAGTCTGGTGTCTTGTCAACATTGATCGGGAGTGTTTAACGAAACCTATCTTGCCGCTCAGCCACTCGAAGCAACCTTACTTACACATGTTATCCAAAAACAGAACTTCCCGTCTGATATCTGTTTTAACTCGTTTTTCTACAATGTGATTGCTCTCTCACTCTATACCTACTTTGGCTCTTCATAGCTTTTTCTAAGATATATCGTTACTGCGTTAGTTTTTCAACAGAACCCTGTCGACTCTACCAGGGATAGAAAATAAGCAAGACCGTGAAATGTAATAAATGTCAAGGTCTCGGCCATCTTTTGGCTCGCGCTGACCAAATCTCAATAATACTTAAAATATTCATTGAATTTTTTCCATTCTTAGAAGACGATATATGGTTGCAGGGCTGGCTCGCCACTCGGCTGAGATATTGCACCACTCCTGACTTACTTTGAAGGAGACCAGATTCAGGAGACGCGCTTAGAGCTCAGCATAACCCTGACTTAATTCCGGAAGAAAGATCCAGAAACTGGTTGTTAGAAAAGTTGGGAGGGACTTTGTCAACTTGTTGTGACAATTTCAGAAATGATTTCCTTAGCTCTCAAATAAATGTAGCTCTACTTATTAGGTCCAAATTAATATTGCCTCATGGACATTGAAGCCGTGATGCAGAGTGATACTTCGTGTAGTTGTAGGTGAACTGTTATTATTAGTAAATAAGTGTTGATTGTTGCAAGCGGCAGCCGGGAGCACTGTCCCTTACGCCCGAGTCCAGAGCAATAAGCAACGTGCAACTTTAATTTAATAACCGTCACGTACTCCCACAAGAATCACAAACAAACGAGAAAAAACGCGAATGGAATCCATCTCGACAGCCCTGGGGAGCTCGCCTACTCGCGGCCGAGCCTTATAAGCCGCGCCCGCCGCCGCCGGACTCAGAAGACCGCTGCTGCAGCCCTGGACACGCCGTCTGCGCTGGCTCTAAGAACAAAGCTCCTCAAAATAATGACATTTCGTCATCTCTTGCTGAAGATGTAAGTTTTCATCGAACTTTTTAAAGTGATTTTTTGGCAGACATAACCATTTTTCGTTTTATCAAGGTTTCATCTCCATGCCATGGGAAGTTTGAAAATAGTTTGGAACATTAACCTATTGCCGGTGTAAGGTCCATTAATAGGTATCCTACCTTTAATTAAATATGTACTAACAAAATATAGACTTTCTTATAGTAAGGTCTTTTTTATTGAACTCTCAATATTTTATTGTAGTTAAAAAAGTTTATAGATTGTTTTGATTTTAAACATTTAATTATATTTTTTTCAACAATCTGCAGCAAGAATATTTTTCAGTTCCATTAAAATCATAGTACGGAAGGATCCGGACTGTGGATTCTAATATTGAAAATTGTAAAGAATACGCTTTTTGATTTTTCAACACTTACTGCAATGCCATGACAACAAGTCGGACACTTTAAAACGTTGTTCGACAAATATACGATTCCTAATTTCGAAACATTATAGGTACCTACCTAATTTATTTCTCAGTCTTTAACTAAAATCATAATTTTACTTGCAGATAACATCAAGATGCGTAAGAAAATGTACATATTCTTACTATTTCTATTAATCATATCGGCGGATATTGTTTTTGGCAATGGCAGTAATAATACAAAGACATTGAAAGTGAGCCACGCCAAACACAACACAAAAACAGTCACAAAATTAGCCGGCGACCGCATGAAGAGATCGCTCTCCGAAGGCGAGGACAAGTGGACGCAGCGCGGCAAGAGGCAGAGCGGCGCGCGAAGGGACGAGGCCTCCTGGGGCCACCGCGGGAGGCAGGACTCCGCCGCGGAGTACTCCGACGGGGAATACGCCACTCAACCAGCGACGCAACACTTTACTAAATACTGTAAAGGCTGCGCTCCGTCAGATTATGATGTCAGATATCCCAAAGACAGGAGAGAAGAACAACCGTTCCGGGGAAATCCAGGTTTGGAAGGAAGTGAAGAGTTACCATTTTGGGGCAATCGCGGGAGGCGAGCTTCAGATGAAAGCGAAGAACCGTTTTGGGGTAACAGAGGCCGGAGGCAAGATAACCAGGATGAACCATTTTGGGGAAATAGAGGAAGGCGCCAAGACGACAGTCCGTTTTGGGCAAACAGAGGACGACGAGATTCTGACCCCTTTTCGGGAACTCGCGGGGGTCGAGAAGAAGAACCATTCTGGGGAAATAGAGGTAGGCGGGAGGATACGCTGTTCTGGGCCAATCGTGGAAGACGCGATAAGATCGAACCTTTTTGGGGTAGTCGAGGACGGCGGCAAGAATCAGAACCATTTTGGGGAACCAGAGGCAGGCGGGAGGACGAGGGGCCCTTCTGGGGCAACCGAGGGCGGCGAAAGGAAGACCTCAAGGAGTCTATTCTTACTGCCATAAATGACGTCGAAGGTGACATAGAAAACCTGTCCCGTTTAAGAAGAAGCAATACCCAACCTTCCTTCTGGGTAAACAGAGCTCGGGACAGTAAACTGAAAAACATCTTTAACGATCCTTCAAGGATCAGATTACAACATTATTCGCGATCAATGAAGAATAGTGGCTATTCCGAAAACACTCAAGAGCCCGGCACCGTCTACGACAACACAATATACGCAGAAGAGCCGCACTACATCATCGTGGACAGGAGCAGCCGCTCCTCCGCCGAGGACGACCCCTACTTCATTTCGCGCGGCAAGAAGTATTATCTCGACCTCAAAGCGGCGCGGGACAGGCGGGGAGCCATCGAGGAAATTGTGAAATCAGTGCGCAACGACCCGTACTACATAGCGAGAGGTAAGAAAGACTCCGATAACGGTAAAAATGGGAACGGGAACGCAGGACGCGAGGACCTCGCCAAGGCGAAAGATCTTATCTGTTCCACGATTGAATTGATACTTGTTAAAAACGAGGCGAATAAGTCCAAGAGGGAAATTAGTGATAATGATCGTGAGCGGAGAACGATCCTGAAGAAGCTGGCGGCGCAACTGCAGATGGACCCGTACTTCGTGAGCCGCGGCAAGCGCGACGCCGCCGCGCTCGGGGACTTCGTGCGCGACGTCGCCGCGCGCTGCAACTAAGCGCCCCCGACCCCCGAGGCGCGACATAAGTTCACCACCAACACACGAGATGTACATTGTAAGTTAGTTTCGTAGATATGTTTATAAGTGACCTGAGCTGATCTGAAATATAAAAGCCAGAATTGTTTGTTGTGTTTTCTTGTCGTCATTCAAATTAGAGTTCCTAGTGAGAGTCCCTGCTCTCCTCCCTCACTACCTTTGTGTTAGGTTAATATCAAAAACGACCGACGTGAAGCAGCAATGCATTTCGTTCGGCGAAAGAGAGATCCGGAAGCCCAACTCCTATCCTATTAACTTTCCTCCATATTCTTTTTGAATTTTTTTTACAAAATTGTAGTAAGAGAATTGAATTGCATTAAAAATACATTTACAGTCTAATTATTACAAAATCACTAAATTAGAGACGGAATGTTGCAAGGTTTGTTTAAATATAATCTGTATTCCTAGAAGTTCTTTTTATTGTTTCTGCGACTTTTTTGTCCCAGTACCTATTCCTTTTACTTCCTAGGGGAAAAGGAGCTAAAGGGACCAACTCACCCCGAAACCGTTCCGAACTCCATTCCAAAACCATTTCTAAACCTCGCGATACAATCCCTAACGTATTTATACCACTAAGGTGGCAAACAAGCTTACGGCCCGCCTGATGGTGAGCGCCTGAGCGGCCATCGTAGCCCATGGACGCTTACAAACGCTTGCTTGGAAGTTTAACTGTAACGTAATCTGCGAGGACCTACTCTCTGAATATTTTCAAATTTTAAGTACTCTCGTTAAGTTATGATTTTTCAAGAAATTTTGGGAACAAAGAAAATCCCCACTTTATTCCGCCAAATTCCTGTCGTCAGCTGCTGTGCGCACCTACAATTTTATTTGAAAATGTTTTTTCATTTCCATTTTGGGATAGGCAGGTCTTTATCGGAATGATTGAAAGAACATCTCAACAGACAAAATCTATGTCAAACTCCCCATGTATCGTCGCTCTTCCCATATCGTTGACAAGTTTAGTGTGAACGCGTCCTCGCGAGGCGCCCACGCGAGACACGAGCCATGGCACTAATATAGCAGGTCTACATTTTGATGTCAGCACAATCGTCGTAACTCGTAAACATGAATAGTGACCAAAAGGAATGAAACTGGGGGTTGTAATAAAACTGCAGGCATAATTAGTGCGACTTGCTTTTATTATTCTGTAATTATAAATATAGGATATCTCATCCATACATATACCATTTAAAAATTTGTTGCTCTTACAATATGTTGGAACAGGTAACGATTGATAAGATTTTGAGCAACCACAAATTTTAGATCTAAATATTCCGTCGAGGAATCTCAGAGCGGCGCAGCAGGCCTCGCCCGCGACGGCACTAACAGTGAAAGGTTCTAAACACAGACCGTTTCTTATAAAACGTCTACAGACATACTCATGTGCGCAGGCCATGGCGCGATGGTCCGATGCATCATTATGTAAAATTCAATAATACTGTACTATGTTTTATATAAATCTCCAAAATTTCGATCCTTTTCTTACGGTTTAGGTTGATATATTTGACATTTCATGTCCTAAGTTAATAATCTCAGCCGCCCTCGCGGCGCGTCGTCTTACACGTAAATTATAATTTAATATTTAGCATACATGAACGCTTATCTTAAATGAAAGCTGGAATAATACTAACGTTCCCCTGATGGCGCGCGGGGCATCAGACGCGCCACAGCAGCAGGTGGTTGGTGGAGTCCTCGCGGCCGGCGTCCTCGGCGGCGGCGGCGCGGAAGTCCTCGCAGCCGTCGCCGCCCGAGATGACGAGCGTCTCGGGGCGCGCCTCGCGCGGCGGCGAGCGCGCGCGCCGGCCCAGCGCCCGGCCCTTGGGCGGCGTGCGCGCCGTCGCCGCCGGGTTCTCCACGATGGTGAGGAAGCGCACGTGGCCCGTGTGCCCGTACGTGACGCCTGTGATGGCGGGCGCGGCGAACGCGCCGCTGGCGTCCGGCGACGCGTGCAGTGCCGCCGTCAGCAGCACGCCCGCCGACGTGCCCACCCACAGCGTGTCGCGGTGCGCGAGCAGCGCCGTCACGCGCAGGCACGCCGCCTTGTGCTGCCGGATGATGTCGTCGCAGCCTGCGCAAAGGGTGAACGTGAGGTCAGGGGCAGCGAACAAGGGCGGTACGCGGGGGAGTAGAGGCGGACACACGCACCGTGCAGCATGCGCGCCACGTGCGGCGTGAGGTTGAGGTCGAGCAGCGGCTCGCGCGCGGCGCCCAGCGCGCGCAGCTGCGGCGCGTGCTGCAGCGCCAGCCAAACGACGCCGCGCGCCACGGCCACGTGCCCGATGGGCTTGGCGTCGCACGACGTGGCGAACGTCTCCTCCACCTGCAGCGAGTGTGGGTCGAGCACGAGCACGCGCGCCGGCGCCGCCAGCCAGAGGCGGCCGGCGGCGGGCAGCAGCGCCGCCGCCGCGCCCAGCGCCAGCCGCGCCGCCTCTGCCCACGCACCCTCCGCATCGCGCGCGTACACGACGAGCTCGCCGTTCGCGAGCGCCACGAACACCTTGCCCTCCAGGTGCACGATGGAGGTGACGGGCGCGCTGTGCTGCAGCTTCAGCTTGTTGCGCTTGAGGCGCACCGAGTCGAGCGCGTACACGTGCACGGCGCCGTCCTCGGTGCCGAGCCACATGCTGGCCGCCAGCGGCGCCTCCTCCGACGCCTGCCGCGACGCCGGCGTCGACAGCGCGCCTGCAAAAATACCATCGCTACATGTTATCTGCTTCTACTTGCGAAGTAACTACTAAGTGACAAGAGTAGCATTCGCATGCACTGCGTATTTAGCATTAGTCGAAGATAGAACATTAGGTAAAATTTGCTACAATAAATATTAAATAATATTACCTAACATGGCTCTTCCAGATACTACGGAGCAAGAAAGAGAAAAGGATAGGTGTTACACACATTGAAATAAGGTTACAAAATCTACAGCGAATGAAGTATGCAGAATATTTTTTAGTTTTCTGTATGTAATGTAAAAGAATGTAAAGTATGTATCTAACTAAAGTGAGGAAAACACAAATAAGACTATAGTGCGCCATCAAATAGTGTAATTTCTTACAAATAAAAAATACAAACGTATATCCACGACATACATACTAGCGCTACCTCAGCGTGCACATTTTACAAAAAGCAAACAACGTACGATGCGCACGCGCCGGTCGTCGTGTCGGGATCACGATAATATCTCATTGGAGACAGGTGTACGATAAGGAAGCGCTGCTACTATTACGAATATTAACAATAAAAATATTTTGGTAATAATGATAGAAGATGCGATACCTGAGGTGATGCCCATGGCCTGCTTGTCGACGGCGGGGTTGGAGCTGGACTTGACAACGGGGTGCACCTGGATGCTGTGGCCGGTGTGCGGCGAGCTGAGGCTCTTGCTGTGCGCCGGCGGGGGCCGCTCGGCCGGCTCCGGCGCCTCGCTCGTCGACGACGCGTCGTCGTCCTCGTCGCTCGACGACGAGCTGTCCAGGCGGATGTCCTTGCAGCCGTGGTCGGGGTCCTGCACCTGGATGCCGGGCTTGTCGGGCCGGGCTTGTCGGCTTGTGGGCGGCGCGGCCGGCACGCCCGCCACGCACAGGATGCGCGCGTTGCACACGCCGTTGCACGAGGTGACCTGCGGCTTCGGCGCCAGCGTGAGCACGCACACCTGCCCCACGTACCCGTCGCTGTTGCACACCCACACGTCGGGCGCCTGCCCCGGCGGCGGCAGCGTCGGCGCCGCGCACGTGAACTGCAGCCCCGCGCGCGTCTTGCGGATCGGCACCGGTGACAGCAGCTCCGGCGCCGCGCCCGACCAGCCCGAGGCACCTGCCGAACGACACGCACTTGTTAGCTCCGCAAGAAGCCTCGTGAGCGGTCCAGTGGCCGATACTTACATAGTTTTTGTTTCGTCTCGGTAACTAATTCCTCCCAACTCGTTCTCTTTTCAGTCTTCGGAAAGATTATTGTAAGGTTTTCTGGTCCGTTTCTGGAAAATACGGTGTCATTATTAAACATAGAATCGGCTGAAAACGGTTATGTGATCAATTTATTGTAAAGCTTCCTTGGTATGGCGAGGAGACGAAAGGGTAACTCACGGCGTGGTGATAGCCAGCTCGAGCTGGCAGAGGTGCGCCTGCGCGGCGCGCGTGTCGGCCAAGGCGCGCGACGCCTGCTGCAGCGCGTCGCGCAGCGCGTCCTGCAGCGCGGCGTAAGGTGCGGCAAGCGGCGCGGCGGGCGGCGCGGCGAGCGGCGCGGCGGGCGGGGCGGCGGCGGGCGCGGCGCCGGCCCGCAGCGCGCGCAGCTGCTCCCCCACCCGCCGCAGCGTCGCCACGTCGCCCGACAGCGCCTCCACCTCCGACATCATGCGGCGCACGTTCTCGTCTTTCGCTGAAGGGGACACACACAAATATTATAGGTAAGTGCGACACACAGAGAGGAGAGGTCATACATCGGACGGCGGCCAACTTACCCTTGACGATTTCGAGGTCGGTGAGCGGTATCCGCATGAGCAGCTTGTACTTGTTGCCCTCCATCTGGCTGGCGACGCTGCTCTGGTAGCAGGGCGCGGGCTTCTTGATAGTGCCGGTGCGCCGCTTGACGCTGGCCACGAGCAGCGTGTCGTTGCACAGCAGCAGCGCGCGCTCCTTGCTGCCCGTCGGCGCGGGCACGGCCACGGCGTCTAGCCTCAGCAGGCAGCGCTCGGCCGCCGCCAGGTTGCTCAGCCCCTCCACCAACGCCTCCAGCTCGCGCAGCGTCTGCTGCTGCTGCTCCTGCTCGAGGCTCTCGCGCTCCGTGCAGTTGATCAGCTCCAGCAGCTCGTGGATCTCCTTCTGCGCCTCCAGCAGGTACTTATAGTCGGGATGGGATGGATCTAAAATATTATAATTTGAAACGTCAAATGCGGTGTTTCAATTTATTTTATTTATTTAGGAAACAAACAGTCTTTTACAAATATAAACATGTAAGATTAAGCACTAATAGACCTAAAGTTCCATGAATGTAGCTACATCTCTGTATTATGAAACACGAAGCAAGAAGTCTATACGCTAAACGCAGTGTACCCGTATGTTTAATGAGGCGTTGTATGAGCAGCTTGTAGCTGGGGAACTTCTGCACGGGCTTGATGAGCAGATTGTCGAGCGACAGCTTGCCCTTGTGGTCGCGCGCCATGGCGTCCAGGAACTTGGCGAAGGCGGGCCGCGACGCCGCCGCCGTCTTGATGGTCTCCTTCGCCTTTTTCAGGTTGTTGATGAAAGACATGTAGGTGTCCATCACGCTCGGCTTCGTGAACTGAAACATGCAATGTCGCGACGTCATTGTCGGGCCAGGTCTAAGCGCAAGGCGGGAGCAACGGCGCGCACCACTTCGAGGAAGACGTCGCCGACGCGCTGCTGCAGGTCCCACAGCTCGAGGCGGCGCCGCAGCCGCTCCAGGAAGCCGCGGTGCACGCCCAGGATGCCCGGCACCTGGTAGAAGATCTCGTCCACGAGGCTCGCCTCCAGCAGCGTCGCGTTGTCCGGGCTCTTCAGCGGCTGCAGGTATTTCTGCAACCATTGCACCACAACATTCATTATTGTCAATTTAGAGATAACATGGAATATGGATGTAGAAAGAATATAAACGATCAAATTCTTAACAAAAAGTGTGACAAATAATTCCCGCGCTATTTTCCTCACTCGTCGAAATATAAAGCACCCGGTGGCACCGGCACGCATTAAAGCCCAAATCACACGCTGAGCCGTACCGCATGAAACCATTTCTCGGCACAATCTTCGCGGGCCGGGAGGGGCGTCCCGGGAGTGCGGGCGGAGGGGGGCAAAAAGGAAAAGTGGAGCGGACATTTTGTGCTCACAAATGCATCAAGCAAGACACAAGGGCAGTGCCAAAAACGGACAATTTAAATCCTATCATTAAAACGCTCTTGTGACGTAATGGCAAGCAGCAAAAAAGTGGCACACTTGATATTCATACAGACGGAGGTACTGTCTATTTAAATGTGTATTCGCATCGCCATTATGTTGTGACGGGAGAGAGCAAGGCGGAGAGACGCGCTGTCAACTCGTCGACGTAATGAATTTAATGAATTAGTTAGTAAGCGGCTTCGCAGGAGATTAACGCGGCGAAACGTGAGGCATTCATGTGTATGAGACGCCGCCATCTCCGCGAACAATGAAAGGTTTCGTGCATTAACTACGGCAGTTTAAACCGACGAACACAAACGACACTTGTATGGATTTGACAACTCAATTAATGATAATTTAGCTGTGTAATCATTTCATAACTAGCGAAAGCTTTCCCGTGCCAATAATAAAAATCTCAAAGATTTAGCTCTGTAACGCCTAAGCGTAGGGACAAGATTTTCAATACACAAATTATACTACGACTAGCAAAATACTCGCAACTTCGTTTGCGTATATCTCGCTTTCCCGTGGGAATATTGAAAAATCCTTTCTTAGTAGATCCAAATTTGGAATTTCTAGACCCAGTGGTTTGGGCTGTGCGTTGATATATAGTTAAGTCAGTCAGGACTTTGAATTTTAAATAATCCTTACATATTATAAAACAAAGTCCTCCCCGTCTGTCTGTCTGTCTGTCTGTTCGCGATAAACTCAAAAACTACCCGACGGATTTTCTTGCGGTTTTCACTAACAGATAGCCTGGTTCATGAGGAAGGTTTACGTATAAAATTTGTCAGGATTTTGTGTAAATTGGCTGAAATATAAAGATTATTGTTGGGAGTGTCGGAAAAAATCAACCCGCTTGGGAGCTGTCGACGAAGACGCTGGCTAAACCCTTTGAGATATAACAAAACAAAAATTATAGGATATTTCTCTTATTTAGGTCTCCAAAAAAGTCCGCGATAGCATATATTTATCGTTTACGGATAACTTACTATAAAATAAAAAGCGAGTTCCGAGTAATAATGCAGAAATTGGAAACCGATTTTGACGTATACAGTATTAATCCTTATCCTGTTAACTACGTTAGTTACCTTAAGCATTTCATGTACATTCTTATAATCTTTACACCATATAATTTAAATAGATACTTTAGAAGTTATAACAAAAAAATTACGCGCTTGCCGAAATTAAATCAAGTTCTTCCTATTCTACGCTAGGTGGCGCTCACAGAGTACTTTGCAATATACTGAAAGAGGCGCAGTTTAAAAATTATATTATAGAAAAGGTTTATTGGTTTCTTTTTAGGCGCATTTTATTTATTTATTTGTTTCGTGGTATTTGGTTTAATATATTGATTGTAAATAGAGATTGGTACTTACTTTTACAAAATATGGACCTACATAAAAGTTTTATTCAATTCAATTCAATTCAATTTAATTTATTTGCAAACGTAGGTACAAAGAGCTGTTGACAATAATGTAGGTAGGTACATACATTAGGATCCTCCACATTTTACCTTTCGGCGTGCAAATTAAAAGTACATAATATAAATTTACAATAATTCTTATAAAATAACATTCACATAATTTTATTAAGATATAAATAAGAGCATGAAAAAAAATACGAATTAAAATAATTAGATCAGCTAAATGATAATTAAAAATAAGAATTTATGTCATAATCTATCAGAAAGATAATCATTCACGCTGTAATATACTTTTTCTTTTAATAGGTTAAATACATTATATTTAAATTCTTTAAAGTTAAGCGACAGAACATTTTTAGGTAAATGATTATACAGTTTAGGTGCTAAGAATATGCAGTTTTTATGAAAATGTTCTGTTCTACATGATGGATAACAAATTTTATAGGGATTTCGATTACTGCTTCGTTTACTATATAAGTCAATATTCTTCTTAACGAATATAACGCATTCAAAAATATATAGGCAGGGGACAGTCAATATGGCCAACTCCCTAAAATGGGGTTTACAACTATCTGTCTGTTTTGTAAGCTTACAGATTGTCCTGATGCATTTTTTCTGGGCTCTAAACACGATTTCTTTCTGTGTCGAATTACCCCAAAACATGATTCCATATCTAAGCGACGTTGATACGTACGCGTGGTAGGCCGTTAATACTGCTGACTGATCCACCACTTTACCGAGCATATACAAAGCATAAGAAAACCTATAGAGCTTCTGACAGACATTATCAGTATGGCATTTCCAATTCATTTCTTTGTCTATATGTATTCCTAGAAATTTGGTATCGTTTACTACCGATATTGCTGATCCCAAATAATTCACTTTTAATGGTTGGACATTTTTTTTATTTTCGCGGAATCGCATAATGTTGGTTTTGCCTAGATTTATTTCCAAATCATTAGAGTTCAACCAGGTTATTATATTTTTAAGTGTTTTATTAATTTCGTTTTCCAAATATGCATTATCTCTTCCAACAAAAACAACTGTACTGTCATCGGCAAACAAGATTACTTGATGATTAACTACCTTCGGAAAATCATTGATGTAAACAATAAATAAAAGCGGCCCCAAAATGCTACCCTGCGGAACCCCGCAACGAAGTGATCTAGTTTTTGAGGTATATGCAAGTTCTGTTTTTGTTTTTGCGCATATTCTTTTAATTAAAGTGAACTGCTTTCTGTTTCCCAGATAGGACTTCAAGAGATCATGCACATTACCCCTAACACCATACAGATACAGTTTCTGTAGAAGAATATCGTGATTGACAAGATCAAAGGCCTTAGATAGGTCCATATAGAGCGCACAAACAGATTTCTTGCCCTCGATATTCGAAAGAATAGCATTAAGAAAACTATAGATTGCTCCATTTACTGTTTTATTTTTTCTGAAGCCTGCCTGTTCTTCACTGAACAGTCTATTTTTCTCAAAATAATTATACAAGTTAGCGTGTATTACTTTCTCAAATACCTTAGCAAGTATAGGTATCAGAGCTATTGGTCTGTAACAGGATATGTCTTTGCGGTCGTTTTTCTTAAAAATTGGTATAACGATTGATGTTTTTAATTTTTCTGGATATACACCCGATATTACACAAAGATTAATGATATGACATAGTACATGGCTAATTATATGTGAAACTCGTTTTAGCACCCTGGTACAGATTTCGTCATATCCCGTACTATTGGTATTACCAAGCGACTGTACAATTCTATGTATATCGTAGGGAGTTGTTGGATTAAAAAATATTGAATCTTTAGTAGAAGTTACTGCAATTTCGCGACTAGTCTGTCTGTTTTTTTTCTGTGTTTTTAATTGATCAATGAAGAAGTCATTGAAAGCATCTGCTATTTGGTAAGGATTATTTATTATATCATTGTTAATCTTTATACTGTTTATTTCTTCCTTAGGAATGTTATTTTTTATACGATTTATAATATTCCATGTCGCTTTAGATTTATTTGATGCTGATTTTATGTAGTAATTATTTTGTGACTTCTGTGTAAGAGTTATAATTTTGTTCAGCCTCTTTGAGTATTGTTTAAATTTAATTTTATTGACCTGGTTGGAATTTTTTCTATATTGCCATAGTAACTGCCTTTTGCGTTTGCAGCACAGTTTTATGCCTTTTGAGATCCATCTGGGCTTTTTATGCGTATTCATTTTCAAGCGGGATAGAGGGAAACAGAGACGGTACAATAATACAAAAATGTCATGGAAGTTGTTAAATGCCGTGTTTGGGTCAGCAGATTCGTATACATTGCTAAAGTGAAGATTTTTCAAATGTGCAGAGAACTTCTCAATGTTTTCCTCGCTGTAGTCTCTTTTCAATAAATACCAATGCCTAATAGAATATCGCTTTTTTATGGGACATACTAATAGTTGCGCCGTGTGGTCGGATAACGCAAACTCCAAGATTTTACCGGTTGAACCCTTTATATTATGAATTATATTATCTATACATGTATTGCTAATAATGCGAGTTGGTTTGTTGATAGACAGACTAAGATTATGACTATGTATTATTTCCTTAAATTCGTTAGAGATTCTGTCCTTTATCAGTATGTTAATATTAAAATCGCCACATATTATAATTTTTTTATTCCTAAATGAGTAAAGTGTTAGGATTTCATTAAAGTTTTTTAGAAACGTATCTACATCTTCACTAAATTTCCGCGGTGGTCTATAAATACAAATTATAACGATATTAAGATCCAGTAGTTCAATCGCACAACATTCAATTACTCTGGCAACGCTGTATTTTGAGATTTCATTTAAAACTTTAAGCCTATGACCGCTGCGAACTAGTATGCATGTGCCACCATGTCGCTGCATTCGTGTGGAGGTTGAGCCAAGAACAAAATTAGGAATATTCAACAACTCAGTATCTTCAGCTTTCATGTTATGTTCTGTAATACAGAGCACATCTATATCATCTCCACTTTTACTTAAATCGTCAAGGTTTGCCATTAATAAGTCGGATTTGCCTAACAATCCATTTATATTTTGATGTAATATTGCAAGATGATTATGAACGAAAAAACCCCTGATGTATATTAGAATTACAGCTAACCTCAGCTGATGCAGCATCCTCAGCCGATGCCGCATCCCCAGCCGATGCAGCATCACTAGGAGCTATTACATAATTACCATCTTCTGTTTGGGTACTCCTGTCAACATACACAGGCTTAATTGAAATTGACTTTTTTTGACCAGACCGTTTTTCACTATTGTATGCATTCAGTTTTAGTTTATAGTCTAGGCGTATTATTTCTCTTAAAAGGGATCTACACAGATTTAATGCAAAAGCTCTACGATCAGGAAGATAGTTGCAATAACCCATATCAAGGTAGCTAACGTTATTGTATTTATTACAAACAAATCTAAGCTCATAATTTAATTTCGCTTCATTAAGACGTACATTATAGGGTACTTCAGTAATAATAACATTAGTGTTTTCCATTAGGTGTATCCAGTTACCCAAACTTAGTTGAAAATCATTTGGCCTTCGCTCATTTATGCCTCCCAGTAGTATGACCATATCATTTTTATCTAGTTCTTCCATATCTTGATTAAACGATGATAATATATTTTGAAGAGTAGCTCCAGGTTTCCAAAATGACATTACAATGTACTCTGAACCGACAAGATCTTGAAGAATTTTACGTAAGTTTCGTCCTTGTTCATCTGCAAATATAATTATTCTTCTTTTCCTATTTTTTGAGTCAAGCGTATAAACAGGAATTTCATTTTGAGAGAGTGATGTTGGTGTCTCTATGTTTGCAACTATATGTGTTGGTATTCGGGTATTTGGTTCATTATCGATAATATTTGCCTCATTAGTAGAATCATTTAAAGCTTGTGATAAGGGACTTAAAAATTCCTGAATCCTTTCTGTAGTTATTGGTTTATGAACTTTCTTTTTCTCTGTTGGAAGTGGAGTGTCATTATGTTCATGAACTGGTAAAGTTGCTGGTGAATAGAATTTTGTGGGTGTGGAGTGACCAGGAGATATTGACTTAGGTGATACATTTCCTGACCTATTAGCCCTTCTTTTTGTTTTATTCAATAATGGTGTAATACATTTCCTCTCTTTTAGCTGCACTGTTTTTAGAGCTTCAATCATTTTTTGTGATTTTTCTAAATCTTTCTTTAAAACTGTTGTTATACTATTCAAACTATCTATTTCCTCATGTGCACTTTGTAGTTCGACTGTTAAAGTTTTTACTTTTTCGACAAGGTCGATGATTGTTTGACTTTCGTTCATAGAAGTGTTAGGCAGGCTTATAATAGTATCTTCAAATAAGGACGATTCCGAATGCTGCACATTATTCAATGAAGTGGATCTTCTTATTTTACGGAATGTGACATTCTCTGAATCCATTTTTATCAATAAATTTTTCGCCAGTAGTGGATATCCGAATTTCAGAAGTAGAATGGGTTTATATTTTGTACGTGTATCCGAACGTCGAGAGTGACACTTAAGATTTTGTTGTAACAACTTTGTCATAAATTTGTGTTTGCGGTCAGGTGTAAATTTTCCATGTCGTTCAAAATTATGCGTGTATTTAATAGTGTGATCATAATATTATTTTAATTATTTCATTCAATTCAATTTTTTATTCTGTTATTACAATTTCATTAATTTGTGGTTGCCAATAATGAAGTCAGATTTCCGAACGAAGTGATTTCGTCAGGTTGGCAATGTTGTTAACACTTTGACAGTAAGTGCTCTCAGTGGTCCAATCAGCTGGTGTGAACTGTGTTTTCAAAAATCTCTTTAGTGTTTTTGACGGTTTTTGAGTTGATTATAGTAAAAAAAGGTGTTTAAGAGGCTCACCGAAAATGAAATCTGTGTTATTTCCACCTGGATATTGAAGGATATGATATTTGTGTGACAATATAACCTCACTGGGATCCACTTATTCACTTTTAAGACTTAAAATGTAATTTTTAACAATAATTTTAATTTAATTAAAGCAGACCACAACAAATAAGTATTACTCAGGCAGTGTTGCCAGGTACCCATCCCCCTTTATGTACATACTTTTAATTTATAGTACCTAACCTACTTTGTTTGGACTTCTTTTCACATCTTGCATTATTGTAAAATTAATATTATGGGCGCATTTTGTTTCGTGTCATAATTTTTGGTAGAGTTGATTATAAGTAGATATACTTATAAACTTTTATTTTAAACCTTTGTTTGGGCTTCTTTTCACATCTTGAATAATTTTAAAGTTAATATTTATTAATATAATATATAATAATAATAATAAAGTTTATTTTCTCCACAAAAACAAGGCATTACAAATATGTTTGTATATGGTTTACAAGTATGCACATTAAAAGTAGTTGTGGAGAACTGGTGCCCATGCTAGGTTTCCGAAGAACCTGTAAATTGTAGTACCTGTAGATTGTAAGTAGATAGACTTATAAACTTTTAATTTAGTCATTTGTTTGGGCTCCTTTTCACATGTACAAACTAAAATATTTCTTTATACGTAAGTATACGACTGTTCAACACAGGCAGATAGTTATAACCCATGTGAAGCCGGGCCGGGCCGCTAGTATAGATTAAAATATTTATTTCTAGTCTGGCGACTTTGATTTTTGGATTAATGACAAAAGAGGTGACCCAAAACAAACCCAAACTCCGGCGCAAAAAATTTGTAGTCTAGATTTTAGAGGATATTTTTAGATACTATTCTAAACTATCTATCTTTCTCGGGTGGCTAACACTTTTTTTTTGCTCATAGAGGTTTGTAGGCGTTCATTTTAAAATCTTCGGGTCTACTATGAAAGTGTCCATCCGAAACAACGAAAGACGTAGTCCTGTCAAAAAAGACATTACTAGTTAGAATAAGGTTCAAAACGTCGCGTCAGTCCGTATTTTCGAATTTCCTATTATGGTTGGCCCGCTTATTGTGGGTTAAACTAAGGGTCAATTGTATCACCTTCCAAAATCAAAATGGCTGTCATTGTTAAACTAAGAACGAGAGAAAGAGCCAGCTTGCGACTCACTGCAGAATGAATTAGTATTGGAGTTAGTGCCATTGCATTGTTGATTAAATCCTGATGAAGCGGAATCTCTACAATTTAAGAGCGTTCACGCCTTGCGCAGCTTTTTGAATGGCGCGGTTACGCATTGATGTGCGCACAGCGTTTTTAAATTAGATTTCAGATATTTACAGAAAAATAATGACAAAATTATTTGAGTTAGTATCATATCGGTGCTCGCCGTAGCTCGCCAAGCGAATGTTTGAAAGAAGACTTTATAATGAAGAAATATCGGTGATAAAATCATTTGAATTTCTGAATATTTCTCATTTTTAGAATTTTAATTTCTTATTGTTAAATCGCTGAATCCAAAAATGTTTTTAACTAAGTCTTTACTTAACGATCTTTTTAATTGGTTGGAGAAACTCTCTTAAGTTATCTTCATAGAATGAATGAATACTCTATTAATCACAATATTTTCTCAACTAAGTATTTATTCGGCAAAATTTTCTATAGTTATTAGTAGCTAACATATTTGTAATATGACTGGTGAGGTTCGAAATTACTGTTTTTGCGCATGGACAGCGTACATGCTCTTAATCAGAATAATAATTTGGTCTCTCGATGCTCACCTTCACTAATATTTCGAGTGAGTCCACATACGACTTCTCCGTCTCGTACAGCTCCACCACCACGTGTGTGCGCGTGTCCTGCAACACCAACAATTAGTTTCATTAGCACACGAAATAATCTTTTACAAATTATGAATCAACAGCAACAATAGATCACTGCTGCTTATGAAATACGAGAAATCGTCATCACCACCGGGTCATCTCGGACGTGTGATGACGTCTCGTTGCTTGGTAAATGTTAACGGCCGCTGTGGAATCAATAACACCGTTGATCCTCGTCAAGCAGCGTTCGCTCGTAAATCCGGCGTGTGATAAATCAATCAGCGCAAGTATGTCACGTCCCGCGCTCAAACATGGAGCCACAAATAAGGCAGCAACGAGCGCAAGAAGTGGCCGCGAGTCGACGCAGCGGCGGGATGCCTATCATTAATTAAAATGTGTTAATTAATGTCCCTGCTCAGGCCTCGATCGCTCACAACACAACTAAGTAATTACCGTGAGTGAATGAGTTGACAAACGAATGTTGTCTGAGAATTCCGAGTTAAAAATAATAATTTAACATCATTATTAACGCACAAGACATAATTACATGAGTTGCTTCTTGATACACATCATTTGGAAAAAACTAAATATTTTAACCGACTTCAATACATACCGCTCACGGTCTGTGCACAGGGTCTATTGCCTAGCCTACCATAGGTAGGTACTTAAGAATTCTATTTGAATTACTTGCCATAAGAAGTTCGGCCTACCATCATCAGCTTAACTAAGGGATGCTAAAGGATGATGACTACTAACTATACTCTCTAAAATTTTAATTTTAATTTAAATTTAATCTAAAATTAAAATCTTAAGATTGCCCGCAATTTTCTTGGGATCCCATCATCAGATCTTAACATGGTAAGTAAGTGCTTCTTAATAAAAGAATTTTGAAAATCGGTTCACAATTATCGGAGCCTCGACGTACACACATAAAAAAACATTCAGTGGAACATAGATCCTTCTTTAAAATCGGCTGAATAAAAATACCTAAAATTTTCGACAGCCTGCTGAAACCTAACAAAAGTAGGTATCTTGCACAGTATCTATTGTTTTCACATGAATCGCGACCACAACAATAAGTACTAAGGGAAAATTTTCTATTTTCTTTGTGAAAATGAGCGGAACAGAAGACAAAACGAGTGCGGCTCGATGACCTCGGAGCCGCCGCCGGAGCCATTCAGCACTTTGTTACATAAGCACTCATTATTTACATTCTCCGGCTCCTTGTACATACCTGGTGAAAATATAAATATCCAAAGTGTCAAAAATCCAGAACAAGGCCCGAGAGTGGAGGCAAGTTGTGGACGCGAAAAACGTCAATGGCTGTCTATAGAAAGTAGACCTTAATACTTCATTGGCGCCCTCGCGCTAGAACATCCTCCTGCCCAGTTAAGATATGTCCTTGTTCAATTTAAGGCTGGGCGCATGACTCTAATCATATTATGACAATGTCGCAAAATACTTCTAACCTTTGAAAATAAAAACTTTATCGCAAAATATTCATGAGCATCAAAAATTAAAAAAAAAACCTCAAAATTCTAAAATTGTGAATTCTACGAGGGGTGGCGACTGGCGAGGGTCCTCAGTCCTCACAGACACTTTCTCTCGTCAATGATTACATTACAATATTAAATTATTTATGTAATTAATCTACTCTTTATACTAGGTACTACCATTTCGGGAAAAAAGCAAAATGCCCGTAAAAGAAATGGAGAAAGAAAACCAGTTACGGCCTTTTCTGTCATATAACGATACATTACAATTTTTAAAATAAAATATTAGATCCAGGTACATACAGAAATGAAGTACACATCAACCGACAAAGCAAGCTGTGCTGCGCTCGCTATTGAATACTCAGTAATGAGTAGGATATTGGGATTGGAATTGTGCCGTGGGGTGGGTACGTGTCTCAACGTCACTCGGCATTAATAAGAAGGAAAAGACTATAATAACAATTTACGTATTAAAATAATTGATCGCAAGGTTTAAGTAGATTCGGCTCACAATTTTGTTGTATGTATACATAGACAACGAATCCAAGTCCCTGATCAGACGCCGTCGACACAATACGGTTATAAGTCCTTCCCCCGTCCCTGATAAGCCGAGGTAAACGTTTACTAATTCTATTGAGAGGTTTACTATTATTCTCTGCATGTATTTTATTTTTTATTTTTATTTTTTTAATGAAAACTACACAGATTGAGTTAGCCCCAAAGTAAGTTCGAAACATGTGCCACGGGATACTAACTCAACGATACTATATTTTATAACAAAATGTATAGATAAACATCCAAGACCCGAGGCTAGAAAAGTTCGTTTTTCATCATGACCCGACCGGGATTCGAACCCGGGACCTCCTGGGTGGCGGTCCGGCGTGGTAACCATTACGCCACGGAGGTCGTCATATATCATGGACCTGTTCCTAGTTGTGTGCAGGGCACCCCGCGAGGCGCGGCCAGTCGTCGTACGCGTCGCCGGCGACACGGCACAACGCCCGATAACGCTATCAAGCATGCTTCTGTTAATCAGACATCGTTATTTGTTTAACATTGACCATTGTTATTATTTTTGAGCAAATGTAATAAGTATTTTGTATTTCAAATATTAGTGATAAACAATACAATGCGAAAGACGTAGTTGATATTTATGAAGAACAGTAAGAACGATAACTCCTCAGAAATAGATCTTTATTGATTGCTGGTTTCATGCCGAGATCATTGGTTTCCCCCTACATAAAAGTAATATTATGAAGAGCAGTTGCATTTGCACTGTACTATCTGCAACAGACGCAGCAGGCCAAATAAATTGAGACGAAACCACAGCGCCGCGCGCCCCCTCCGGCCGGGGTCTTCTTATCAGCTTATTGGCAGTTGCATTTAATTTTATGGATCTTGTTTGCGGAAAGTTTAATTATTCCAGTGCCAATATTTTAATTGTTATAAAGGGAGAATATATTTAATATGTAGATGTGGCTCACGCGGCTCACCTACAGATCATACTTATAAAAGTAACAGTAGATGAGCCTAAAAATAAGCGCGTCAGCTCGGGCGGGTCAAGGTCCGCGCGCCCTCCGCAAAAAATACAAGGAACATTTGTGTGATTAACACTCGCTCGCACATTCGATGACGTCACGGAGTGATTCGGGACGAGGAGGCTCACGGCGCGCTTTCTCGGCCCCGATCACGGTTCAATGTGCGCTGTTTTGCGTTCCATGGCAGTGCTTAGGATTAGACATCATACATCACCACATTACTAACCCTTGACAGCAATAGCGATGTTTGCTGACGACGTTGCACACATCGCCAAGCAAGCCATGTTAGTTTATCAATGTATGCCTTATGTATCCGTTTATCAGTTGATACGTAGATAAAATTGATTGCAATATCATTTTGGGTAAAAATATGGCGACCATTTATGTTTCCGAAAGATGTGTCTGCCACGTCAGCAGCATCAGCACGAGCCCCGACCCGACGCAAGTGTCATTCAAGTTCCGGCGTTCGGTCGGAACAATCGCTATGTATTGCTTTGTCCTAATTTCGAGTTTACTTCCGCTAAAACGGTACCTAAACTAACAATTGATCTGTTCTGCGAACTCGCCTCTCCGCGGCTGTCGATCGCTTCGCAGAAACGGCACAAACAACTCGTTACCATGAAGAGCGAAGCGAAGAGCAAACTAAATACCCATTTGAATAATTTGCACCTTTTGTGTGAAGAAGGTAATCAATACCATTTTAGTAGTTTTTCTTAGTATGTAGAGTTTTAACTTTCTATGATTTATGACACCTGAGAACTGAGATCGCCCGCGAACTGCTAGGCTCGGGCGTCGCGAGCACAATTTTATCGCTCGTGCGGTCAATGGAAAGTCAGCTGTAGTGTGGCGCAGAGGGAGTGCCGCAGATAGGTCGACTTTCGCGAAACGACGCACCTGACCGCGGCTCATGGGAAAACGACTCTGACACCACCTAACAAGGATTATTTTCTCGGAGCATACTAATGAAGTTATATCATAAATTGGTTGTGCGTCGATGGCTCACCCGCGACCATTGGCTTATTTTACGACTTGTGCTCTGGTACCGTTTCGGCCGACGAAGTACCTACGCCGCGTTCAGAGGCGCTCTTTGTTGACTTTCGAAGTCGTGTTCGGGAGACGTAGAGTCATGTCGCGTCGACGGCATGGTCAGCGTACATTTATTAACGGACGATTAGTTTACGATGCATAATCTATTAAAAAGGAAGCGGAGCAACTAATTGGCACGACCTTGTCATGTAGAACATTTATTTATGCTTCACTACTAAACTGAAAGTACGTTAGTAAGTACATTCTTAAAAACGTCCCAATAAAAGCGGTGAGTTCATAATCCCGAAAGTCGCGTGTAGTAGCTGCGGCCGACGCATATGCAGGGCATGAGAACTACGTTACGGAGTTACGCTGGGGCCGCATGCCCAAGTTCATTTCTAGATACATTTTAACATTGTTTGACTTTCATCAGTGTCGCACATGCCCGCCTAACATTTCCATCACTGTGAGTCTGGTAAAGCTAGAATTACAACGACGACCATAGATTGACATAGCAGTGAAGCTTATTGACGTACCGTCTTGAAATTCCAGAGTGAAAAACAAAACCTTTCACAACAATCCGTAGCATGTGTGGAATTTGGCAAAACAATAATACATCGACATGCTTCCGTGGCGCCCCCGATTGCGATCGGGGAGGGCCACTCCAGCGCGTCCCAGCGCCGAGTTGAGCCGCTCGCATCTCGAGACGCTCAATTTTCTCCTAAAATCATGTTCGTTTGTACAGCGAAGGTCTCTCGCGACGCGATCCTTATAATGAAGTCACCGTCGCATGTATTTCAAATAATAAATATTGTTTTATTTTGACTTTACTGTGACATTCCGGTCATCCTATACTCTTTGCTCGCTACGCTTTGCTCTTGTCTCTCTCTATATCTCTATAATAAAATTGTTTTGAGGTATGTCAAGATATGTTCGCCGCTGACACGTTTGCAGGATTCAAGGATTTAAAACGGTAGCCACAGAATGCGCCTTACAGGCACTTTCTCTAGTATAGAGTAGATACAATGATAAATCAACTTGCGACCACCTTTTCAGAAACAGAAGGATAATGACAATCATGAATTGTTATGTGAATTAATGTCATCTACACCATCACCTAGGTTTTGCCGTTAAATTATTGGAGTTAGTATCATATCAGTGCATTTGTAACTCGCCTATGTAGCAACTGGTCTATTTATCAACTCATAAATTTTATCTTATTCATAATAAATCAATTAGGCTTAACATTATCAGAGACCTTCTAATGAACGGATTTGATAATAAGCGTGATGCGCGAGACGCGCGCGGAATCCAATTTGGTGCGATAGTGGCGATCAATCGCGAGGAAAATGCATCTCGAGGAGCTGGTGTGAAGGCAGGCAGCTTTGCTCGGACTCCAATCAACAATACTTAGTAATGGACTCACGTGTATTCAATTGGAACTTAGTGGTTATAGCCATCGTGACGATGGCTTTCTAAAAATCTCATTATTCTGTCCACGTAGAGAGCACGAGCCAAAAGGGTTTCTTTGACCTTAAATGAGTGTGAGTCGAGTGTATCCATATTTTATAGGGTAATTCAAACCTTATAGAGGATACGAGCTCAAAGAGGCGAAGATAAATGGCTAGTGAAGCAACGCTTTAGGAAAGTTCCTGGTTTCCATTCGACGGCGAAGCGAGTGGGAGGCCCGTGGGCGCGGGGCGGCGGACGCGCGAAGACGCTGAGACCAGCTCGAGATTAGATAACTAATGCGGATCTTTATACATTATTTATTTTCCTTGGAATCTCATAATTCTTGGCAAATTAACATCAGAATATTTATTACATCATTATATAAATTTATTGATTGATGAATCTATAACGAACAAATAATATCAGCCATCTGTTGGCAAATGATTTCCATAATAGGGCCGCTTGTAAATCAAACAGACAGAATCACCATATACATGGCGAGCGAGGCTCGGAAGATGCCGTCAATTTGCCACAACAAATTTAATTGAAGCGAAGGCTCAATCAGTAATCAATTTAACGGCTCGCAGGAAACAGTTCGTTATACCGCACGGCGCCGGCAATAAAAATATAAGCTGTATTTACCGTAAACGGAGGACGAGAACGTTGGTAGACGTTTATATCCTTGCGACACGAGCAGTCATTAGCGTGTAGTGCCGCCGGATTCGGCATACCCCGCAAGAACAAGCGACGCCGCAGACCAGCATACGAACCACCTTGGAAATTGCACAATTGTCTGCAACATGCCACTGACATCACAATCGCCTCTGAATATTTCGCTCGCATGGTAATGCGGGGGCCCTCCATCACGCGGGAGCTCGATCACTGCCGCGTCGAGTGCTGTCGAGTTTCCCCAAAACGAATTATCTCCCGCAAGATGGATGGCGCGGGAATATTATGACGCCTTCTTGGCCCGACTGCAGGCTTTGCCACTCTGAGTGGTTAGCATCAACATAACATAACAATGGAGTGTGTATTTATAGGAAAAATTATGAATATACCAATATTATCATCGCGTCGTTAATACTGCTTTCAGATGTAACACACCAGGTTTTTTCTATTAACACCCGAGTGAGTAACAACCAAGAGTTTTAAACAACATAATGAGGATTGAGAATGCCCCCTCTAGTACCTTCTTCTCTGTGACCGCAGCGGGCAGCGCGCCGCTGACGGCGAGGGCGGCCGCGGTTAGGGCAGGGGCGACGGCAGGGTCGTCGGCGGCGCGCGACCCCCGGCCCGAGGACTCGTCCTCGGAGTCCGAGTGGAACGACGACCCCGGGCTGGGGTCGCTCAGCCGCAGCTTCAGGCAGTCGCGCCTCATCTCACGCCGGGCCCACTCTCATCGCAGGAATGTTACGACACTGTGACCACAGGGGTCCCGTCACACACCGGTGAAACCATTTTATTAAACACTCTCACTTTAATCCTAGATGCTCTGGAATGATTTTGGTACGTTGATGCAACAATTGTGCTCAATTAACTATTGCATGTTACTGTTTAGTTCTTAACACAATTAATTCAATCTATCTGTCGGGCATAGTTTTATATATCACTACGATTCCGCGTTTTTCTTATATTTCACCACTGTCACTCATCTAACCAATTTCTCTTTCGCATAATCTGCCAAAGATTTGATAAGCACACGTCGCTGTCACACTCTCTCTCTCCGGAATCTCAAAGCTAAAAATTCTTATAATTTTGCCACAAAATTAGAGAACAGATAAAAAAAATCTAACAATTTAAATAAAGCCATTGAAATATTTCTCCCAATTTCAAGCAAAGCCTTACATACTTAATTCGGCGATAAAGAGCCCTAGAGGCCTCGCCGCTACTACATCAGTTTTACCAAACACTATCTCGTCGACGTCTAATTCACAGAAACAAGCAACAACACTTCCATCTGGCGAGCATTTAGCAAAACAAAATACGCAATTATCCAGAGCAACAAAGGCGCGGGCGCATCCCGGCCGCAACCGGACACCCGAGGGCGCGCCATTGTGCGGGGACCGGCGGCGCGGCGGCGCACGCGCCGACACGCGACCAATAAACACGGCCCTAATGGCCGTCACTAACTTTTACACGGTAAATTTACTTTTATGATCTGTGACCACTTGTGCCGAGCGTCACGCATTGGTAGAGACGGCAGCTTAAAAGATACGGTGACGGTAGCAGAAAATAATAGATGAAAAATAGTTCTAAATATTCCCAGGTGACTTTATGGTGCTTATTTTGATGACATAAACATAGACATCGGTGTTTAAAACGTTAGTGGAGATGTGAGCCTGTGCGGCGTTACCCGCGCCGATGTCCCGGGCTGTTATCGGCGGCCCGCTATCGCGATTAGGGCGTCAAGGACGTCGCGGCTCCCGAGGTCTTCGCACTCTCGATAACTGTTATCAACAGCGCGGTGTAAGCTTTTACACCTGTTTCCATCCCATAACTGAGCAACAGCGCATTCCATTTTTGTTTGATTTGGAAAGTAGCAGGTCGCCCCGGCTTCGCACGAGTCGACTCTTAGTAAGGATCCCTTATTTTTTGTAAATATCATATAGCCTATGTCACCCGGAGACAGTGTAGCTTTCCAATGATGAAAGAATTTTTAAAGTCGCTCCCATAATTTCGGAACCTATTTAATCGAAACAGTCAATCAAATCTTTCCTCTTTATAATATTAGTAAATTCCCCGTCTGATTCAGTGAGTCCACTGGTTGTTCTGGGTACTATTCGTTTTCAAATTAGATATTTGTTTAATCCAGAAAAGCTTAGTAAATTTGCAAAAATGCAATGTGGATCCAATCATTAGAAATGTTGTGCATTTCATAAAGTATCTTTTATTGTATTTTTGCTTTGTTGTTTGTACAGGGGCAATTACAGCGCTAAAGATAAGTTGCGATAACATATAAGTTATTTACTTTCAAAGACGTGTCACTGATATTATGTCGTCGATTGGTCTTTCAGGAATTTTCCTTCGAAAAATCGCGAATCTCATCAACTACGTGACAGCAGAAATTTTATTTAAAATAAATGTAATGATTGTGATACAACAAGGTAGGCCCCCTTCACCGTGTGTGAGCCCCACTCCCCTGTACCATGACAACATCATGTGAAAGAAATACTCTCTGAATAATGATTTCATTTCGACAGATGGAAAAAAAGAATATATACACGATGTTTTAGTAATGATTGATATTAATACTTAGGATGAAAAATTCCTTTAAAATTGAGTAGTCTGTGATGTCTTTGGCGAAGTACATTAAACAGTCAAATCTTCCATTTTGAATGATGCGTGATAGTATGTCTCCGGCACCTGCTCTGTCATTAAGTTAAAGTTAAAAGCAATGAATCGGCGGCGCGCCTCTTTTCGGCGTCGACTGCGTTGCGTCAGGACCAAGACAAGTGGTATTTAACATTTAACGAACGAGAGCGATTTTCGCTGATTTAAATTAAAAACATAATCGCGGGAAAGTGTGTCGCGGTACGAGGGCGGGTGCACACGGGCCGACTCACGATAGGGCCTTCATTACAAAACACAACAAGCATTTATGAAATGGGCTAATTTGACGGGTCGGGGAAGTACCATCAGAAGCCCAACTCTTTGTCTCCTGTTTCTTTGCTTGTAGCAGACAACGCGCTGGTGGCGCCTCTAGTATCACTGATATTCATAGGCACTTTCTATCAGTTAGCCCGCTTGCTTATTTGTCTGCAGTATGTATGACATAAAAAACCAAACTTCAATACAAAATTAGTGAACTATCACAGAACAGCAAAAATTGCGGGCGTGAGGATAAGTTTTTTCGGCGTTGACCTACTTTTAGTCATACAGCTCGTGGTCCTACTACGATGGGCACCATGCGACGGCGATAAGGCAGCAGCGTGTCAAGGGGATATTCATTATGCTAATTAATAACAACGGGTGGGAGTGACAAAATGTTGAGACTCAAAATCGAATAAAGGTATTTTATTCGCTTATCATTTCTTAAATTTGATAAAAATATTTAAAAAGAAAAACAATCTGTACGTGAATGTAAAGTTTCAAACTGGTCAATCGAGCTGCATAATTGTATTTCACATTGTGGTTTTTCGTAAGTAATTAAACATATATATTGATTGCACGAATCAACTTGTTAGTGAATGCTCTTTGAGTAACTATGATTTCTTCTGCTCTGTTTTGTCTGCACGATAACTTTGCCGTCAAAGCGTATTTATTGGTGCATTTGAAACGATATCATCTCTGCATATCCAATCAACGACAATATTTGAGGCCAATACCAACCTGAGCGGTATTCGCTGCCGCTATGGGTAGAGGTACACTAAGCCTCTATATCTATATCTATCAAGTTCGCGTATCGCGGTCAGAGCGGACAGTTGGTCCGCTTTAATGTGAACAGTAATATTACACACTGGGGTTCGCCTCCGCAGATGGTAGCTACTACCGCATAAGTCTGAATAGGCTTTATATTGTCCTACATTTTGTTAAAGTTTAAAAAGAGATGAGTGACATAATGATAATGTGTGCGTTTCGAAGAGTGCACACGCACAATAACCGGCAGTGCAAGGACGCGACGCACACGAGGCATAGTAACGACTAAGTCTGTGGCGACCCGGCGACCCGGCAGAGCAGACACGATGCCCTTATTTCTCTTAGGAAGGAGCAAATAAGCGGGTCGCCGCAGTGGACCCCTACTGTGTGTCCTTGCCGTCAAACAGAACCAACAACGAATCATACAAATCTATAACTATTATAAAATCATTTTTCCTGAAGAAAGCTCAACCGTTACTATTATAACAAGCTATTGTGACATAATTTCATTTGAAATATAGGCCAGAGCCGATCGATAGTTTGACAATCAATAATATATAAGTAATTCGCAATGATGAATAAAATAATAGTTAACAACTATCAACATGCATTCGAAACTGACAAGTCAGAAATAAATTCGCAGAATTGCGTAACATAGACTTCAAATATCCAAAAGTAACTCATAGACATCATAAATAATTAAAATGGAAGTACATTAGCATCGTAATGTATCGAGGGAGCAGAAAGATACAGACAGATATATCCGGAACACTCCAGTGCAGCCGCGTGAGCCGCGCACTGCACGCTCAGGAAGACGCCGCGACGGTTTTGTGCAGCAGGCGCCACGGACCAACTGCCCGAGAGAAGGCTCTCAAGTCTACTGCCGATATTGGTCAAGGTCAAACATAATAAAATTGTTTGTAATTGATTCGGAGTAAAGCATGTTCCGCTGAAAATCGGCAACCTGGCAAGGGTATATTTGGCTAGCGATAGTTGTAGATGCATTGTTATTATTTCTGATAAATGTGTTACAAATTGTAACACATGTATAGTGAACTTGATGCTAAATAAGTTGTAACTTACAATAACTTATTTATCATCAAGTTCACCAAAATTTCATTGATTTCATGGAAGAAACCGCGAAATAATATTGGGAACGTGTCGAATGCCAGCAGCCTCCGAGAGTGTCGATTTACGAGTCCAATGGTAATGGCATAGTGCAGGCCGCGAAAGTGCAAGCCTAGTCATGGGCACCCGAGCGATCAATCATCGCGACACACGGGGTTGCGGGCGCGTGGGCGCCGCGGCCGCCGCTGTCAACTTTGGCATTTGCGGCCGAAGATGCTGCGGAACAATGAAATGCGAGTGGGAGACATCGAGAGCACGGGCTCGTCCTGCCACGACTGAACGATACTATCCTAAAAGTAAGGAGCTCTACAGCAATTCCTGATTGTCGGGCGTCACAGCTGTTCCAAGGAAGACACTTACTAAGAAAGAATCAAAACTCCACATATATTATTAAGAATCTGATACCGAGTTCCTATTATTCATATCCTTAAGAGCGAGGCCCGATCAGCCGACCACTGTCCGCTTCCTGATGACACAAACAAAACACAACTGTATGGAACACAAGAATATTTTGTTACGGTTTTGAGAGTTTTCGAACTCATGTGTACTGCTACACATAGAACGACGCACAGACAAACCGACGGACAGCGACCAGAACTTGAAATCAAAAGAAGAAGTAGTTAACAACACTCACTGCACACACGAGGAACATCGACAAAATAACGTAAAACAATTATATTTTTAAAGAGTAATAAAAAATACCAACATAAAACACTTTCGGGTTTAATTTGAGCTGCGAAATTGCCAAACACTCGTGCATGCACAACTCGGGAGCAAGTAATGAAGCCGCTCGGTGCACACAATGCAACTTGAATTAATTTCGCAAACGCCGAGCAACATATGGACACGGGAAAAATGTTTCAATGATCGTAAAATGTTGTCTTTGCATCGCCAGACCTCTTTTATTGGGTGGTCGCTAGAGTGACATGAAACCACTGTGAAAGGACCAATATTAATCAGAAAATTCCACGAGAGAGGGCAAGGTGGTGCGGACGAGCGCGGCGATATGGGCCGGGAGCGCGGCGGCGGCACCGTGAGCACTCGCTGCGGAGTCCCGGCTGCGGGCCCTCGGGCGGCGGCGGCCGCTGCGAGCGTCGCGACGCCCACCGACGACAGTGGCGCCGCGCGCGGCACTGACTCAAACTCCTAGCTTCAGCTTACAGGAACGTTCCATGCCGCCCGCCACGCAAACCTGCATTTTCCGCCCACCCCGCCCTTATCCCCGCCCCGCAGAGCCCGCTTTCCCGCGCCCGCCGCCCGCCGCAGATAGCCGGCGGGACGTGCCTTTGTTCGCCGCGTCCCGGCGTGTGATCGTTACAGTAATTACAAATCGTTACAGTTACAACGCAGCGCAATTACCGCTGTAATGCGCTTCCTCCACGGCCCGCGATGTGCCGTCGCGCAGTGAGGCACACGCACTTAAACACAGCAACACGCGAAGACGATGTTTCCTTACTTGCTAAACATATCTGCCAAAGTGAACAACAGCCTTTTGGACATACTGATGCTTACATATCCGACTGGGATACTATTTAGCATCAATTTTATTTATATCATCTCTGCAAAATTGGGTAATGGGAAATGCTGTATGCGTTTGATGCTTCACAAATTGCACTAACGCCACCCGTCGGGAAACCAGTGCTTGCATTAACGGTTAGTTTGGTACACACGTACGCTGAAGAGGGGAGGGGAGGGGCGGGCGCGGGGGAGGGAAGCCGTGCAAACGAATTCATTTTAAAGTTAATTTACTTCGCGGTCCGCTCGAGAACTTTCTGCTTCGAAATCAAAGTTGTAAAGTTGGGAATGTTCGAGCACCTCTACGCGACTGCGGGCGCAAGCCGGGCGACTTTTGTCGTAACAGCTGCATCTAGGATTCCTAATATTATTTTTCTGTATAAAATGAAAATATCTTTATTCAAATAGGTCTATCACCAGTTCAGACGGCAGGTTTGTAAACTGGCAAGAAACTTAGCACTTGCCTTTTTAATTTTTAAGCATGTTAATGTCGATGAACTTAACGTAAGGCGTTAATCCGTGATGATGACACGTCATTTATTATCGCCCAACCGCGAGTAAACAACAATTATGAGGAGGCTAAGTGCAAGTCGTCCCAAAGTCGGCCGCCATACAAAACATGAAGTGACTACTAATTCTTTGATCAATAAAGAGAAGTAAACAAATTAAATTTTGTGATGTGTCTTTGTAGGCTTGACACGCTTCTCACAGACCTGTTGCCTCCAGGTTAAGGTTACATAAGGAACCTCCGAGGACGGGAGATGGCGACAAGCATTCCTAGTCTATTGGTTGGTTCTGGTCTATTGATCGAATCTTACAATTATCAGATTTGGGTGTAAGGAGCTCGATGGCGTCGCTTTACGTCGCACTCTAATATGAACACGCAAGTCAAGTGACGTCGACCCTAGCCAGTGCTTGGATGGGTTTTGTTATCTCGAGCTTCTCCGTGCTTCGGAGGGCACGTTAAGCTGTCGGTCCCGGCTGTTATCGGTAGATGACAGTCAATAAGCCAAGTCGGTGGCCTTCGGGCAGCTTGAAAACACAGGCCAATCCGCATTGAAGCAGCGTGGTAGAGTACGCTCTAGTCCCCTTCGATGGAAGGGAGACCCGTATCCCTGCAGTGGGATGATTATGGGTTGATATGACCTGCTCATGCATTTATTTTCTTTGAAAACATAAAATCCTTCAGGGCGGGGGTCGTGTGGGTCCGCGGGGGGAGGGGGGGGGGGAGGTACGCTCGCACTAATTGCTTATTTTCCGCTAAGAGCTGTTTAATGGCGAATGAGTGCAGACTCCATGGGTGACTAATTTTCCTTTCACAGCAAGTAACAAAATTTTTCCCCGACTTTGCTTACTTGCATTTATCAGAAATTATAGTGTAAAATAGAGTGACAAATCACCAAACTATTAAAGTGGTAGAGCATTCATGAATTAAGGTTAGCTCTCTACATGGGAAATAGGAAGTACTACACTCCTTCCAATACTCTCTCTGACTAACGAAGTGAAGAAAAGTGTTTCGTTCGGTAAGTGCGACATTCGAAAGCCCGACTTTTCTATCCATTTTCTCCATTTTCCCTGTTAAAAGCCCGCTTTGTTGCTTTTTGTCCCGTTTCGAGTTAATAAGTATAACTAAGAGCTCACTACAGCAAAGGGTAATGCGGATAGAAGAGATGTTGTCGTTTATTAAAAAAATACATCAGTATCCTCGTGTAGAGCGACGTACTACATAGTGAGGAGTGAGGAGCGCAGTCTATCTGACGAACTTCGTCAAAATATATTTGTACGGCTTGAGGCGAGTTTTATTTCCCGTGTAGGCGTCGCTCGTCCCGATCGGCTGTCGATCGTCCTCCGGCGGCCTATAAATAGGGCCCGCTGACCCACTTCCCACCTGTCGCATCGCAGGCGTCGCGCCCGATTATGATTTATCGAACTCCTGAATATTCATGGCGGCGCATGTCGCGCGGCTTCGGCGACAACACGGCACGGGGCTCCCGAACCACCTCGAATGTGCTTGCTGTTTACCGAATATTCGTTTTGTTTGACGAAGACTCGGTGAAGGCTATTTTGATGGATTTTTGGTACATGCATTTATAAAATGATTCTTGACCGGGAAAATACAATCCTTTCACAGAGTATTGACGTGGCACTCCACGTCAACGTTCTGTGAAAGGATTGTAAGTGCACGCGTTTAATTCGTAGAGTAATTCAGAAACCAAACAAAACAAAGTGTCCACTTTTAACAGTTCTGGATCGATGACTAACTTAAACAGGTAACTCTCCTTATGAGGCTTCACCGAAAATTCAAAATTAATATCGAGTGCGATAGATAACACCAATGGCGATTCAATAGACACCGCGCGGGCGGCAAACGGCAGGCGGCAACAACATCGGGCGGCAACAGCGGCGTGCGGTGGCGGCGGCACGAGGGTTTTTATCGAGCTTAGGATTCATTACTATCATAGGATTTGCTCTCGTCACAATTTAAAATAATCTTCTGCTTCCATAATGACTTTGGCCGCATACTTGACCTGCCCCGTCCCCTGCTGAATCGTCTAATTCCTGTTTTGATGTACATATTTCTCTTAACAGCTTCCAAGTATTGTGACTATTTGACGGACGTCACTAATACGATCCACGCCTCGCAATTCGAGTACTCTTCGAGAATTCTTCGTAAGGAAACCCATCATCTACGTCGCCTAATTATATTGAAGAGCCGATGGCGGCATTCTCGGCACCGCCAACACGCGCTCTACATCCATGCTACATATTCTCTTATTAAATGAGTAATATTGCGTGGCACAAATCACTGTGCTTTCGGTCGGCGTGATATGCTTTGGGCTGCGTGTCAGCGAGGGCCGGTGTAAAGGCGAGAGCGGGGTGCTTAGGCGTGTGACGTCACGCACTATATCGGGCCGCCATATTATGCGCCCTGTCTTCGTGGCGGCTATTTATAAACCGTTAATTTGGAGAGTAGATACCGCTTAAAGATATTATTGCCACGAAATCAGTATAAACAAGTGTATTCGCTCCCAAATCGGAAAACACCCATTGAGGGAGTCATCGCAGCCGCCGAGCCAAGTGGAGGGGAGCCGTTACGTGCAACTGTGCATACGTGCAGTTCTGTTTCCATTTGGTTTCTTTACATTCCGAATTTAAAGGTAATTAATATAAAAAAAGGGGAAATTTTTCATTGAAGTCGTTTGTTATTTTGTGATTTAATTCTGATGAGAACTGTTAACACTGAAGAGGTTTATACCCAACAATGGGTGATGGCAGGTTGAAAGAAGAAGAAGTATGGGTTTGAAACTAGTGATAATGTGATGCGGCGACATAAAGCGATTATAGCTTGGAACATCGAGAAAGCATGAGGCCGCGCTCCCGCCTTGCGCCGCCCACGCGCCGCGCGGCCGCTGATCGATGGCGACGCTTTTTGTGCCTATAATTATTGTCATAATTACTAAACACGGGACAAAAACCCGCGCTCGCCCCCCGCCCCGCGCACCGCGCCGCCGCCCCGCCGCCGCCCCGCCGCCCGCTAGCGAACATTCATACATAACGTCATGTCCATCGATTTATTTCTCACCTCATACGTAGCAATTCATTGGAAATAATTGTATCGGTCGCAGAATCCGCGATCGCCGTGTCGGCATCCCGAACATTTTTACAACACACTGCTCGATTCGTACTGGACAG
This sequence comes from Endotricha flammealis, assembly GCA_905163395.2. Taxonomy (NCBI): domain Eukaryota; kingdom Metazoa; phylum Arthropoda; class Insecta; order Lepidoptera; family Pyralidae; genus Endotricha; species Endotricha flammealis. The sequence continues at coordinate 58,357 of LR990868.1, read as the reverse complement.
TGATCCTCAAACCTTTTGGTTTACAACTTTCGAGGATGCTTTTATATTGTCGGTGACGGCCCCACAGCCAAAGTTCATAGGTCGATCTTATTTATCATCCACTCCACTTTTCACCTAATTCTTGAAATCAATGTCACTTTTCTTTCATTATTCCTATATAACCTTAATTAGGTTTAGTAAGTTTGTCAGGTATAGATCGTTAGTGTGCGGGCGCCGGCGATCAAGCGTTTGTTTTGTTTGCGACGCCATGCGCCTGCATGCGCCATCCCGCTGGACGCCTCGTTAACCGGCGGTTATAGTTAACCGCGCGGTCGTGACCCAAATCCATTGGCAATCACTCAAACATCTCGCGTAAACATCGGCTGTTGTGGAGTTGACGACCGGACCCCGCCACCACCGGCAACCTTGCGCAATTTCAAAAAACAAATCAACAAAACGCGCACCGGAGGCACAACTCCGGGAATAAAGGCTAAATAAAGTATTTCTTCGAAACTTCGAAAATCCAATGACATAGGGAGGGACATAGGAACAAATATTATTTGCTCCTTTCAAATATTATTTACCGTACCTAATGAGTTCTAATGAATTTCAGATAATTGTAGGCACTTGAAGGACGCCACGCGACGGCACCGTAATATTCAGGGTGGCGAGGCCTGCCGCAATTCGCCGCATGCTAGTAAAATGTTTACATGTTTCCGTCTTAATCAAAGAATGCCCCAAAATGCAAGAAGGCGCAATCTACTTTTCTGTGCGAGTCTTGCTAAATCGGATGCTCCACATACAACGTCATTTGCCATGATTTGGATATTTTCAGTGCCTGGATTTCAGCCATTAAACGGCATTTTTATAGCTAATGTTGAAATGTGCGTATACTTTTTTTATTTTACACTATTATTTGTTTTTTGTTATTAATTTGGATTTTTTTTTAATTGTGTCTAATCGTTTTGTGTACATACCAGATTGAAATGTAATACATATTTTTTTGCATGCTGTATTCACTTCTAGAAGGACAACACTTATAATCTTTACGCCTTTGTTTGTTTTCCATGTATACCTGTAGTGTAACGTCCAGTTTAGTAAACCAATAAAGAAAAAAAACACAATTTTAATAAATGTTACAAATTGTGTGTGTCTTAATTCGCGATGAGATCATCGTGAACTGGCCACATGGTAACGAGCAGGACACTGGGCTTGGGAAGGCGCTCCCGCCCGCTCTCCTGAGCCGAGTGCGAGCGCGCGACACCGCGCACGGGTGAGTCACGCTTAATGCAGACAACTAAAAATAATGTAGTGTATCTCCTCATTCATAATACGTGGGTATGGGTGTTGCGTAATTACGGCACAGAATTCCTTGGCAATGGCATTCGGTTTACTTCGTTCGAAATAGATAATGCACACTCAGCCGCACGCACGCGACGACACGCCAGGGACGTTCCTCTTTCTAGATCCCGTGTTCTGACCGCATTGCCGTAGCAATAATTCACCTAACACTCCATTTATCAACAGGGAACATGGCACTTACAAATCTGTATAATCGCGGTGTCACGATGCCAATGATAGAGACAGAACACAGAATTATTTCTGAAAGAAAGAAATTTAAACTTTCTTCCATTTTTTTTGTCAAATCCACTGCATGTTGGACGGTAGGGTTAGTAAGGATACTGGGGTGTCCCAGAAGTAAAGAGATAAAATTATCTTTACAATATTTAATAAAAAATAATCTGATAGCATAAGTTTTTGGAATGCAAATGAAAGTAAAACTAATTTACTTTTAATACCTATATCAAATTTGCTCCAGCGATTCCTTTGAATCCAATTTTTCTCAAATTAATAGCCGCACGCTTCATGACCGCTTTTCCAGATGTAGCTGCTACTCTTTTGGCCAATCTGGTCCATCGGTTTTTGAAAGATGTCAACGTTTGTGGTATATCTGTGTATTTTTTATACTCCTTTTTACACAGGGCCCAAAACATTTCAATACCTCGAGCTTGAGGTACATTCGGGGAATTATTTTGTCTAGTTATGAACTCAACACTTGCGGTCTGTAAATACTGCGTAACATTAAACTCGTAATGGCATGAAGCCAAATCCGGCCAAAACAAAACATCTTCTCTCTGATAATGCTTGTCTATAAAGGGTATTAGACGTTTGATAATGCACTCTTTAAGATAAATCTGGGCGCACATAGACCCTGTACTAGGGTATAGAGAACCGGTACTATCTCAAGGAACCGGGATTTTCGGTACCGGACTATGCTGGAACCGGGATATCCCGGGAATTTCGGTACTTTCGGGATTTTTTTCAATACATCAACACCGCCTAGGGATGTTTTGATTTTGCTCAATTTACACATTTTTTGTTAGACATAAAGTACTTATTTTTAGAAAGCTCATTTATTGGACTAGTTACATGTAAAAGTAAAATTATTATATTTATTGCGTAAATATTTTTTAAAAAGTGAAATAATGATACAAGTAACGACCGTATTTGTTTAATACGGTCGTTACAAAGAAAAAAAAAATTATGCAGTTTTTGCAATTATGCGAAAAATCAGTTATCAATAAAATATCCCATGATTCATACAATGGTTCTGCATCGATTTTTCATATCATAAATCAAATCTTTTTGGGTGACATTACCCAAGTCCTGTATGATGCTAAAAAGTTGCTCTTGTCGCAAGGCTTGCGGCAATCAAGGTTAAAGTAACGTTATCATGCTACTGGGGAAGTAAGTGAAAGAATGCCATGGCCAGAAGTGCAAGGACCATACGCACGAAGACCGATTTTTGCTAACTGATGCGAAAAAACAGCCAAATGTTACGGCAATGCTGTTTCTTCAAATGCTCTCGTCGTAGCACCAGTTGTTTGTGTTAAAAAAAATTGTCAATCACTGCTTCTGTCGCTCGCTCGCAACTGACTGAAGGATTGTGGTGTAAATGTCCGTACGCAGACTAAGTGGTGAGCAGATGGCTTCAGGAGCTCGCACGACATTTCGGTCTTAGACTGGCCTGCGCAATCACCAGACCAAAATCCCAAAAAGAACGCATAGAACATGCTTCCTCCACAAACATTGAGACTGAAGAGCAATTTTTTTGCATCTTAACAGGACTTGAGACAATTCTTGGGAAAATTGAGACTTTGTGATCTTGATTCGAAGCATAAAAACCGTTTCAGAACCATTGTAAACATAGGTGTTTTTAAAGACAACATTTTCTTTGGCAAAATTGAAAAAAAGGCATAGTTTAGATATTTTTTTTAACTTTTTCTTGAAAACATACTCGATCATTTGTTGACCATCAAAATATATACGATCGCACGTAGCGTTACTAGCGTCAGTGTTGCCAATTTCCATATAATTGAATTTAAAAAAATCCCGAAAGTACCGAAAATCCCGGTTCTTGTATTTCAATTTCCGGTTCTTTTACAGCTATAAAAGAACCGGGAATTCCCGGGATTTTCGGTACCGGGATTTCCCGGTTCTATACCCTACCCTGTACGACAATAGGGTTCGGAAACATTGCCATTTTCATCGATAGCTTGCCAAACAAGGTAGGTATTTCATTTAAAACTTGGCCTTTGGTACGATTTTTTCATTATAATCAACAATGTCACGACAGGTTGCGTGGAAATATTGTTTCCCAGGAACATCGCTTGGGTCAACCGGTACGTATGTCTCATCATCAATTATAAGAATTTTTTTCAAAGTTTTTTCATAAACTTTACGGCACTCACGCTTGGCACGCGCCTCCTGGTCTTTGACATATTTGGGAGCGGCTAATTTTACATAAGCTTTCAAGCCTATATCTTTACATTTTATTCTAGATACACTGGACTTAGAAATGTTTAGTTTATCCGCCGCAACTCTCACCGATGTTGAACATGCCTGTGCAAAAATCTTTTTTACTCGGTTTATATTTCTACATGTAGATACTGCACGAGGTCTGCCCGGAATCTTTTTGAAATCGGTCTCTTCTGTTTCTTCATAACGTTTTATTATTCTGTACAGACTAGTATTTCTTGCTCCCTCTTGAATAAAATGACGTACTGTGTCGGATTTCCCATGACACAAATAGTATTGAATTACTCTCTTTGAAAACAATTCTTGTTCAGCTCGCTTCATTTTCAAAAATTGCAATCACGATTTAAAATCCCGCCTATTTTGACAGATATGTTATCTATGGTTATACCATGACAATCATTTTTTTTTTAATATATTTTTCTATGGCCCGTTTGATTTTGAAAATAGTCTCTTTACTTTTGGGACACCCTTTATGCGTCTATATATAACTAATCGTGATAACATGAAGATCATACTTTTAATATAAATATGAATTTTGTAATCGAGCGAACTACAAACAAACCCATGACCCAGATGAGAAAAGGCCAGAACGAGCGAATCAACTCGTGAAGCCAAACGCAGCCCCGAATGTATGAACAAAATTGTTTGATTGATGTGTGAGGCACGCGACTTTGTTCAAAGTTTGAACAAAGCTTTTACAACGTACGACATAAAGTCATGTAATACACTAAGAAACTACCTAAACACAAAAAGAAAACTTAAAAGTAGTGTAAGTAAAAATATTTCTAACCTTAAAAACTTTGTTGTGTTATTTTACTACTCATTATTTAACTATTTTTTAAAAAACTACAATGGAGACCGTGATACAATATATGTGCCGAACCTCCTTGCACGTTTCCGTACAGCATCGGAAAGTCAGCGCGTACTTGAACTGTATTACGCCCCAACATTAGGTTATAGTACAGATTCTAATATGAAATTATAAAACATCATCCCAAGCTTTGGTTTTTGGCTTTTGCTTTGAATATTTTGGCCTAAATAAATTTTCTTCTGACCAATTCAATAAAAATCAAACCTTCAAAGTTCGATAACAACGGACTCTTCAAACATTGTTGACGAGTAGTAGTCAGCCGCGGTAGTGACCGAGGCGCACCATCCCCTGCGGCGCGCGGCGCACTCCTGCATGCCGGCGCGGCCAACAATGGCGGCCGCCGTGCACCGCATTTCGCAATGCCCGCACCGCCGCGGCACACTTCTCACCTGCAGCGCCCGCGTGCTATTGTAATCAACTCTCGGGACATGTGAATCATAGTCGAAAATCACTTCTATCATGTCATGTCGTTTCAAATACGAATCATACTAATATTATAAATGAGAAAATGACTTTGTTTTACATTAGAAAATATATCCTCAAATTTTAAAATATCCACTATACCATTTCTCCTTCCATCTATCGCTTCTCCTATGATAATGTTTAATACCATTTAAATATTTTTCATAAAAACTCTCGCTCCTTGCAAACTTTGCATATAAAGAAATAAATCTTGTCTCTGCTATCCCCTTATTTTTAGATTGTGGTATGATCCCAGAAATAATCAATCAATAATATCATTTTTTAAAGATTGACTGAAAAAAACAAACTGTTGGCTTGTACTTTTGTTTTTTATTGTTTTCTTTATTGCTGATAAATCAATTGCAATTCAAAAGCAAATGTGTCTTCAGCGAGTAAACTTTACTAATCATGCCTCTTTCACCAGAAGAATGTGCAAGAATCATAACTTTTCTCGAAGTAGGCATCAGTATGCGTCGTAACGGTGGGTGTAACTCTAAGAACGATCCAACAAGTAAAGCGACGGTACGAAGAGACTGGAAACCATCTAAGGAGACCAAGTAATGGCAGATCCAGGTGCACTAGTACCCGAGAAGACCGCTTAATTGTCTCTACTGTGTTAAGAAATCGTCACCTTAATGCAGTTGAGGTCCAGCAACAGCTTCTTCAGACCCGAAGAGACTACGTTAGTGAGAGTACAGTGAGGAGAAGACTTGCTGAAGCCAACCTGAAGTTGTACAGGCCAGCAAATGGCCCCAAACCTGAGACAGGGCATCGAGTAGCAAGACTACGCTACGCCCGTCAACACGTACAATGGGGCGAAGAAGAATGGACAAGAGTTTTGTTCACAGATGAGTCTCGGTTTTCTTTATTCACTTCCGATGGAAGGTGGAGAGTATACAGGCGACCTGGTGAGCGATACATTCAAGGTTGCATCTCGGAAAGAGTTCAATACGGCGGGGGCTCTGTACACGTATGGGCTGGCATCTCTTCAGAGGGTCGCACAGAGCTAGTGGTCATAGAAAATGGCACTGACTGGTGAAAGATATGCATTAGAGATCCTTAACGAGTATGCAGGGCCATATTTAGTAAATATGAGTGATAGAGCGATACTAATGCATGATAACGCCCGGCCACACACCGCTCACCTCGTACAAAAGTACATTCAGGAGGTTGGCATCAGCTTGATGGCTTGGCCATCAAGAAGCCCTGATCTCAACCAGATTGAACACGCCTGGGATGAGCTTGGGAGGCTAGTCAGAAGACGCAGACCACCCCCCGCCACCCTCAGGGCTCTAAAACAGGCCCTGATAGAAGAATGGGTGAATATTCCCCAACACCGCCTCCGAAACTTAGTGTTCACATGCCAAACCGGCTCCAAGCTGTCATCAGAGCCCGAGGTGGCAACACAAGTTACTAAAGTGGGAACAAGGCCCAAAACGTAAAAATTAAGTTCTTGATAGTTCCTTCAAAATGGTTAGCTTTTTAGTTTTTTCTTAATTTTCAGTGTAAAACTTTACTAATGCTAAATAAAATATTATTTTTAGAAAACTTTGTAAAATTTTGCTATAAAATGACTTTTATTTCAAAACTCTAACTTCTATAGTTTAAGAGTAATTGCAATTTAAAAACTGTATTACTTATTTTTGACGCCCAGTGTAGTTTCAACATAAAATTCATGAATCCTTTCTTTCGGAGACTTTTTGAAATTCTTCCGAACCTTCACAATACTTATATGTACATGAGTTAGTAATTTAAAATAATCTTCCATTGTAGGTCCTTATTTAAAAAGAAAATTTTCAACTCAAAAACCAAAATTCACTTCACTTCTAAGTTTAATATTTACACTTTATACACATTCTTCTTCATTCCCAAATCAGCATAAACGCCGCCTTCTCAACCCTGAGTCCCTGACGAGACAAATGCCTCTCAAATGAGTGCCGCCTTCCCATCAACCTGACGAGCGTCACCGACTTGACGCCGCGCCGTCCGCCGCAAAACCAATACGACGTACTGTTTTTGACGAGATTTTGGCGCACAATCCAGAACGTAGAACCAAAAATATGTACGGATTATTTTGTTGTACATGTAACACCACCAAGTTTCTTGCAATAAAACACATATTTCAGACCAAAACCAAAAGGGAGATTGACAATCTGACAAATTAGTTTTACTTATAAAGTAATTCAAAGTCACCGCCGTAGCTGGTGCTTGAACTGTATGGGGGGTGAAGTAAGGTCGTAAATCAAACTACACCCTTGATCTGTTGAGCTGGTTGAACTGAGTGGACTGTATATTGTGAACAGATGAACAATAAAATTGTCATAAAAAGAACTGACATAAAATTAGACAAAATTATAAAGAAATAAGTAGTGAAAACTATTGTAACAAAAAGGATGGATACGTCTTGAACAGTAGATATATTGTAAGGGCTACAGAGCCCAACATATGCTACTGTTTATCCCGTGAAAGTATGTCATTCCAATGGGAAAATATTTTTTCTACTATAGAGGGCGCTGTATGGAATGCTATCGGCCAGCAGATGGCGCCATAAGTCGCGCTATGGGTTGTTTTGTTCTCGAACGAGATCTACGTCATAAAATTAACGCGAGCGAAGCCGCGGGAAAAGCTAGTTATAGTATGAATAAGGAATCGAAAAAGAATCACTTATTGAGTTTAGAAATTATACATGATCAAGCAATGGATCCAAGTGGAGAGAGATACGTTAAACAGCCGTATTAACAGATCTGACTTAGTTTTCTGATAGTAAAGTTCAAAGTCACCAGATTACGGCTTATAACCGGCGCCGGGCGCGGCTGGCGGCGCGCCAGACCGCGCTCGGCCGAACACCCGCGGATTCCGCATTACTCGCGAACTCGCGATAGAGCTTTCACATAATCTAATACTCTATCGATACCATCGATAAAACTCATCTGGTCGATATCAAAATGCAACAGGCATGTTGTTCATCGTTGGTGTTCCATATAGACAATATTCAGGCAGTGATGACTTTTTATGTGAATATCGATATCTGTATGTTAATAAGCATCAGAGCCTTCTGGGAAGGTCGTCGTACGACATTAATCAGCTACGGCTGGCGCCGAAAGCTCGCCGTGTTATAACTGATTTATTAGTTCGCTAATGCAGACGAAAGATTAATTACATGTTAACGAAGAATTTTCAGATGCTTAGAGTTGCCAATATGGCAGTGACAAATTATGCCATTAATTAAGGTAGTGTCGTCATCTAGCGAGTGGGGAATGGCGGACGAGTCGACGCACGGCACGGCGCGGACGAGCGTTCGACAATCCTGAAAAACGGCAAATCTGACCAAAATGTAAACAACTCGAATACATTGAGTTTTCAAAAGATTAGAAAGAAAGCAGCCAATGATTCAGATTCATAAAGTAGAAACATGGATTCCTGGCTGTTCCTGGCTTTCAACGTCCTTTGACATCATGGATTGTCGTTCTCTATGACCTTGCTATTGCTGACGCGAATTATTGATTTTTTTTCGATATTTATCAACCATGATGACATACCTAACCTACATGTGTTATCATGACGACGCGCTACTAACGAAGTTGCTGGCGCCGACGTCGGCCGCGCTCGCTCGCGAATAAACAGCGCGTTGGCGGCTCGTAAAAACGCAAGCTGCGCAATGTTGCTACACAACCGCGAGGAACGGAAGAAGGAAACCACGGAGCGAGTGCATATTTTTGTACAATCAATGATGAAAATGGCTTTAAAGGCCGTGGCAGAGAATTGTACTGATGTGATCTCTACTTAACTGATGTGGTCAGACGACCTGAGGAAAGTCACAGGAAACCGCTGGATGCAGGCCGCTGACAGCAGGTCGTATTGGGGGCGTTTAGGGAAGACCTACGTCCAGCAGTGGACTCCTTTTGGCTGAGATGATGATGATGATCTCCAATTAGATGGACGATCGGTGAACGATGATGAAGTTGAAGATTTATAGGAAACCACGGCCTGATATCAAGGATAAAGTAGTGAATGTATAATTTATATCTACAGTTGTTAGGTCAACTAGCCATTCATATTATGAAATTGATTTTTTGAAAGAAAAATTTTCACCCATTACCCCCAGGTGGGATTCGAACCCACGACCCCTTGGTTGTAAAACTATCAGGTAGATGGCGTGCTCTGCGACATACGCAGTCTAAGAAAGGAATGAGAAATTTCACCACTATTAGTAACCTTCCCGGTAGCTCAGTGGTTAGAGCACTCGGCTGGATATCGAGGGGTCGTGGGTTCCAATCCCACCTGGGGGGAGGGGGTGAATTCGGTTCGCGGTTCGCACTAGTCCGCTGCTCCTTGTTCACCTTATTAGGTCTTTTGTTCATGTTGTTACTATTACCATAACGGCAGCACTCGGTGCAGCCGCGCCTGAAGCGGCGGCGGGCACCTCCTATCGCGACAAACAGCATCGAGGACAAACAGCTTGCGCGGGATCTAAATAAAGAAGCACTCACTACATATGTAGTTTCTTGATCGAATGAATCATCGATCCACCGCAACGGACAGAATCGCAGTCGGACTGCGCGTTTGGAGCGACGGTTATGAGCCGTCGCCGATCTAAACGGAACGTGTACTTCGATCATAAGCAAAAGAAATCATCATTGCAGATCCTCAGGCTAACGAAAACTAAGGCTGTACCAGTTTTAAGATAACCAAAGTCCAACCCCAGGTTATTGCTTATACTATGCTACTAGCGCGCCGCGTTCTCAACATCTAGTGACGGACACTAGTAAAGAGTCGGATAATAAACTTAGTTTCGCTTTTTAATAAGTACTGCATCCGAGTTCGGAACAATCCGTATGTTTATATTATAACTTTCAGTTGATTACAATGTAGCTGGACTAGCTGGATACGTTAAAATACTCGAGGTTTGTTTTGGACTACAATCGTGCACAAAACTGACGATGATGGAGCGACGCGAGCAAGTTAGCGCGCACTTTCCGTTCGCTCTACCACACTTATTTTTAAGCAACCATTTTTCAATTTTATACATTCACACTGCCAGCCGACATATTGTGTGGCAATGCAATCCTGCACGGCGTGCACAGTGCAGCGCGTGCCTGCAGTTACGTACCGGTCGACGGACGCGAGCAACACCTAATATCTCAAGTTTCAGAGCAGCCTTGAGCGCGGTGAGCCGAACAAAGGACGACACACTTTGTTAGTGTAATGTGCGGTATATGCATAATTATTATCTGCTCGTATTAATCTAACTTTATCTGACACACTGTGTACGTGTTATTGGAGAACCGCTGCTGTAGAGCATAACTTAGGTTTCAAACGAGACTTAAATAAACTCCGTGCCCTTAAGACTTTTAATGTTTTCTGGAACAGCTGCGCGTGAATCATCTGACATTGGAACGAAAATGCAGAGAAGTCGAGAAATGTATTTAAAACAACGCGACCCTGAATCTGATCATGAAATCATAAAACGTAAATTATCCTCCGAAAAAGCAGCGAATCGACAACGGAACTCAACTCCGCACGATCACAGTTAACGTACCTAATAGATTATTATACAGGATTATACCTGTAATTGGACATACATATATCCGGAAACTACTGAACTGAACTACCCCAATGTATGGGCGAAGTCTAGTGGTTCTGGAGATATTTGTATTTTATTTTCTGAATGTACGTTGAATTGAAATGAAATGAAAAATGTAGAGCAAGCAGGTACTCACGTTGTGTTGGTGCAGCGTGAGCACGACGTTGTCGAAGGCGGCGGCGTTGGAGAGCGCCTCGGAGCTGCCGCGAAGCAGCTCGGCCAGCAGCTCGGCGCCGCCGCGCGCGCCCAGCGCAGCGCCCGCCTCCGCGACGCGCACGCCCGCCAGCTTCGACGGCGAAGAGGTGGCGCGCACGTGCGTGCCGCGGCCGCGCGCCGCCCCAGCGCCCGCCGGCGCCGCGGGCGTGCTCGTCTTGCGGCTCGGCACCGTGGCGTCCGACAGGCTCCTGCGGCCGCCTTCCGTGCGTCCAGGCGGTGCCTCCAGGGTCTTCCCGAAGGACCCCCTGCTGAACTGCTGGCGCTTCGCCTCCACATCGGACGTGTCCGAGGGGCTGAACGGAGACGGTGACGCGGTTCGATCTCTGGAGCACGAGTCGCTCTCCGCCTCCGAGGGGGAGTCGCCTCGTGACGTCACGCCGTATTTGCGTCTCATTCTGTAGGAGTCGTCATCACGCTCGTCGGAGCTCTGCTGCGAGAACCTCGCTCGCCGCGCTCGCAACTCCTCGGAGCGCGGCCACATGAGTGTCGGCACTTCGCAAGGGCTGGGGGGCCCGTTTGTGCAGGAGTCGTCCGACTTGTCCCCCAGAAGCGATGATGTGCGCGCCTCGGCCGACAGCCGCGTCTCCTGCGAGGACGCGTCGCTGTTCTCGCGCTTGCAGCCGTTGATGGACGGCGGCGCCTCCTCCTCGCCGCCGTCGTCGCTAGCGGTCGTGATGTATATTCCTTTCCTCCTCTTGGTCTTGTCGAGCGGGCGGCGCCGCTCTCTAGCGCCGATCGGCGCCGGCGTGCACGGGTTCTGGACGGCGGCTAACAGATTGGCGACCTGTTCACTAGTTATAGTCTCGTCCTCCTTGTCTCTATCTAACGAACCGTCCGACGCGTGTCCGGAGCGCTGCGGCTCCTCTTGCGGTAACTCTTTCGACCACTGTTTCACTATACACTCATACACTGGCACAGGAATAGAACTATCAACTGCACTTGGGGTCTCTTCGTTTTCGGGGGGGAAACTACTACACTCACAGTCCAAGTTAGCACACGCGTTGGAAGGAGGTGCGGGAAGTGGTGGGAACGCAAAAGGTTGAGCGGGCTCCAAAGGTGAAGTCCCTTCACTGTGCGCCTGCGCGCTGTCCGCCTGCGAGCCATCGCTCTCCTCGCGCAGCTCCTGCAGCACGCGCGGCGTCGCCAGCACCGGCAGGCTGCCCCCCGCCGGCGCCGGCGTCGCCTCCGCGGATGCCTGCCGCGGCGGTGGCGTGCGGCGGGGCAGCGGGTGCGTCAGCGAGCGCGCGCCGAGCTGCTTGTGCGGCGGGTCGGGCGGCGGCGAGCGCGGCGCCGGAGACGCGTGCGCCAGCAGCCCCTCGTCAGAGCCCACCGCCGAGTCCACCGACGCCACGGACCCACCCTCTGTAGCGTTCTCATCAGTGGCGATGCTGCACGGCTGGACATCGCGACAGCTGGCCGTAGCGCTGACGTTGCCTACCTCGACCCGACCGGGGCGTTTGCCGAAGTCGAATATTGAAGGCGGCCGGACGCCAGGGTAATGTTTGTTCTGGGCGAAGTCACCCTGCGAGAAAGAGGCGCTTCGATATGGAATCGTCTTCTGCGCATACGAGCCGACGATGGAGCGCGGTTCGACGCGCATTAGCGTGATGTTGTCAGCGTCGAACTCGTCCCCGCGATCGGCGGACAGGCCGCGCGGTGGGCTGTGCCGGTGGCGCAGGCGCGGCGGCGGCACGGGTGGCAGCGGCGGCACGGCGGGCGGCGCGGAGTGCGGCGGCGCCGGCGGCGGCGGCGGCGGCGGCGTGGCGCGCGGCAGGAGCCGCTCGGTGAGCGCCTGCAACCGCTGGTGGCGTGAGGGCCGCTCGTCGCGCGCGCCGCGCCCGAGGCGGCGCTGCAGCCGCTCCAGCGTGCGTCGGTCGGGCTTGGCGCGGTCGGGCTTGGCGCGGCCGAGGCACGCCGCCAGCGCCTCCTCGGAGCAGCAGCGGCAGGGGCAGGCGCGCGGCGGCGGCGCGCGGCGCACGGAGTACCGCACGGCGCCCAGCGTCACGTACGGCGACCTGCGGCACACAGGCGTGAGGCGCGCGCGCGGGCCCGGAGCGCGCCGGCGAGTGCGCTCGAATTAGCGCGCCGCGGCGGCCCCCCGCGCCGGACGCAGCGACCCGCTGAGGCCGCCGGCTCCGTTCGGAGGTGAGTCGCCGCGGTATACGCACTCCTCGAACGTCAGTGGCTGTTTGGGCAGGTGGTGGACAGACAGACGGAAGACGCATCGCCTATAAATAGACGAGCGTTGGCAGTTTGGCGACGCGGCGAACTCGCGCCAATGTTTACAGATTACCGCACTTGGGGGTCGAGGAGTGCGCGCGAGCGGGTAACAAGCAAGCATTTCTCTAGTAAAATGACAGACAAAGTAGTCCTTGGGCTGACCTGGCGGCGTCGCGGCGGCGTCGCGCGCCGTCCGGCGAGCGCGGGCGCGCGTCCGACGCCATGCGCGGCGCGTCACGTCACGCCGCGCCCGCTCATGCTGCGCGCGCGCTGCGCTCTGCCAGCGCCGCGTCTGCAACAAACAACAGATAACAAATCTTTTTATACATACCTATGTTACGTATATTAGTATTGTGTAGATAAAGAGCTTTTGCTTTTTTTTTTTTACATTTTTATAGATATGGTGGATTCGAATGAAGCTTTGTTTTTTTTAATTTATGGCTTCTGTCGCTTTTTGGGGTTTCGTAGTAAACTATTTTGAGCTGTTAGTTCAGTTAGTAAACAAAACTACAAGTTCCTAGAAGTTATATTTGCAGAGTTGCGTTGGACAGTTTAGTCACAGGCTCACAGCAATTTAGTTGTATACGAGCGGCTAAATTCGAGAAATAGTTCGCCGTAAATATCGGCGCCGCCGCGTTGTTCCGTGTTTAGAGACTAAATAGCGAAGTTCTAAAAACGGTGATGAATAAAAGTTATTTTGAAATAGTTTTTCCTGGCGTCAATGGGGTCAAGGCCTCGCTCGGCAAACGGAAATCTAGCCGAATGCACCGACCCGCGCCCGCTCCGACCCCGAGCCTGCCGCAGCCTCTTACCACTATAATAAAGTTTAAAACTCCACAATTAGATTAGATACATTTCGGCTTTTGATTATAATTTTACAACTTTTATTTTTATTTTGTTTATTATGGTACATTAACAGATTACAAACTTAAACATTTATATGTTTTATGCAAACATTATCATGGCCAGTCTGTAATCCAATGAGCAGTTTTCTTTTAGGTATTTTATAGCTTTCCTAAACACTCGATAGATGGCGCAACCTGGCACTTTTGGTAATAAAAGGGTGGGTGGGTGGAGTGACCTTTTTGCTACAAAGTCGTCATTTATTTTAAAATTTAAAAAAAGTTTGAAAAAAGTATTACTACAATGTATTATTAATTAAATTATGTCAGTAACAACTTTTTGAGGTTAGGTACAATGTTCATACAATACAAAAAAACTTCAATCAATGCTTCAGAAATGACAAATGACAGAAACAGAAATTAATCAAATTGACATTCGGTCAGTTCTTTCTTGCCACAGACTAAATATTTGGCCTACACAATACAATACCACAATACCATAAAATAATGCTAGAGCCATCTTTTAATGATTTTAAAAACCTACTAATTATACCTAAAAGAAAACTGCTCATTAAAGTTGTACACATCTTAGCTACCTATGCAATAATATTAATTTATGCACGTCGTAATAGTGCTTTTGGTGGAAAATATCAACATTATCTAAATTACAGATCTCATTGTACAATTGACACATTCTAATCAGAGGACTATTTCTGATATGATTTAGCATACCACTATATTTTGTACAGTATCGTCAAGTCAATAACCTTACGTCTTGTCTGTAAGCTTTATAGTTTAAAATATGCAAATCTCGCTTTAGACCCCGTCTCTATACGATTTATATGAATAGAGTAGAACGGAGTAGAACCATACAAGCGCACAGTACTCAAGTACACTCCGAACTAATGCTGTGTATAGTTTAAGCAGTGTTCTTGCATTTTTAAATGGCTTTGTAGTTCTATAAATAAATCCAAGCAGTTTATTAGCTCTTGTAATGATGGAGTCATAATGATCGCGAAACGTTAGCTTGCTATCAAAGAGGACACCCAGATCTTTTACAACTTCATCTCTCTTCAGCGCGTGACCGTCAACATTATAGTTAAAGCGGATTATCTTTTTGTTTTTTGTAAAAGATATGACTGCACACTTGCCAACATTCAATGACATTTGGTTAGTATCACACCACGCGTTCAATGTGTCCAGGTCCTCCTGCAGCTCCAAACAAACAAACTAACAAAAAACAAACTTTTGTTACAATAAAAATATTTTTTTATTTATCTCTTATCTTCAAAGTTATGATAATTAGAAGTATGTAAGCAGACTTTGAAGTACGAGAACGTCTAATAGAATTAGCGACATCTATGTATTATATGCGGAACGTTTTGGTAGGGCGGGCGGCGACGTGCTACGAGACGCGGAGAAATCGGAAGAGAGCAATACTCGGGCTTAGGAGAGGCCGCGGTAGAGGGCTCGCAGGTGTGGCGTGCACCTCGGAGATGAGCCGACGACGGCGACGATGGGGCGGGATGCGCTCGTTCGCTCACCTAATCGTCACTTTGCCAACTAAAAACGAAATTTATCGAATGTTCAATCGAACTATTTTAGGGGGATAAAGGATAAAAATGATACGATGGAAAAAAATCCGCATCGGAACTTCTTTTACAAAATAAAGTGTCTCGAGGGCTATACATGTCAATAAAGACTCTTTGCTTTTATACTTTTTTGTGCGCAGACTTCATTTTGTCTGTGACATGAAAATGATCTTTGAAGTTCTGTCACATCAGTTTTATTTTGTTTTATGAATAAATGTTGATTTAAAAAAATAATAGCTCAAAATGTAGTTTCTTAGGCGGTGCTTTTTAGGTGAGTTTATTTTCGTTAAGTTTAAAGAGCTCCTGCAATATTTGATGTAGGTATGCTTGCTGTATATAAAAATACTAGCTTCTTCGCCCGCGTAGATACTGCTTTTCCCGTGGGAATTCTATAAATTGTCGTCTTTATCTTTGTCAACATCATAAAGAAAACCTCTATACGTAATTCCAGCTTTTTAGGTTTAGCGCCTGCGATAATACACTTACAGTCCTATTACTCCCTTTCCCGTAGGAATTCTATAAATTGCCGTCTTTATCTTTGTCAACATCATAAAGGGAACCTCTATACAAAATTCCAGCTTTCTAGGTTGAGCGCCTGCGATAATACACTTACAGTCCTATTACTCCCTTTCCCGTGGGAATTCTATAAACTGCCGTCTTTATCTTTGTCAACATCATAAAGGGAATCTCTATACAAAATTCCAGGTTTCTAGGTTGAGCGCCTGCGATAATACACTTATAGTCCTATTACTCCCTTTCCCGTGGGAATTCTATAAAACCCTATCTTTGTCCTTGTCAACATCATAAAGGGAACCTCCATACAAAATTTCTAGCTTTCTTGGTTGAGCGCCATACATATTTTTTGGGTAACTTGAACCGTTTACGCAGCGCACGCAACGGAAGCCCTCAATTTGAATAATTTTCCCCGTTTTTGCAACATTTTTCACTGATGCTTCGCTCCTATTGGTCGCAGCGTAATGTTATATAGCCTAAAGCCTTCCTCGACAAATGGACTATCCAACACAAGATTTTTTCAATTCGAACCAGTAGTTCCTGAGATTTGCGCGTTCAAACACACAAACAAACAAACAAATTCTTCAGCTTTATATGTACATATATAATATATATATTAGTATAGAAGTATAGATATAGATTTTTTCTCTTTCTCCTTTGAATTGATTCAATGTGTATCTATGCAAGTAATAAGTATTATGAGTCAATGGTATCTATACATATTTTATAAATACATTTTGTACGGCTATTTATGAATAATAGACAAGTTAAGATACGAATCTATGGTTGAAGATTCAAAATTAATTTTCGATTTTGAATCTTCGACCAAATCAAAAAATCAAATCATCAAGGATTTATTCATTACAATGACTCCAAATAAAAATACATACAATTATGTATGAAGAATGAAGACGGTAATGAACAATTGTTTAAGGTTATTTGTTAGAAGAGAGTACAGCAGGAACATGTTTCGCATTTTGGAGAAAAGAAAAGAGGTATTCCAAAGCCCCCTCAATGTAAGGTATAGGTCGGAAAAAACGCGCTTAAAGTGACAAGAGAACGGAGGCTCCACGGCTCGATCTTTCTTGGAGAACTGGTGGTGTTGACGGGTGCAGTTCGACCGACGCACATAATACACGATCGACTCGGGAGTGGTTGCAAAACATACGCAGATAAGGACGGCAGTAAAGATCCAGAAATGGCAACAAAAATCTGCAGAAAGGACTTGACGAAGTTAGCATGTGGCTCCAAAGATGAAAGATTAAAGCCAGCACATCCAAGTCAATCCAGGTCACTTTCACTCTTCGGAAAGGCAACTGCCCACCGGTGTATCTAGAAAACAGCATCCAGCCTCATTGTGACCATGCTAGATATCTGGGAATCCACCTCGATCGACGACTTCCATGGATGTCAAGTGCAAGAGAGAAGAATTAATCATTCGATATAAAAACTTGCACTGGTTGCTGGGATGTAACAGTGTGCTTTCATCAGATAACAAACTCCTCATCGACAAAAATGTTCTGAAGCCCATATGGACGTACGGCGTGGAGCTTTGGGAAAGCGCAAGTAACTCTAACATCGAAATGCTGCAGCGAGCGCAAAACATGATCTTGCGATCCATTGCAGATGTCCCGTGGTTCATCACTAATGACGAAATACACGAACAACTTAATATGAGAACTATTAAGATGGAGATCAGATCAACTGCGGAAAAGTACCAGAAGTGATTGGCAATCCATCCAAACAGGCTGGCAGCACAGCTGACCCATCAACCGTACCCGAAACGACTGGTAAGAAACCACATTATGTAACTACATCATCGACCGTAAAGGAACTTGCCACGGGAGAGATGTCTTTGCTATAAGGCACACTTCGAAACCGCCACAAGCCAGAACAAATTTGCTTATAGTTCCGGGACTGATTGCAAATATACATACATAAAAAAAAAGATAAGGATGGCTTCCAGTGAGTTAGTACAGTAAGGTATGCAATTAAACAGATAATTACTTATACAAAAATAATATCTACACTGGGCGTCAAAAATAAGTAGTACAGTTTTAAAATTGCAATATCTCCTAAACTGCAGAAGCTAGACCTTTGAAATAAAAAAAAGTTAAAAGACAATTTAATTTCATTTAATAAAAACTATATGCATAATATCATTTTTTAAAGATTGACTGGAAAAAAACTTAATAAATAAAAACACAATTTTTTTAAACTGTTGGCTTGTACTTTTGTTTTTTATTGTTTTCTTTATTGCTGATAAATCAATTGCAATTCAAAAGCAAATGTGTCTTCAGCGAGTAAACTTTACTAATCATGCCTCTTTCACCAGAAGAATGTGCAAGAATCATAACTTTTCTCGAAGTAGGCATCAGTATGCGTCGTACTGCAAGAACGGTGGGTGTAACTCTAAGAACGATCCAGCAAGTAAAGCGAAGATACGAAGAGACTGGAAACCATCTAAGGAGACCAAGTAATGGCAGACCCAGGTGCACTAGTACCCGAGAAGACCGCTTAATTGTCTCTACTGTGTTAAGAAATCGTCACCTTAATGCAGTTGAGGTCCAGCAACAGCTTCTTCAGACCCGAAGAGACTACGTTAGTGAGAGTACAGTGAGGAGAAGACTTGCTGAAGCCAACCTGAAGTCGTACAGGCCAGCAAATGGCCCCAAACTTGAGACAGGGCATCGAGTAGTAAGACTACGCTACGCGCGTCAACACGTACAATGGGGCGAAGAAGAATGGACAAGAGTTTTGTTCACAGATGAGTCTCGGTTTTCTTTATTCACTTCCGATGGAAGGCGGAGAGTATACAGGCGACCTGGTGAGCGATACATTCAAGGTTGCATCTCGGAAAGAGTTCAATACGGCGGGGGCTCTGTACACGTATGGGCTGGCATCTCTTCAGAGGGTCGCACAGAGCTAGTGGTCATAGAAAATGGCACTCTGACTGGTGAAAGATATGCATTAGAGATCCTTAACGAGTATGCTGGGCCATATTTAGCAAATATGGGTGATGAAGCTATACTAATGCATGATAACGCCCGGCCACACACCGCTCATCTCGTACAAGAGTACATTCAGGAGGTTGGCATCAGCTTGATGGCTTGGCCATCAAGAAGCCCAGATCTTAACCCGATTGAACACGCCTGGGATGAGCTTGGGAGGCTAGTCAGAAGACTCAGACCACCCCCCGCCACCCTCAGGGCTCTAAAACAGGCCTTGATAGAAGAATGGGTGAATATTCCCCAACACCGCCTCCGAAACTTAGTGTTCAGCATGCCAAACCGGCTCCAAGCTGTCATCAGAGCCCGAGGCGGCAACACAAGTTACTAAAGTGGGAACAAGGCCCAAAACGTAAAAATTAAGTTCTTGATAGTTCCTTCAAAATGGTTAGCTTTTTAGTTTTTTCCTAATTTTCAGTGTAAAACTTTACTAATGCTAAATAAAGTATTATTTTTAGAAAACTTTGTTAAATTTGCTATAAAATGACTTTTATTTCAAAACTCTAACTTCTATAGTTTAGGAGTAATTGCAATTTTAAAACTGTACTACTTATTCTTGACGCCCAGTGTATAATATTTTGATATCGAGCTAATTTTATAAACATAGCCAGCTTCGTGATGCAAATATGCATGCACCGAATTCTGTAAGGTTGCAATGAAAACAAAATTATTGTAGTGAGGGTGAAAAACCTAATAAAAGGAATTTTACGTAAACCGTAGTTGGCAGCGCGCCCGACGCGACGCCTAGCACGCGCCGCGGCGACAGCGCCCGCGAGATGCATTCATCGGCGCCCGTAATTACTTTGCGACTCTCGTCACCTAACTTGTGATGCGAGCAGCGCTTCAAACACTTCCACACGAGAACAGCTCTTCGATCGATGTGAGAGACAGAACACAGTACAGGAAAGCTGAACAGTTAGGCCCAAAACAGACCGTGAAACCCAAATGTGACGAAACTGCAACTTCTAAGTACTTTTGAGTTTCTGTCATAGACTCCTTTGACTGACCACACAACATGACGCAACCTTTTTGAACTCGGTTTGAAATACGTTGCAAACTTGTTTTATTGAAATTGTTGCCTTTATTGCCCGTGGTCCCTGTTGGCATGCAGGAAACTCGCGATTGGGTCTCAAAAGGGTTTCGCTGTAGTTGCGTTTCGTTGCGTTTCACCGTCTGTTACGTGAGCAGCCGTCTCGAGAGGCTCGCGCGTACAGAAACTGCATTCTTTTCAGAACGCAATCAATAAACACAAACATTATCATCTTAATTAATTATATCTCGTTGTATATTCTAAACATCAACTCCTTTTGGGGATTGTAGAGCACGGTTTGTTCGATCTGCTGCGAAGTGATGCATGCTAGACTACATCAAGCTACAGTTTCTCATTTGCGCTTGTGAGTTATCTATATCGGTCTTCCTTTGTCGTCGTGCGGAGACTCGCGAGCCGCTCGGGCGTCGTCGATACACGCGTGGAGTTGGTTACTCGCCCCACTTCGCTGCGACACGTTTATGCCCACCGCGAGCGGCCGAGCGCAGCCAACGTCGACGTCGTCGTCAACACCACTATTCGCGATTCTTCAGCGACGGATTCCACGATTCAAACTGTCACACGGTATGCTCATATCTTATATTGTTCCAATTATAAAACTTCAATTTTTTTTCTTACGTCAACCACGACACGGGTATGACCGTGGCGAATGAATAATAGCTAAAAATAAAGTTGAAACAGTTTTACTAAAGTAGTTTTTGGACACGTGTGCAACCAAACGCTTTCCTCGTTTTTCACTGAGCTCACGTTTCGACGGTGAGAAGAGCTCGGTGCATTTGAGCACTAGCGACACCAGACGCCTCGAAAAACAACTCCAGCAGGCCGCGACCAGTGCAACCGCTCATAGGTATATACGGAGTGAAATAGACGACGTCTTCGGCGAAAGTGCCGCCCCGCGCAATAATGTCCACGCTTTATATTCACGCCGTATTCTCTATCTATACCTAACATTGTGTGATTTATGCGAAGCAATAATTATACAAATAAGTTTGGATGCGGCGCGTCTTGCTTGCGCGTGCTGCGGGTGCCGGCGCTGCAGCTCCTCCGCCCGAAATACCCGCCGCGCCGCCGCCTCCGCCGCACCAACCGCGTCTATTATTCCGGCTCCCAGTTTCGTAAACGCGCGTCGAGCGAAAACTTATGAATAAAATAATCCAATCAATAAGAGCCGCGCGGGAGTTGTCACACGCGTTCATTAGCGCTTTAATATGCAAATGGCCGCCGGGAGGTCTCGCCTATTGATTTAAATGATCAAAGTTGAAATTATTTCCTCTCGACGTGAAGGATAATTTATCGCAACTCTATCTTAATTAAGAAATTTAAAATTATGTTCGACGTATTAAATCTTTTTGGCGATTCAATATAATTTATTTTGTCAGATTCGAATTCAATTTGATTATAAATGTTTATTTTTTTGCTTATCAATACTTACTAGACGTCGCACAAATCGATTAATACAAACACAGAGTAGAGCGAAACCGTGTAGTAGTAGAGCGGGAACAAACAGAGCCAACGCGAAGAGGAACATTTATCATTCATTCATTTTAGAGACTCTACTGCGAGTTACTTTTTAGGTTAGAGGCTTCTAGAAATCGATTTTCGCACAAGTCATCTCGGATATTAGTATTTTTGGTATCAATGCATTCAGTATGATGCACTGAACACATATATATGAGATGACACAACGCAAAAATGGTGGGGGTAATAACTGTGACGTCATAAAGTCAGTCAGTCAAAGCCAGTACAAAAAATTTTTTTTTGCCAGATGGCTCCGCCTGAGATCCGTTCCTGAGAAAAAAAAGTTTGGCAGACAAGACACTCACGCCGCGCAGAAATTAAATTGTGGTACTTTTCTTATTTTTTTATATATCTCGTTAGTTTACTTGGTATGTATTTTAGAAAAACCCTTGAGTCGTTTTCCATCTAGAGCAGTTCAAAGACAACTCTGAATTGTGAAATTTTTGGACGTTTTCTTATATTTTGTTAGACTAAATCGTAAAAATGTTATAGTGTGCTTTTCTTTGCAATGTACTCACAAAGCCCATTCACTTGATACACCACGCGATATGTTTAGAAGTTTTTTTTGTACTGGTGACTTTATGACGTCACAGTTACTACCCCCACCATTTTCGCGCTTGTCATCTCATATATTTGTGTTCAGTACAGCATACTGAACTGAATGCATTGAAAACCAATTAATATACCCATATCCGAGATGACTTGAACGGAAATTAACCTAAAACCTCTCATCTCTCTAAAACCTCAAGTGCAGTTTCGTTTGTTTTTTTCTGCTCGAGTTGCTTGTAAACAAAAGGGAGCGAGGACGATCCCCGCAGCAGCCCATCGCGCGCCGAACAAAACAACGTCGTCGGGCGACGGCCCTTCGCGAGGGGCCTCCGCGGAGTGAAACGAACCTCGCCAGTGACCTCTCGGTCCGCCGGAGCCGCGTCGAGCCCACCGCGCCTCCCCTCTTCCACCATCACTTCTCCAATAAGATTTTACGTCGTTTTCTTCTCTCATAAATATAATCAATCAATCTAATTAACTCGCGCATCCGTATTTCATACTCGTGGGGGAGTTTATTTGATTTATCAGTAATTATCACACTTGCGTAATCAATAAATTAACAACTGCAATTGAATAAAGGCGATAACCTTCCGGTTAATCGCGGTGAGTAAATGGCGCTCGCAACAAGCACTGCGCGTCGCCAGCTGTTTTTGCATCGTTTGGCTTGCTCCGCCGCCGCCACTAACTGTTTATTACTTTATTAGGTGCTGTATTCGCTACCTCAGGTAGAGTCGCCCCTATGGGCCGCCCCGGTGCGCGACAGTAAGGAACGTGACATAAGAGCATAAAATAATCTGAAGTGTGAAGAGAGACAGTGGTTGTCACTGCCCTATTGTTGTTATGTTTTCTATTTGGTTTAAGAGCTCCTTGATAGTCGACGTAGTCACTTATTATCCGTCATCGATCGAATTTTTTTCGCGTTTCCCAGACGCTTTTAACGCTTTACCACTTATAACTAATCTGTGGCTCTACCAACAAATCGTTTGTCACAATGACATAGAGCTCGCCATATTTCATTTTTTTTGTAAATACATCTAAACGTGTCCATTAAGCTTTTATGTAAATGATAGCGAACGGGTTCCGGCGGCGGGCGGCAGCGGCCGATTTCAGCAGAACCACCACAAACAGCCGCTTCATGGGGCGTGTGGCGGATGAGTTTCCTCATCAGTGACCTTTATTTCCAGTAGTCCCTTTACTAATTCCTTTAAAAGAACCAGTGGGACAAAAAAGGTCTCGCTAGTTTCTTTACAGTTACAAGTTAGGCATTATTCTACGTGAATAATTATACCTATGTATTTGTTCCAATGTATGATATTATCTTTGGTGCGTCAGTTCAGTGGAAAGCCAATTACAGTGTCGTGCTACTGATTTCGGGAGTAAAAATTGCCGTCTTTCTGTCTGCATCGGTACGTAGTACTATTATTATTTATTCTGTGGCATCGGGCGCAGGCGCAGTGCTGGCGTTATCGCCATCTGCTGCGTCTGCGCAGTTTTCCGCTATCAGCGAGCAAACAACGCATTCTTCGCATGGCGTGACGTCACGTGTAAACGACTCCTTTGCAAACTCCGTGATTCGTCTGTTTGTTTGTCGCGTTCCAGCTCCAACCGACTGCCACGTGACGCGGAGATGAAGTGCAATAAGCGTTATCTACATTTTGCAGTAGTTTAAAGTTCACATACTTATCCGTCGATTAAAAACAGACGATTTACTTGTAGTGGGAGGGGTACATGCGGAAGGCTGCAAGTGCCAATGTCCGCCACCCGTGGTCGTCGCCGCGACCCGCCTTCGCGTCCGAAGCGCGACGCTGAGCGGTCTCCGCGTCGCCTCTCGGTGCGCCACATCCGTCCTCGTTGACACTATAAGCTCATCGGATCCCGTTATCTATATGTTTGTGCATTGTTCGTGCACGGCGCCTCGCGCTGAGTACACACCACACGACACTTTATGGTTGTGCGAAATTCAGCAAAATTGCCATCGCATACAAAGACTACGCGGCGCACGCACACGACGACTTCTCAGTAAACAGCGGAGTCGCATGACGCGCTCGACCACGCATCACCGACATAGCAATGAGGACCCTTCATCGTAATTTATTTCACTTGTAATAGCTTGTAATGTATTCCACTGGGATCCATAAAGAAGCTTCGCCAGTTTCGCTAATGGGTTTCTGAGCCAGCATGGAGCCAGAGCGCAGACTTTGTTTAACTTTTTACTCTAATTTAATTCTGGTTCAAACATTTTTTTAAAATACGTTTATGTCCTACTCCACAGTGCCCGCGGTTGAGTGGCTGACAGCTATTCGGTAGGTTTTCAAAAAATGTTGGGTAGTTTAGTCAGGATCAACCCCGTCTCGCCGTTAATACTCCAAAAGACTATTGGAGTAAATTTATTTATACCTCGATGGAGTAATTGGTTTGACAGCTCTGACCGCGACCTCCGGCGGCGCGCTCAAGGTGCTCAAGGCATATCCAATGACACCATCGAATGAAGGGGGTGAGAAATGCCTATGAAATAGATTTGTTTTTCGTAACGATGTAAGAATACATTTTATTGTCGTCAATGAATACCTACCACTAATAAACTACACAAACGTAACACGTCATCTCATAAAGCATGTTTATTACGCATCAGATGCAGGATTGCAAAAGTAATCCAATAGCACAGCCAATAGTCACTTGAGTTACCCTTTCAATTACCCGACGAAGAGTGGTGCCTCTCCGCAGAGACAGCCCAGTGGCCGGCGCAGGGCGCGCGCACGCGGGCATCGAGGCGTACTCATCATCTGAGTGACACTAGGGACGACGCAGCGTCTCAACGCACATACATTTGCAAAACCTTATTACAATTACTATTTATGTCGTGCTGATAAAGCCGTGTGGAGCCGTGATTGCTCTCTAAGGAATTATTCGTCGCCTCACGAGATGCACTCGCTGTCGTCGTCACTGCAGTCAGAGTTCAGACGGAGAGCTCGAGCCCTAGGCACACTTTTGCAATACTATGCAAAACGTACTCACTAGTATGTAGTAGGTACTATCTTTGTTCCTCCCTGTAGGAGTAACAGAGATGACATGAGTCTCGGTAAGAGTGCTCTGAGCGAGCGAGGCTGCATTGAACCGCTTCCGGCAGGAAAACAATAAGAAAACGGTGCTCCTCGCTACACTTACCAGTTTAAATCGCGATAATCCGGGCGAACCTGAGGCCGCTAGAGTTCGGCGCCTGCCGGCGCTGATAACGATTTCACTCGCAACCAACTTTACATTCGGAGGACTCCGATGCAAAAGCAATGCAATAAAACACCCGCAAGTGGCTCTCTCTCGTATAAGAGCGGAGTTATCACACAAACTGGCTTTGGTTCACTGAGGAGCGCCCGAAGAGGGGCCCCGCTGCGGCCGGAGGAGCCCACTGCGCGCGGCAGGCCTTTCTTGAGGAGCCCGAGCGTCGGTCGGCGCGGCGGGTCGGGTGGCGAGCTCTCGCGGGCGCGGCGCGGGCGCAGACTGGCCCGACCGGCGTGAAGCGCCCGCCGCCGCGATCGTGACCGGCTGCCGCGCGCCCCGCGCCGCGCACCCGCGGCTCACTTCGCGCCTCTCACTCCGTCGGCCGTCGTCGCCGCGCCGCCTTCCTTCCTTTCAAATTGCTTCAAGATGCACGCAGTCATGATGGCGCTATTAATTTTAGAACTTATAATCGGATAGGGGAGCGAGCGATGACGGACCACGACTCGTGTTGTCTTGTCTATCATATCAAAAATTGTATAGACCATTTACAGGTATTCCACTGACAGATGTAAAAACAGGTTTAAAACAATCCGAGTAAGAGCGATCCGTGTGTGTTGACCAATGGCTAACTGCTCGAGCAGTTCGTCAGTCGGCTCATACATCAGGAATTATTCCTGTGATGTTGTTTTTTTTACATTTATCACAGGTAAAATAACTGTGAATGGAATGGTATCTGTACTGTTCCATTCCGTACACGCTGTCTGTCTGTGTGTTGTGCAGTTCAGTAGCTGTAGCTGTTGCGCGCGGCTTGGTCGCGTGCCCAAGGAGAAGAAAAGAAGGGTCAAGTGATACCTGACTAAGGTTCGCGTTAAGGTTTAGGTTGAGTGTCAAGTTTCTCGTGGAATATTTATGGTTTTCTACGTTACAAAGTATGTCGCGGCCTGTCAAGTGGCATATTCCCTAATATGATTCTCTAAACAATAAA
The DNA here is from genome assembly GCA_905163395.2 of Endotricha flammealis. Lineage (NCBI taxonomy): Eukaryota > Metazoa > Arthropoda > Insecta > Lepidoptera > Pyralidae > Endotricha > Endotricha flammealis. Next base: position 31,935 of record LR990868.1, on the reverse strand, counting down.
CTAACCCCATAAACCACGTAAAATACGATTTTACGTAGATTTTGATAACAAAACTTTCCTACCGGAATAAGAGGCTTTTCCGGGATTAAAATTCCTAGAAGTAGAAGTATGTTATTCTCCAAAGCCTAAACTATCCACGACCGATTCAGGAAGAAAGTGATTTATCCGTTTCCTTTCATTACTTTAGACGAGAATAAAATCATTCCGTAAATGTAGAGTCGAAAGAATATTATGAATATAATTATTATATACATTAATAATTTAAAATTAGTTTGATAACATTATATTGTGCCATAAATTATCATATTGTGCCTTACAAGATGAGTCTACAACGAAGTCCACCAAATAAGAGTGTGGGTTCCCTACCTGACCTCTCACAACCACCTCGTGGTAATTCGCCTGTATGCATAACCTCTCAATCTCAAGTCTCTCAGCGAAAACGCAAACAACCCGATTGTGATTGTGATTGCAACTTTAACAAAATGTGTATTGATCTACAAAGTAATCTGTCACTCTCCATTAAATCTGCGTTTGAGGAGCAAAGTATTGCATTAAAGTCTACTTTAGACACGATACGTGATGATGTAAGTGGTGTCAAATGTAAAATTGACGAATTCCAATTGAATTTTAAGAAAATAGCTGAAGAACAGTCTAGTATAAACAAAGAATTATCAAGTGTGAAGAAGTCACACGAAATTATAACACGAAAAGTTGAATCGGTCACAAAGGAAGCTGCAGATATACGTTCCTCGTTGTCTAACATGTCTGTTGAACAGAGTTTAAAAGACCAACAGGGACGAATAAATAATATAGAAATCTCTGGGATCCCTGTTGTCAAGAATGAAAATTTAATCAACATTATTCAGCATATTGCTCGTAAAATCGGATTTGACCTGTATCCAAATGACATCGACTACATTCACCGTGTCAGAAAATTCAACACAATACACAGTGCAAACATAAAGGATGCCGATGCTAATGCCGATAGGATGTCGACTCCAACTGACTCCTCTCACACGCCTAATATAATAGTTAGATTTGTGCAGAGATCCCGCAAATCCCAGATGCTGGCCGCAGTGCGCGCGCGCCGTGGTTTAACAACAGCTGATGCAGGTTTGGATGGCGCGGCGCGGCCAATTTTTGTCAACGACCATCTCACGCCAACAAATAAGTTGCTGTACAGACAGGTTCGACAACTCGCTAAGGAGAGGGAATATAAATATGTCTGGTTATCTCACTCAAAAATTTTGATCCGTAAGAGTGATAATACTAAGATTATGCACATCTCTAGTGAAAAAGACCTAAGTAAAATCAAGTGACTATTTAATTGTAATTATTATATAATCATAATCATGCGACCTTTCAGTTTGTGTACAATAATATTACATAAAAATACATTACAATATACTGTAAGTAATATTGGTGGAATTAGTCAACGGGTGAACTACTCTTGTCAATTTAACATTCGATAGCAGTGGTTTATCCGTTTACTATCAAAACGTGAGGGGTTTACGCACAAAATCTCGTGAATTTAATTCAAATGTTCTATGTGGTAATTATGACGTGATATGTATCACTGAATCATGGCTAAGTGGTAACTTTCATGATTGTGAATATTTTGACAACAGGTACTTAGTATATCGCTGTGATCGTTCTTATAAGGATGACAGAGAGGTGGGTGGTGGCGTGATGATAGCCGTGCGCCGTGAGCTGTGTCCCGTAAGCCGGGCGGAGCTGTGCGCGCCGCCCGCGCCCGCCGAGGAAGTGTGGCTGTCGCTGCCCCTCGGCGGTGGCGCGTGCGCCGGGCCGGCCACGCCTGGGAGCTCCTCACCGCGTTATCTGCATGTTATATGCACCTATATATCCCATGGTAACGTGCATGAATTACTCTTATCCTCATTTTATGACCGTATCAATGATTTTATGATTTCCAATCCCAATGATGTTTTTCTGGTGCTCGGGGATTTTAATGTGACTCATGCTGGCTGGGTATATAATTCATTAAATAATAATATGGACATACAAACAAATGAAAACGATTTGGCGAATATCACTGCTGATTTTATGTCCATTTCATCACTATCTCAATACAGTGCACAGTTTAATAATAATGGGAGGCTACTTGACTTAATATTTTGTAATAAGATATGTTCCATTAGATCTTGTGATATTCCTTTAGTGCCAGAAGACCTTCATCATAAATCTTTAGAAATTGAGCTTAGTTTATTATTTCCAAAACCACTCAGAGCCGCTTGCACAGTGAAGAAACTTTTTTATAAGGCTAACTATGAATCCATAAAAACCGACCTTAGATCTTATAGCTGGGTAGATGTGTTGGGAACCTCGAACGATGTTGAATCTATGACAAATATTTTTTATTGCACTATTAACAAACTAATAGATAAATATGTACCTTCTCGCATTGTAAAAAGTGAGCATAGACATCCATCATGGTATACAAAATCCCTCATAAAAATATTTAACGAAAAAAATAAATTTCATAGGAAATGGAAGTGTTACGGGAATTTAAAAGATTACCAAACCTTTTCACTTTTAAGACACAGATTTAAAAAAATGCAGGAATCTTGCTACAAAAATTTCATTGATCTCTCCGAAAATAATATTAAAAACGATCCAAAATTGTTTTGGTCTTTTGTAAAATCAAAAAATAAATGTAATGAGATTCCAGAGAAAATGATTTATGATGGTAAAACCTTAACTGGTGGCGATGTGATCTGTGATGCATTTAATTCATATTTTCATTCCGTTTTTGTTCCCTCAAGTCAATCACAACAACTTAACTGTTATAATGAAGAAATTCCTTCTGCTTTTGATATAAGCTCTGTCGATATTAATATAGATATTGTTTATAAAGAATTAAAAATGGTAAAAACTAATAAGAGTGCCGGCTTTGATGGTATACATCCTATATTTATTTCTAAGTGCGCCAGGGAGCTATCGTTGCCACTTACTATAATTTACTATACTTCTATTCATTCTGGTGTATTTCCAGGTATCTGGAAAAAATGTCTAGTCACACCCATTCCTAAAAATAAGAACACAGACCTAATTACCGAGTTCAGACCTATTTCAAAATCATGTATTTTGGGTAAAATTTTAGATAAAATAGTAACAACAAATATCTGGAATTGCGCTCGTAACCATTTATCCGAGCAACAACACGGTTTTTTCCAGCGCCGTAGTGTAGACACCAACATGGTCCTGTTTACTGATTTTTTGGCTGAAGCCATGGAGAAAAACCTGCAGGTGGATGTCGTGTACGTCGACTTCTCCAAAGCTTTCGATAAATTAAGTCATAGTTTGCTTATTCAGAAATTGGAGGCGGCCGGCGTGCACGGCAGTCTTCTCCGATGGGTCCAGTCTTATATCACAAACCGGAGTCAAGCAGTTTGTGTCAAAGGTCACTGCTCACAATTCTTGCCAGTACCTTCCGGGGTGCCGCAGGGAACCCATATCGGGCCCCTTCTGTTCTCCCTATATATTAATGATATGGGACAGGCGCTCCAGCACAGTCATTACTTGCAATATGCAGATGACACAAAGATATTTAGGATTATCAAAGAAACCGACGACTGTGAAAAATTACAAAACGATCTGCAAGCTTTATGTAACTACTGTTCTGTTAACCAATTATTCTTAAATGGTAACAAATGCCACATCATGACATACACTCGTAAAACAAAAAATATTTATTTTAATTACTGCTTAAATAACCAAATTGTTAAAAAAGTAACTAGTATTAGAGATTTGGGTATAATAATGGATTCACAGTTATCTTATAAAGCTCATTATGATCACATTTTGAATACCTCATTCCGGCGCCTTGGATTTATACTGAGAATTAGTAAAGAATTTAATAAATCTAACACACTTAAAATTTTATACTTCTCGTTCGTTAGATCTATACTAGATTATTGTTGTATGGTATGGAACCCTTATTTCAAAGTGCACGTAAATAGAATAGAAAAAGTTCAGAAGAAATTTTTAAAGAATCTCAATTACAGAAATAAGTGTCCACTTCAGTCGTACGAAGACTTATTGCGCGAGTATGGTATAATGTCGCTCTTTGACCGACGTAGAATGATAGATATTTTATTTCTTTATAAAATTGTTAATAACTTGATTGATTCTCCAGCTTTATTGGAAAGGATTGCCTTTTTGTCTCGCGTCCGCCTGCCAGTACGCCCCTCACGTACTACTTCACTTTTTGTTCCACCGCAGCGAAATAAGATTTATACCTCAAACAGTTTTATATATCGTTCCACCAATCATTACAATAAATATTTCACAGATTTAGATATTTTTAATGTGTCACTATGTACTTTAAAAAAGCAATTAAAAATAAAGTTGTTTTAGGAAATTGTTTGCCCTCTTATAAATGTACTTATATCTGAAGTGTATGTATGTACCTATGTATGTGCGTGTGTATGTATACGTGTACATATTTATATGTATGTGCATGTGTATGTATATAGGTATATATATTATTTGTTATTTAAATGAATATTTTTATATAGCTCTCGAAATTAATGCCCCTCACGTACTGTATCACTTTTTGTTCCCTCGCAATTAAATAAAATTTTATACCTCAAATACTTTATACATTGTTCCCTTCGAAGATTGTTCCACCAATCATTATGTACACTTTCGCTTATTTGGATATTTTTAATAATATGTCACTTAGTACTTAATAGTTAAATTCTTAGGTTTTAAGAAATTGTTTGCCCACTTAGGTATGTAGATGCATCGAGATATAAGTAATTACCAACGTTAGTACTTATATCTTAATGTGTTAGTCCTTGGTGTTAGTCCTTAGTCCTTGGTTATGAAACTCTATGTGGATATGATTACTTGTTAGCATCTAATTTCAAGCACATACCAACATAAGCTAAAATAAATACAAACCTATTTTTGTATAACTTTAGAAATTACATAATTTAATTTAATAGCATTAGTATACAAAAAAAAAAAAAAAAAAGAAATGTCCTGTTACGCTAAGTCTTACTTTTCTTATTATGTTATTAATACATTAAGCTTACTGGCACTACTTAGGTCTATAAAATGTGTAACTACAATGTTTATATTTAATATAACTGTACATGACTGTTTGATGCCATAAATAAATAAATAAATAAATAAATAAACTAACCCCATAAACCACGTAAAATACGATTTTACGTAGATTTTGATAACAAAACTTTCCTACCGGAATAAGAGGCTTTTCCGGGATTAAAATTCCTAGAAGTAGAAGTATGTTATTCTCCAAAGCCTAAACTATCCACGACCGATTCAGGAAGAAAGTGATTTATCCGTTTCCTTTCATTACTTTAGACGAGAATAAAATCATTCCGTAAATGTAGAGTCGAAAGAATATTATGAATATAATAAATTGTGTAGACCTTTTTTAACATAGGAGTATTTTTTTTTAAGTCATACTTGTTTTGTTTTAATATTACTGAGGTGGCAAACAAGCATACGGCCCGCTTATTGGTAAGCAGTCACCGTAGCGTAGCCTATGGACGCTTGCAATACCGAGGGTATCACTCGCGCGTTGCCGACCATGTAGAAAGTGGACCCCTGGAGACCTCACTAACCGTAGGAACACAACATGGCCGAGGCCAAAGTTATTTGGCTACGATCTTCTGTAAAGTTTCTCCAATTTGAGCGATTAATCCGCTGTGTCCTACCTCTCTTAAACCCTATCTCTCTTAACTTAACTCCTCTTGTTTTGATATATTACGGAAACGAAATTTATCAAGGAGTATTTTTTATGACGCCATTTTGAGACATTTGACATTTCCCATCTGTCATACATCAAATTTCATTGAGGTATAGGAGGTTACAAGACGATCTTTTAACGATTTTTACAACAAATAATCGAAATCCGAAAAGCGGACCACATGTATGTATGTACAGAATAAAAAGCATGGGCGACAATATTCCACCCTGACAAACTCCTCTATAGGATAATCTTGGCCCTAACAACATGTTATTAAATTTAACAAATAATTCTCTCCTATTTATCAAGTTAAATATCCAATTATTTAATTTTTCAGGAATACCAAGAGAGGCCAGAATGGAATGCAGGATGGACAGATTTACATTGTTAAAAGCACCTACAAAATCAAAGAAAACACCAACTTGGAGGTGATCTTTAGAGAAAGTGGTCTGCGTATCAACAAGAAAATGTGCTAAACTTTCTCGAGCTGAATGGCCACGACGGAAACCAAATTGATTGATGGGGAGGAGGTTGTTACTTTCAATATAAAACTCCAGGCTCTGCTTTATCAGTTGCTCAAAAATGTTACCAACACAAGATGTTAAAGTAATGGGTCAATAAGAGTCGGCCACTTATGGAGTTTTACCAGGTTTAAAAATCGGAACAATCATAATGCAGTCTTCCACTGATATTGTTCCTATTTCATTACCAGTCATTACGCACAACAGAATTACCTGCCTATAATATTAAATTTTTGATATGGTTGTACCCATGTTTCAGAAATATATTGTTGTCGTTCGTTACGATTGCTTATTAGACTTTGAGCATTCCATTGTACATAGACTTATTTTCATAGAAGTGAATTTGAAACGATCCCAGGTTTTTTCTGGAATGTTTCTTGAGTGTCTGTAATAATTTGAGAACTGATGCTAGTGTTTTGTGACATGTTAAGGGTAATGATAATGACCTCACTAATAGGTATTATAAACGCGACAGTTTGTGAGGATGTAAGGATGTATATCATTATTGTTTGATGTAAAAAATTAAGTATCTTATACGTGTAACTTCTAACCACAAAAAAAAACAAAATTTTGAGTCTCAAGCCCCAGCGGTTGGACTGTGCGTTGATATGTCAGTCACCCTCAGTCTTCTGGCGTACTCTTGCGTACTGTGGCGTATACTTCGTATTCTTGCGTACTGTGTGGCTTACTCTGGCGTACTCTGGCATACTCTTGCCTACTCTGGCGTACTGTTGCGTACTCTTGTGTACGTACTGTGGCTTACTCATGCGTATTCTTGCGTACTGTGGTGTACTCTTGCGCACTGTAAGCGTACTATTGCGTACTCTGGCGCCTGCAATAATACACGACACGTACAGTGCTATTACTCCCGTTCCCGCGGGAATTCTATAACATCCCGTCTTTGTCCTTGTCAACATCATAAAGAGAACCTCTATAAAAAATTCCAGCTTTCTATGTTGAGCGCCTGCATTAATACACTTACAGTCCTATTACTCCCTTTCCCGTGGGAATTTCATAAAACCCCATCTTTATCATTGTCAACATCATAAAGATAACCCCTATACAAAATTTCAGCTTCTAGATTAGTAAGTAACAAGACGTTAACATGCAGTCAACTTGCGAAAAAGCTTTCCGGAAACCCAAAATTACCCTAATCGGCCATTAATTCGAGATTTGACTTTTAAAATGACAAATCGCTGACAAATTTTCACTTGGCTCATTCAGAAACCCAAAATGCGTGTAAATGGAGATTAACAACTAGTTACTTAATTTTTTCAATGACATGCGTTTTAGAAACCGGGTGTTACAGTCCTATTACTCCCTTTCCCGCAAGTATTTTTTAAAAACCCCATCTTTATCCTTGTCAACATCATAAAGGGAACCTCTACACAAAATTTCAGCTTTCTAGGTTGAGTGCCTGCAATAAAACACATACAGTCCTATTACTCCCTTTCCTGTGGGAATTTCATAAAACCCCATCTTTATCCTTGTCAACATCATATAGGGAACCTATATACAAAATTTCAGCTGTCTAAGTTGAGCGCCTGCGTTCAACACTTACAGTCCTATTACTCTTTTTCCCGTGGGAATTGCATAAAACCCCATTTTTATCCATGTCAACATCATAAAGGGAACCTCTATACATTTACAATCCTATTACTCCCTTTCCCGTGGGAATTTTAAAAAAATCGGTCTTTGTTATTGTCCACTTCTTAGAGAGATCCTCAATACAAAATTTCAGCTTTCTAGGTTAAGCGCCCCCGATAATTCACATGTAGTCTTTTTTATTATTCGTCCGCGTGAAGTTCCGGACCCATTCCCATGGGAACCACATTGAATTTCGGGAAAAGTTATAGCCTATGACTCACTCCCTGATAATGTAGCTTTATACTGGTGAAAGAATTTTTGAAATCGGTCCTGTAGTTTCGGAGCCTATTCAATGCAAACAAGCAAACAAACAATCAAATCTTTCCTCTTTATAATATTAGTATAGACAAATGGAGTTGGGGGAAGTTTGACCCGTGCTTCACCTAAGCTCTCCACCTGGGTGAAGCACGGCGACTTACAAGGTCCCGTGCTCCAACTGATGACATTATTGTACAGTGAATGGAGTTAGTATCATATCGGTGCATTGGGGCAGATTTCCAAAACAAAGTGATGCACGATTTTTTTATTAGTCACAAATAGTCCGCATGCCAATTTTTAGGTTCCTAGAAATTTGCGGAATGCTCCAAACAAACTTCCACCCCCCATTTTACATTTTAGAAAAAGTAGCCTATGTCACCCTCCATCCCTTCAATTATCTCCACTTAAAAAATCACATCAATTCTTCCCTCCGTTTTGCCGTGAAGAACGGACAAACAAACAGACACACACTTTCACATTATAATATTAGTATGGACTTTAAGTGAGTTTTTTTTTTCCGTCGGCTACAAGGGTTCTACCACTCTTCCTATTTCAGGTTACTAATTTGACACGTCACCAATTTGATACAAAAACCAAATCGGTAAAGTCACCACTTCGACACAGACTCCTATGCTACCCAGAAACGTACCCAATTCGCCTCAATGACCAATTCGAATTAGTGATTGTGGCGATTTGGTGACTATTAGTACTTGATGACTGTCACCATAATTGTGTCAAATAAATGACTGTCATTTTTTTACTGTGTACCAATACGTTGTGATGTGACTGTGTTAAATTGGTGACTGAGTCAAATTTCCGCTTCATGGTCCGGAAATGCCAGAGTTGTAACGTCGCGTAAGTCTTGTTTGCAGTTTTGGAAGGTTTGGTCCGCTTCGTTGCTTCATGTTATAGGCGTGTTGTCGTTTTTCTTTGCTTTCTTCAAAAAATCGATAATTGCTTGAGTCTTCTCTTGTGTTGGTTTCATCCCTTGGCTCGTTACGTGATAACGCTGAAAAGTTTGACCTCCATTCCTTAATCCAAAAGGCATACGTGGGAACTCGAAAAGTCCGAACGGAGTTATTATTGCCGTTTTCTCTGGCTCAGCTACAGGTATCATTGTGATAAGCCTAAAATCCAATAATCTTGGTAATGGATATCTGTCAGGAACAGTAACTTTGTTTAATGCACGATAATCACTTTGAAGATTTGAAGGGTTAACGACACAGAGTTCCGCCTCATTCTGTGCCGGCTCTAGTTTGCTATCAGTTGTCCTCCAGGAACACGGTTGTAGACATTTATTCGCCTTATGTCTGAATCCAACATGATAATAACATAGCTCGTTATTATTGCTGCGCACAGGCGATTGATGACGCGAACTTGACCTACTATACGATGGTCGCCTATAACCTGCTGCATCTGTCGAAAAACTGCGAACGCGAACGTTGATTACGTAACGCGGCGAGTTCTAACTCTGTATACACTAATCGTGACGACAATTTCGCGATTAAATTATCCATGACTCCTGAAACGGTGACTTGGTTACTGTTGAACCTGATGCTCTCATAAACACGGTCAGCTGTTTCACTTAACTTGTCCAAAGCTAAGTTGTCTGTGACTGCCAAAATGTTGGTAACTGCGGTCGGAAGTTGCCTCATCCATAGCAACCGGATGGTGTCGTCGTTGACTAATCCTGACCCTGTTTCCCTCATTTTCCATAGTAACTGTGAGGGCTTCTGATCTCCCAGATCCATCTTTGAGCCTATGTTTGATGTCGGCGTATTTGTTTCCCGACAGCGGCTTGGTCAAAAGATCGCTAACCTGATGTATGACTTCCTCAGGTAGTTTTGATACGACGGCACTAAATTTGTCTTCATCGCTTTGTTTTCGAAGACTAGTTATGGCTTCAAATTGAGCGAACCATAGGCGTGGCGAATCTGTCCAAAAATGTGTAATAGGGGCCATGGATGATGAATACTTGCTAGCTGGAGCGATAAGGGCCATTATAATAATAATATTAATACTAATAATTAGTAATATGGGGTCTGATCACCTGTTGGCTTGGCTCTTGAACTGCCTCTTGAAATTCTCAACCGGTGAGACCCGCTTGTGGGAGGCCGGTGGAATTGTGCAGCTGATTACCAGGTAGGTATAAAATGCCGTTCCCCTGGAGGTCTTCCTGTTGACTCCCTTTATTGCCCGTGGTCCCTGTGATAGTCCCTTAATTTAGTATAAGCCAACTAATATAAAAAAAAGAGGTATAATTACTTAACTGTATATTATTAAAGACAACAACAAAATAAAACATAAGTAGGTACCTACATATACTCTATGCGAGTTAGTATCATATCGGTGCATTTGTAACTCGCCTTTGTTGTAGCTCGCGGCTCGCCTATGTAGGGTCTACAAATGAAATCGTTGCATTTGAAACTCGCCTAGGTAGCCAGCTGGCCTACAATTCCTTTTTTGCCCGTGGTCCCTGTGATAGTCCCTGGAAGGTACCACGGGGAAATATTCCCTCCAGACTCGTGGTCACACCAGGTTGTCACACCAGTGTGACCACTAGTAAATTATATCCCATTTTACCCGTGGTCCCTTAATTTTTTTTACAATGTTTTTAAATGTATTAGAAATTCCTTTAGGATTATTTTCGAATGTTTTTGGTATGGATTAGACTATTTTGGAATGTTTTTGGGGTGGATTAGGATTGACTTTAGGATTATTTTGTAATGTTTTTGGGATGCATTAGGATTGACTTTAGGATTGTTTTACAATGTTTTTGGGATGGATTAGGAATGACTTTAGGACTATTTTGGAATGTTTTTGGGATGGATTAGGATTGACTTTAGAATTACTTTGGGATGAATTAGGATTGAATCTACAAAGGATTATTTAGGAATGTTTTTGGGATGGATTAGGAATGACTTTAGGACTATTTTGGAATGTTTTTGGGGTGGATTAGGATTGACTTTAGGATTATTTTGTAATGTTTTTGGGATGCATTAGGATTGACTTTAGGATTGTTTTGCAATGTTTTTGGGATGGATTAGGAATGACTTTAGGACTATTTTGGAATGTTTTTGGGATGGATTAGAATTGACTTTAGAATTATTTTGGGATGACTTAAATTTACTTTAGGATTATTTAGGAATGTTTTTGGGATGGATTAGGAATGTTTTTGGAATGGATTAGGTATGCCTTTAGGATTATTTTGGAATGTTTTTGATTAATATACTATCAAATACAACTTTGTTAATAATAAATTTGATTACGTTTTCAAATTTATTATGTGCAAAGTTGTCATAACAGGTAGTAGTAGGATTTTTATCACAAGCGTTTACGGACTTTATTTCTTCAGAATCTCTATACGCGCTTAAGGATGATATACGCATTTACGCGCGACCATCTGTCCTGGGCCTAAAGAAGTAAATTGTGGAAGGATTGTACTGCTCAGGCGGAACTCCGTGTGACTAGCTAGGGCCTGCATAATATATTATTATAAGGTCCTACTTTATTAGTGAACTTTCTTTTAACTCATGACTATGTAGGTTACATATGATCGTTTAAGCAAGGAGTAGGATGTAGTATCCAGTAAAAAAAGGCATTAAATTTTGAAATACTCGGTAAAATGCGCCTCTCTTGTAGCAGCCATCCCTCAGTAGAAAAAAAAGCTTAGGGGTGCGGTGCGAGGGGCGCGTCAACGCGTCTCTCATATCTAAATTGTTGAATATGGATGACTTTATGTAGTAAGCAAAATTTTTCTAACTTACAATAATCTAAATTTTTTTTACTAAAAATTAGACAAATATTTCGTTATTGAACCAAGGAATATTCAAGGTTAACCTTTTCGGTATTGGTGATGTTGAGGCTGTAGAGGTGCCCTTAGCCTCGAGTGCGGCGGAGTAGCAGCGAGATGCGATATCACGCGGCGGGCGGGAAAAGAATAGAATTGGATTGGATGAATTAAATAAACCGGATGGAAGGGACGTTGATGTTTAAGTTTCTCGTCTGCCGGCACTCTCTAAGTGCAACCCGTCCTTTCTTTGTTCAATAATAAGAAGATTCATTTCCAATGCCCTTTATCGAAGTTAATGGTTGTTTTTTTAATCGTTGATTTTAATGGTTAATAGAGTTACACAAAACATAAGTACCTACATATACTCTATACAGGGTGACTGGTTAAACATCCGACGCATTTTAATAGATAAAGAAGTAATTAATTTATATCCCTTCTGCATAAAAAAAAAACAAAAAAAAAATTAAAATAGGCAACATATGCGTATTTTAAAAAAATATTAAAATCGGTCAATTTACGTATACTGTGGTGTCGAATGTCGAAGTCGCGCGAGCGCCGCCGCCCGCCCCTGCCCTCGCCGCGCCGCGGCCTGCGCGGAGTGCGCGGGCGGGGGCCATTCATTCATTTACTACTTAGTCTAGGATGGTCTAGGTATGCTACGTTGCCGTTGCTACGAATGACAAAAAATAAATTTGCGCGAAGAATGAATCGAATGAGGTAGGTAAGTAGGTGGCTAGTTATTAGTTATTTTTAATGACATTACATTTAAAAATTTTACTTACCTACTACGTGGCCTCCTTGCAATTGTTCAAATCATATGAAAATCAAGAAAATCACAATAATTGTTATACTACACATCACTACACTCGTAATCGTTCACACCAAGTTCTTGGACGGGTCGATAATGAAACGGATGTCGTCTGTCTGTATGTAGCAGATTCCACACCGTATACTGTGACACATTAAAACGTCTTGCGGCATTCCGCATACTCTCGCGTGGGTTGTGGTCAAAGTATTCTAAAATGGCTTCATGCAAGTCTACCGGATAAGGTTCTGCTCCTCGTGCTTGGGCATGAGTAGGCACGGTAAACTGGCCGAACGCTCTTAATCTAAAACTGAGTCCTAACATCAAATCATATGATGGTACTCGCCGGTTTGGGAACGTCTCGCGATACAACGTAATTGCGTGTATAACAACGTTATTTGCCCTCGCGTAACATTGCACCATGTCCCAATACTCCTCATTGGTATATTGATAAGCCATTATCACTACTCACTAGTTCACTCACACACAAGTTCACAACACAAGCGCGGCACACGCGATTCCAATCGGACGGGCGGCCGCCCGCCTCAAGTTTGCCGGTGGTTTTTTTTATTATTTCTACTCGTTAATGTGACGTCATAACGGTCGACGTTATGACGTCACATTAACGAGTAGAAATAAAAAAAAATTCACAGATTTCGTGCTTCACACGACTATCTTGCACATTGGAAATGAATCTACGGAATTCGAAAAAATATTGTCGCTGAGCGACGAGGAGCTCGATGGCGTTAAAGGAACTCGATGGCGTCGCTGTGTGGTGTGTCGCACTCTAATATGAACTCGCAAGTTAAGCAACATCGACCCTAGCCAGCGTCTGGATAGGTTTTGTTATCTTGAGCTTCTCCGTGCTTCGGAGGGCACGACCCGTGGGCACGACCCTTTCTTTATAAGGCAGCGGGAATTTATTTCCCACCATATTTTTTTGGATTTTTTTTGAAAACGAAACTAGTGATCGAATTTATTCCTATGGCAACAAATTGTGGATTTCATATTATTTTTTTTTATCAAGGAGTTAAGAACGGACGTCATAATATTTTTTTTATCTGTGACAGTTACAAGTTTAAAGACAACTGAATTTCGACACCTGCTGTTAAATCTTTATGCATCTTCAAATTTTGCGACTTTCGAAAGATAAGTTGTTATTAAACTTAATGTCTTATGTATATTGCATTTGGAATAAGTTTTTCGAGGCCTTTCTTACACTCTTTTTTTGTGGTGTAAAAATATTCCCTTTGCCCGTGGGGTGACCAAATTCAAATTCAAAACTTTTATTTAGAGAATAAGCTTTCACAAACACGTTCTCTTGTCAGAGTATACAGTTGTAATAAATGATTTGTATAAATCTCGCACGAGAAGAGCACTACCTACCTTTTCTCGAAACGTTTCGCCCGTGTGGAATTGGGCTTATGACTATAATACACTGGGCGTCAAAAATAAGTAGTACAGTTTTAAAATTGCAATATCTCCTAAACTGCAGAAGCTAGACCTTTCAAATAAAAAAAAGTTAAAAGACAATTTAATTTCATTTAATAAAAACTTCATGCATAATATCATTTTTTAAAGATTGACTGAAAAAAAACTTAATAAATAAAAACACTTTTTTTTTAAACTGTTGGCTTGTACTTTTGTTTTTTATTGTTTTCTTTATTGCTGATAAATCAATTGCAATTCAAAAGCAAATGTGTCTTCAGCGAGTAAACTTTACTAATCATGCCTCTTTCACCAGAAGAATGTGCAAGAATCATAACTTTTCTCGAAGTAGGCATCAGTATGCGTCGTACTGCAAGAACGGTGGGTGTAACTCTAAGAACGATCCAGCAAGTAAAGCGAAGATACGAAGAGACTGGAAACCATCTAAAGAGACCAAGTAATGGCAGACCCAGGTGCACTAGTACCCGAGAAGACCGCTTAATTGTCTCTACTGTGTTAAGAAATAGTCACCTTAATGCAGTTGAGGTCCAGCAACAGCTTCTTCAGACCCGAAGAGACAACGTCAGTGAGAGTACAGTGAGGAGAAGACTTGCTGAAGCCAACCTGAAGTCGTACAGGCCAGCAAATGGCCCCAAACTTGAGACAGGGCATCGAGTAGTAAGACTACGCTACGCGCGTCAACACGTACAATGGGGCGAAGAAGAATGGACAAGAGTTTTGTTCACAGATGAGTCTCGGTTTTCTTTATTCACTTCCGATGGAAGGCGGAGAGTATACAGGCGACCTGGTGAGCGATACATTCAAGGTTGCATCTCGGAAAGAGTTCAATACGGCGGGGGCTCTGTACACGTATGGGCTGGCATCTCTTCAGAGGGTCGCACAGAGCTAGTGGTCATAGAAAATGGCACTCTGACTGGTGAAAGATATGCATTAGAGATCCTTAACGAGTATGCTGGGCCATATTTAGCAAATATGGGTGATGGAGCTATACGAATGCATGATAACGCCCGGCCACACACCGCTCATCTCGTACAAGAGTACATTCAGGAGGTTGGCATCAGCTTGATGGCTTGGCCATCAAGAAGCCCAGATCTTAACCCGATTGAACACGCCTGGGATGAGCTTGGGAGGCTAGTCAAAAGACGCAGACCACCCCGCGCCACCCTCAGGGCTCTAAAACAGGCCCTGATAGAAGAATGGGTGAATATTCCCCAACACCGCCTCCGAAACTTAGTGTTCAGCATGCCAAACCGGCTCCAAGCTGTCATCAGAGCCCGAGGCGGCAACACAAGTTACTAAAGTGGGAACAAGGCCCAAAACGTAAAAAATAAGTTCTTGATAGTGCCTTCAAAATGGTTAGCTTTTTAGTTTTTTCTTAATTTTCAGTGTAAAACTTTACTAATGCTAAATAAAGTATTATTTTTAGAAAACTTTGTTAAATTTGCTATAAAATGACTTTTATTTCAAAACTCTAACTTCTATAGTTTAAGAGTAATTGCAATTTTAAAACTGTACTACTTATTTTTGACGCCCAGTGTAGTATAGACGGATTTAACAGTCTCCTATTACTATTGCTATAGTTTTTCCCCGAGACATCAGTATTCTTTATTGCTCATTGTCTATTTGCTCGCCGCTGTGTTTTATTCAATTTTATCGTACCTAATCAAAATACCTAATGTAAAATAAGTATGAAAAATTAAAATTATATTAAAATTGAAATCGTCAGCTCAGTTATACTAAAAAACTTTCATAGTGCGATTCAGGAGGGCCACTACGAAACGTAAATCCGATACTTCGGCCGAAGTATCGGAAGAATTTTAACCGTGAAATACAAGTTATTTCATGATTATAATTCAATGAACTACTAAAATAACCATATAGTACAAGGTATTTCATGGATAGAATTCAAGGAATTACTAAAATAACCATGAAATACCTACAAGGTATTTCATGGTTATTTTAGTAATTCCTTCACGGTTAAAATTCTTCCGATACTTCGGCCGAAATATCGGATTTACGTTTCGTAGTAGCCCTCCAGAATCTAACAGTGCCATCTAGTGAATTTGAGAGGAACAAAATTTTAAATGGTTAACTCAAGTAAAAAAAAACTTTCATACACAGTGCTACTGAATTTAAAAATGGTCGTTATGAGATATCGGGCGATTCCGACTCTGCAGTGAGTGACAATTTTAAAATTCTTAGGCTGTTGAAAATTTAAATGAGGGTAACTTCTATTCCTGACATCCGGTTCGATTCGGTTCGGTTCGGTCCGGTTCGGTTCGGTCCGGTTCGGTCCGGTCTGGTTTAGTCTGTTGTCGGTAGTTATGGTGTACCAAGTCTCAAGTTTGTAAGTGCGAGAAATATTTTTTTTCTTACATAGTCAGGGTAGAGACCTTTAAACGACCATAACTTATTTTCCTGACATCCGATTTAAATGCGACAAAACCTATATTCTGCTCCAAGCCGAGCTCTATCTTCCTTAAGTTAAAACAGTAATTTAGAAGATGTGCGCGTTCAAACAGACAGACAAACAGACAGACAAAAAAAAATTTTTTTTGCTTTTGTTACCTACCTTTCTCTAACTGTTCCACTTCTCCATTTTTGCCAAATATGTTCAGACATATCGGGGTCTACTGTTTTATTATATGTATATAGATTTACAAATAGTCAACGAATTGGAAGACATATTTTGTCTTCCCGATGTATCTGATGATGGTTTTGATACTGTATTGAACGATCCTAAAAAACTATGACGAGCCTAATGACGGGCCTATGGCACCGACACCTGATCCACCTCTCGAAAGTCGAACCTAGCAGTTCATCTGTTGATTTTTCATCTATCCCTCCGTTCTCCGTCGTCCCATCCCAACGCGATCGTTCTAGGCGAGCAGCAAGATTTGAAATTTTACCCAATATATCTGGTACTCAGCAGACCTCAGAACCTCAAGCCACAAGGGCAGAGGGATTATTTTTAAAACCGTGTTTACATTACATAAAACATTAAAAAAAAACAATCTAAAAACATAGTTTTTTTTATCTACCCTAGATGCTTATGTCCTATAAAGGGTTAAGCCGTCGGTCACGGCTATTATCGATGGATGACAGTCGTTAGGCCAAGTCGGTGGCCTTAGAGCGGTTTGAAAACACCGACCTCTGCCAATCCATCATTGGAGCAGTGTGGCAGAGTACGCCTCTAATCACCTTCGACTGAAGGGAGACCCGTATCCCAGCAATGGGATGATTATGAGTTGATATGATGATGATGATGAGCGACGATAAAGTCTGGATAAGGAAAAGGTTACAAAATAAAACTACAACGTTTTTGACTTTGTTCAAAAAGGTTAAGCTACAGGGCAAACTCTTAACCCGATCATCTTTGTTTTAGGCTCAAATTATAGCTGACTAAATTGTCCAGACGAGTTTTTCTCAAATTTTTGATATCATTCTTCGTTTCCAAAATATCGAGCGCCAAAATCAAAAATTCGGAAAGAAATTATATTTATTTTCACAATTTCGGCCATAACTTTTTTCGTTTTTGACATTCACAAATAATTCTTTTTGCACCTTACAGCTCTCGTGAATACGCGTCTCTTGAGCCTTTTATGAATATCATATCTTCACAACTCTCCGAGATATAAGGGGATCGCACTTTTTCGTGAAATCGAAGCCTATACTGAAGCGAACGAAAAGACATTTCCAATGTCAAAATACAGAATAATCGAGTAATAGCGAAAATAATATCTTTCGCTATTACTCGATTCATTGTCGCTCTCGCCGATTGATAATCAATTGTCTTTCGTTGTTTTGCGATAAGCTAACAGTCCGAGCAACTGCGGAAGCGGCAAACTTGAAACGGACGGGTAGTACCGACGTGCGATCAGTGCCAAAACAAGTTTGCGACTGGGGGGTGGGAGCGAGGTCCGGGCGGGTCGCCGGGCGGGGCGCGGGGGGATTGCCGGGTCGAGGTCGCGAGAGTTCATGCATACACTTCCGGACACATGAATCGAGCCACCCTACATTTTTATGTGTAATGACATAGAACATAAAAATATTCTTAAGTTAATCAAAAAGTTTTTATGCAGTTTTGATGCTGGTATATTCATAATGATTTTGAAGTGCTGTTGTTCCAATTTTGAATTTATCAAATGGAAAAACGAAACAAAATCCAAATTAGTGCATTCTTTTGAAAAGAAAAGTTGATCTAAATTAACATAATTTTTTTATTTAACTCCATAATTTTGAATTCACCGTAATTGTTTTGAAATTAAGACATCGTAAAATTGTTGTTTTTTTTATTTGAGCCATTTAAACGTTAAAATTATGGATACACCGCCTCTTCTAGCCGCGCAAGCTGTGGCGCTTCTACAGTCGAGCCGAAGTCAGCGCGATGTAGCATCACAGCTTGCTTTAAGCCGTTCTGCTGTGCAAAGGGTAAACCATCGATACCTCGACACTGGTGTATACGTGCGCCGTCCAGGAAGACCGCGATTTCGGGTAACTTCAGAAAGACAGGATCGATTTATCGCGACAACCAGTTTACGAAATCGTCACCTCACCTCTGTACAGATCCAAGAACAGCTTCGAGACTTTCATGGAGTGGCTGTTTCCTCGCGAACAATTAGACAAAGACTTAAAGAACGTGTTCTGAGCCCACATAAGCCAGCCAACGGGCCGAAACTGACAAGAGCTCACCGAATGGCGCGCTTACAGTTTGCACGCGAACATTTGCATTGGACTCAACGCCAATGGAGCAAGGTACTCTTTACTGATGAGACTAAGATTATGCTTTATGGTAATGATGGAAGGAGGAAGGTCTACCGAAGGCGGGGAGAGCGCTTTGTTCAGTGTTGTATTGAAGAGAGAGTGAGTTATGGCGGGAGCTCGTGGATAGTCTGGGGAGGAATATCTGCCGATGGTAAAACTGGGCTAGAGGTTGTGACAGGACCACGTCTACCAACACTAAATGCCCGTCGATACATTAACCATTGCCTAGAGATTCATGTGATGCCATATGCTGGATTTGTAGGCCAAGGCTTCATCTTTATGCATGATAATGCAAGAGCGCACACTGCAGGAATCGTCAGGGCATACCTTCATGATGATGGAATCACGACAATGGAATGGCCAGCAAGGAGCCCTGATATGAATCCCATCGAACGTCTATGGGACGAATTAAAGAGGCGTGTTCGAGCTCACTAACCAGCACCACAAACTTTGGAAGAGCTGAGAGTTGCCATCGAGGAGGAATGGGAGAACATTCCACAACACTTCATAATGACGTTGATTAACTCCATGCCAAATCGCATGACTGCAATCATAAACGCTCTCGGAGGCAATACAAGTTACTGAAAATATTTTTTTTCCAATAATTCCTTTTTTTTTTCAAAAATTTAACCCGAGTCTTGTCTTTGAGAAAGGTTACACAGGACAAGTTTCACTTAAAATTGTAATTTTATCAAGTTATTGAAATTGAAATTTGGAATTAAGTATACCTTATTAATGTAAAGTGTACCAGCTTCCAAATTGCATAAAAACTTTTTCGTTGATCATATACTTTTGTTAAGTTACCAGCAATCAAAGTTGAAACTGCTGGGTGGCTCGATTCAAGTGTCCGGAAGTGTAGTATAATGTAAAAAACGTAGAATGAACATTAAAATAAATAAAAATTAAAAAAATAAAGTGGTGGTTTTTAACACTTATTGGAATAGGCATCAGCTTCTTATTCACCTCCTTTAATGGGTCGGTTGTTCAACCAGTGACCCTGTATTAATCAAAAACATTCCAAAATAATCCTAAAGTCAATCCTAATACATTCCAAAATAGTCCTAAAGTCATTCATAATCCATCCCAAAATAGTTCTAAAGTCAATCCTAATCCATCCCAAAATATTCCTAAAGTCAATCCTAATCCATCCCAAAAACATTACGAAATAATCTTAAAGTCCATCCTAATCCATCCCAAAATAATTCTAAAGTCAATCCTAATCCATCCCAAAATATTCCTAAAGTCATTCCTAATCCATCCCAAAAACATTACAAAATAATCCTAAAGTACATCCTAATCCATCCTAAAATAATTCTAAAGTCAATCCTAATCCATCCCAAAAACATTCGAAAATAATCCTAAAGGAATTTCTAATACATCATAAAAACATTGTAAAAAAAATAATTGTAGGCCAGCTGCTACCTGGACGAGTTTCAAATGCACCGATATGATACTAATCGATATGAAACTCGAATAGAGTAATACACTTCCGGACACATGAATCGAGCCACCCTACATTTTTATGTGTAATGACATAGAACATAAAAATATTCTTAAGTTAATCAAAAAGTTTTTATGCAGTTTTGATGCTGGTATATTCATAATGATTTTGAAGTGCTGTTGTTTCAATTTTGAATTTATCAAATGGAAAAACGAAACAAAATCCAAATTAGTGCATTCTTTTGAAAAGAAAAGTCGATCTAAATTAACATAATTTTTTTATTTAACTCCATAATTTTGAATTCACCGTAATTGTTTTGAAATTAAGACATCGTAAACATGTTTTTTTTTTAATTTGAGTCATTTAAATGTTAAAATTATGGATAAACCGCCTCTTCTAGCCGCGCAAGCTGTGGCGCTTCCACAGTCGGGCCAAAGTCAGCGCGATGTAGCATCACAGCTTGCTTTAAGCCGTTCTGCTGTGCAAAGGGTATACCATCGATACCTCGACACTGGTGGATACGTGCGCCGTCCAGGAAGACCGCGATTTCGGGTAACTTCAGAAAGACAGGATCGATTTATCGCGACAACCAGTTTACGAAATCGTCACCTCACCTCTGTACAGATCCAAGAACAGCTTCGAGACTTTCATGGAGTGGTTGTTTCCGTGCTAACAATTAGACGAAGACTTAAAGAACGTGGTCTGAGCCCACATAAGCCAGCCAACGGGCCGAAACTGACAAGAGCTCACCGAATGGCGCGCTTACAGTTTGCACGCGAACATTTGCATTGGACTCAACGCCAATGGAGCAAGGTACTCTTTACTGATGAGACTAAGATTATGCTTTATGGTAATGATGGAAGGAGGAAGGTCTACCGAAGGCGGGGAGAGCGCTTTGTTCAGTGTTGTATTGAAGAGAGAGTGAGTTATGGCGGGAGCTCGTGGATAGTCTGGGGAGGAATATCTGCCGATGGTAAAACTGGGCTAGAGGTTGTGACAGGACCACGTCTACCAACACTAAATGCCCGTCGATACATTAACCATTGCCTAGAGACTCATGTGATGCCATATACTGGATTTGTAGGCCAAGGCTTCATCTTTATGCATGATAATGCAAGAGTGCACACTGCAGGAATCGTCAGGGCATACCTTCATGATGTTGGAATCACGACAATGGAATGGCCAGCAAGGAGCCCTGATATGAATCCCAACGAACGTCTATGGGACGAATTAAAGAGGCGTGTTCGAGCTCACCAACCAGCACCACAAACTTTGGAAGAGCTGAGAGTTGCCATCGAGGAGGAATGGGAGAACATTCCACAACACTTCATAATGACGTTGATTAACTCCATGCCAAATCGCATGACTGCAATCATAAACTCTCTCGGAGGCAATACAAGTTACTGAATATTTTTTTTCCAATAATTCCTTTTTTTTTTCAAAAATTCAACCCGAGTCTTGTCTTTGAGAAAGGTTATACAGGACAAGTTTCACTTAAAATTGTAATTTTTTTAAGTTATTGAAATTTAAATTTGGAATTAAGTATACCTTATTAATGTTAAGTGTACCAGCTTCCAAATTGCATAAAAACTTTTTCGTTGATCATATACTTTTGTTAAGTTACCAGCAATCAAAGTTGAAAATGCTGGGTGGCTCGATTCAAGTGTCCGGAAGTGTATGTAGGGACTTATGTTTTAGATTGTTGTTGTCTTTAATAATACAGGGTGACTGGTTAAACATCGTACGCATTTTAATAGATAAAAAAGTAATTAATTTATATCCCTTCTGCATAAAAAAAAACAAAAAAAAAATTAAAATAGGCGAGATATGCGTATTTTAAAAAAATATTAAAATCGGCCAATTTACGTATACTGTGGTGTCACGTGGTGTCGAATGTCGAAGTCGCGCGAGCGCCGCCGCCCGCCACCGCCCTCGCCGCGCCGCGGCCTGCGCGGAGTGCGCGGGCGGGGGCCATTCATTCATTTACTACTTAGTCTAGGATGGTCTAGGTATGCTACGTTGCCGTTGCTACGAATGACAAAAAATAAATTTGCGCGAAGAATGAATCGAATGAGGTAGGTAAGTAGGTGGCTAGTTATTAGTTATTTTTAATCACATTACATTTAAAATTTTTACTTACCTACTACGTACGTGGCCTTCTTGCAATTGTTCAAATCATATGAAAATCAAGAAAATCACAATAATTGTTCTACTACACAACACATCACTACACTCGTAATCGTTCACACCAAGTTCTTGGACGGGTCGATAATGAAACGGATGTCGTCTGTCTGTATGTAGCAGATTCTACACCGTATACTGTGACACATTCAAACGTCTTGCGGCATTCCGCGTACTCTCGCGTGGGTTGTGGTCAAAGTATTCTAAAATGGATTCATGCAAGTCTACCGGATAAGGTTCTGCTCCTCGTGCTTGGGCATGAGTGGGCACGGTAAACTGGCCGAACGCTCTTAATCTAAAATTGAGTCCTAACATCAAATCATATGATGGTACTCGCCGGTTTGGGAACGTCTCGCGATACAACGTAATTGCGTGTCTAACAACGTTATTTGCCCTCGCGTAACATTGCACCATGTCCCAATACTCCTCATTGGTGTATTGATAAGCCATTATCACTACTCACTAGTTCACTCACACACAAGTTCACAACACAAGCGCGGCACACGCGATTCCAATCAAGTTCGCCTCAAGTTTGCCGGTGTCGACCGTTATGACGTCACATTAACGAGTAGAAATAAAAAAAAAATACAGAATAATCGAGTAATAGCGAAAAT
Source organism: Endotricha flammealis (assembly GCA_905163395.2). Lineage (NCBI taxonomy): Eukaryota > Metazoa > Arthropoda > Insecta > Lepidoptera > Pyralidae > Endotricha > Endotricha flammealis. The sequence continues at coordinate 8,722 of LR990868.1, read as the reverse complement.
AATATCTTTCGCTATTACTCGATTCAGTGTCGCTCTCGCCGATTGATAATCAATTGTCTTTCGTTGTTTTGCGATAAGCTAACAGTCCGAGCAACTGCGGAAGCGGCAAACTTGAAACGGACGGGTAGTACGTACGTACGCGACGTGCGATCGATGCCAAAACAAGTTTGCGACTGGGGGGTGGGAGCGAGCGAGGTCCGCGATCGGGTTGCGTTTGCGCTGGGGTGCGGGCGGGGCGCGGGGGGATTGCCGGGTCATGAGAGTTCATGCATAGTATAATGTAAAAAACGTAGAATGAACATTAAAATAAATAAAAATTAAAATAAAACTTAAATTAAAAATTTAAAAAACCCCCGACTTAAAACCTCAAAAAAGTAAATAAATAATAATTGTGTACCTTTCGACCTTTTAATTTTATGATATAATATTTATATTACACTTCCGGACACTTGAATCGAGCCACCCAGCAGTTTCAACTTTGATTGCTGGTAACTTAACAAAAGTATATGATCAACGAAAAAGTTTTTATGCAATTTGGAAGCTGCTACACTTTACATTAATAAGGTATACTTAATTCCAAATTTAAATTTCAATAACTTGATAAAATTACAATTTTAAGTGAAACTTGTCCTGTATAACCTTTCTCAAAGACAAGACTCGGGTTGAATTTTTGCAAAAAAAAAAAGGAATTATTGGAAAAAAAAAATATTCAGTAACTTGTATTGCCTCCGAGAGCGTTTATGATTGCAGTCATGCGATTCGTCATGGAGTTAATCAACGTCATTATGAAGTGTTGTGGAATGTTCTCCCATTCCTCCTCGATGGCAACTCTCAGCTCTTCCAAAGTTTGTGGTGCTGGTTGGTGAGCTCGAACACGCCTCTTTAATTCGTCCCATAGACGTTCGATGGGATTCATATCAGGGCTCCTTGCTGGCCATTCCATTGTCGTGATTCCAACATCATGAAGGTATGCCCTGACGATTCCTGCAGTGTGCGCTCTTGCATTATCATGCATAAAGATGAAGCCTTGGCCTACAAATCCAGCATATGGCATCACATGAGTCTCTAGGCAATGGTTAATGTATCGACGGGCATTTAGTGTTGGTAGACGTGGTCCTGTCACAACCTCTAGCCCAGTTTTACCATCGGCAGATATTCCTCCCCAGACTATCCACGAGCTCCCGCCATAACTCACTCTCTCTTCAATACAACACTGAACAAAGCGCTCTCCCCGCCTTCGGTAGACCTTCCTCCTTCCATCATTACCATAAAGCATAATCTTAGTCTCATCAGTAAAGAGTACCTTGCTCCATTGGCGTTGAGTCCAATGCAAATGTACGCGTGCAAACTGTAAGCGCGCCATTCGGTGAGCTCTTGTCAGTTTCGGCCCGTTGGCTGGCTTATTTGAGCTCAGACCACGTTCTTTAAGTCTTCGTCTAATTGTTCGCGCGGAAACAGCCACTCCATGAAAGTCTCGAAGCTGTTCTTGGATCTGTACAGAGGTGAGGTGACGATTTCGTAAACTGGTTGTCGCGATAAATCGATCCTGTCTTTCTGAAGTTACCCGAAATCGCGGTCTTCCTGGACGGCGCACGTATCCACCAGTGTTGAGGTATCGATGGTATACCCTTTGCACAGCAGAACGGCTTAAAGCAAGCTGTGATGCTACATCGCGCTGACTTCGGCCCGACTGTAGAAGCGCCACAGTTTGCGCGGCTAGAAGAGGCGGTGTATCCATAATTTTAACGTTTAAATGGCTCAAATTAAAAAAACAACAATTTTACGATGTCTTAATTTCAAAACAATTACGGTGAATTCAAAATTATGGAGTTAAATAAAAAAATTATGTTAATTTAGATCAACTTTTCTTTTCAAAAGAATGCACTAATTTGGATTTTGTTTCGTTTTTCCATTTGATAAATTCAAAATTGGAACAACAGCACTTCAAACTCATTATGAATATACCAGCATCAAAACTGCATAAAAACTTTTTGATTAACTTAAGAATATTTTTATGTTTTATGTCATTACACATAAAAATGTAGGGTGGCTCGATTCATGTGTCCGGAAGTGTAGTTAATAGTAGTTAGTCATAATACTTCCAAAGCGTCATCCCGTCGGGGGACCGCTAAGTAAAAATTTATTACTAGCTGACAATTTGATATCTACTGTCTATTAGTTAATAGTACCTACACAGTTATGTTTAAATGTCTATAGCGGTCCCCCGACGTGATGACGCTTTGGAAGTATTATGACTAACTACTATTAACTAATATAAATATTATATCATAAAATTAAAAGGTCGAAAGGTACACAATTATTATTTATTTACTTTTTTGAAGTTTTAAGTCGGGGGTTTTTTAAATTTTTAATTTAAGTTTTATTTGGCGTTTTTTATAGTTTCGTTCCTATTTTAATCTAATCCCTATCCGTTTCATTTGTATTTTAGATATGTATGAGAGGTATTGCGAAATATGTATGAAGGTATTGTGAAATATGTATGAATGGTATTGCGAAATATGTATGTGAGGTATTGGGAAATATGTAAGGTAGTTATTGCAAAATATGTATGAGAGGTATTGGCAAATATGTATGAATGTCATCCAGCTCCATCATGAGACCCTGGTTACCATCTGGCACCAAAGTACTCGTCAAGACGGATCAAACGAGCCCAAACTCGATGGGGTTATGTCGTGTAATTACTATGTTCCTATGGCCACCTTTCAGCTCCATCATGAGACCCTGGTTACCATCTGGCACCAAAGTACTCGTTAAAACGGATCAAACGAGCCCAAACTCGATGGGGTTATATCGTTTAATTACCGAGTTCCTATGGCCACCTTCCAACTCCATTATCAGACCCTGGTTACCATTTAGCACCAAAGTACTCATCAAGACGGATCAAATGAGCCCAAATTCGATGGGGTTATGTCGTTTAATTACCGAGTTCCTATGGCCACCTTCCAACTCCATTATCAGACCCTGGTTACCATCTAGCATCAACGTACACATAAACACACGTCAAACTTATAACACCCCTCTTTTTGGGTCGAGGATAAAAAAATACAGCACGATAGCAATAAACATTAAATATGACGAGCGAAGCCGCGAGCCCAGCTAGTGAATTATACCTATAAATTAACTATTCAGTGAGACCATTCCAATGAGCCCAAACTCGATACATCTGCTGTGATTTGACGAGGAGTTGAGTATACTGCAGGTTCCAGATGATGCTGCAGCATCAGATCAAGTTTACCATATTCTTACAATATCATGACAGTAACAGTATACCAAATTTCAAATCGATCCAAACAGTGGAAGTTGTTTATTTCCCTTCATCAACTAGAAAAGAGCTGATTATCTTCAAACGGCTGAGCAGATTTTTTTTATTCATAGCTAAGAACACTCTCGATCAAATTAGCTCTCAAACGAAAAAAACCGCATCCAAATCGGACCATCCGTTTGGATGCTACGATGCCACGGACAGAATTACAGATACACAGATACACAGATACACTCATACACACGTCAAACTTATAACACCCCTTCTTTTTGGGTCGGGGGTTAAAAAATAAGGTGGTGGTTTTTAACACTTAATGGAATAGGCATCAGCTTCTTATTCACCTCCTTTAATGGGTCCGTTGTTCAATCAGTCACCCTGTATACATTAAGTTATTATACCTTTTAATATTAGTTGGCTTATACTAAATTAAGGGACCACG